>OX439007.1:8958048-9540806 GCA_949316495.1 Amphiduros pacificus | reverse complement strand
CCCAAGACTTGTGCTCCACACTGCCTCCACGAGGGCCTGCTTCAAAAGGTCCTTGCCACAGTTGAGTAGAAGATGTTTCTATTTTGTCTATTTTGTATACTTTGTATATTGAGCCCTATTATGCCAGCTACAGGTCCAACATGAAAGTCTTTCCAAGACTTTACCAGGACATGTTTCTACTTTGTCTATTTTGTATACTTTGTATATTGAGCCCCCCATTAAAGAAAGATCCTTCCCTGACTTGTGCTCCACAATACCACTGAGAGGGCCTGCTTCAAAAGGTCCTTACCAGGGTTGACTAGAAGATGTTTCTACTTTGTCTATTTTGTATACTTTGTATATTCAGCCCTATAAAGGAAAGGTCATGTGGTCAATTATAGGCAAACCACACCCATTGAAGCAGGCCCTCTCGGTGGTACTGTGGAGCACAAGTCTTGGGAGGAAATTCTGTTAATGGGGCTCAATATACAAAGTATACAAAATAGACAAAGTAGATACATGTCCTAGTAAAGTCTTGGAAAGACTTTCATGTTGGACCTGTAGCTGGCATAATAGGGCTCAATATACAAAGTATACAAAATAGACAAAATAGAAACATGTTCTGGTCAAGTCTGGGAAGGACCTTTTCATGATGGACCTGTAGCTGGCATAATGGGGCTCAATATACAAAGTATACAAAATAGACAAAGTAGAAACATGTTCTTGTCAACTGTGCCAAGCACCTTTTGAAGAAGGACCTTTTGGAGGCAGTCTTGGATGGACCTTTCCGTAATGGGGCTCAATATAAAAAAATATACAAGATAGACAAAGTAGAAAAATGTTCTGGTCAAGTTTGGGAAAGACCTTTTCATGATGGACCTGTACCTGGCATAATGGGGCTCAAAGTATACAAAATAGACAAAGTAGAAACATCTTCTAGTCAACTGTGGCAAGGACCTTTTGAAGCAGGACCTTTTGAAGCAGTGTGGTGCACAATTCTGGGAAGGACCTTTCACTAAAGGGGCTCAATATACAAAGTATACAAAATAGACAAAGTAGAAACATCTTCTAGTCAACTGTGCCAAGCACCTTTTGAAGAAGGACCTTTTGGAGGCAGTCTTGGATGGACCTTTCCGTAATGGGGCTCAATATAAAAAAATATACAAGATAGACAAAGTAGAAAAATGTTCTGGTCAAGTTTGGGAAAGACCTTTTCATGATGGACCTGTACCTGGCATAATGGGGCTCAAAGTATACAAAATAGACAAAGTAGAAACATCTTCTAGTCAACTGTGGCAAGGACCTTTTGAAGCAGGACCTTTTGAAGCAGTGTGGTGCACAATTCTGGGAAGGACCTTTCACTAAAGGGGCTCAATATACAAAGTATACAAAATAGACAAAGTAGAAACATCTTCTAGTCAACTGTGCCAAGCACCTTTTGAAGCAGGACCTTTTGAAGCAGTGTGGTGCACAAGTCTGGGAAGGACCTTTCAATAAAGGGGCTCAATATACAAAGTATACAAAATAGACAAAGTAGAAACAAGTTATGGTCAACTGTGCCCAGGACCTTTTGAAGCAGGACCTCTTGGTGATACTGTGGTGCACAAGTCTTGGGAGGACATTCTGTTAATGGGGCTCAATATACAAAGTATACAAAATAGACAAAATAGAAACATGTTCTGGTCAAGTCTGGGAAGGGCCTTTCATGATGGACCTGTACCTGGCATAATGGGGCTCAATATACAAAATAGACAAAATAGACAAAGTAGAAACATCTTCTAGTCAACTGTGCCAAGCACCTTTTGAAGCAGGACCTTTTGGAGGCAGTCTTGGATGGATCTTTCCGTAATGGGCTCAATATACAAAATATACAAAATAGACAAAGTAGAAACATGTTCTGGACAAGTCTGGGAAGGACCTTTTCATGATGGACCTGTAGCTGGCATAATGGGGCTCAATATACAAAATATACAAAATAGACAAAGTAGAAACATCTTCTAGTCAACTGTGGCAAGGACCTTTTGACGCAGGACCTCTTGGAAGCAGTGTGGGTGTTTGATAGACATATGGTAAAAGACAGTTATGGGCATAAGATGTCATGAATTTAATCATTTATAGATGTATAACATGTGTGTTTTATATGTTATTGATAAGGTTATCTATGAATCGAAAACAATACTTAATACAATTTTTATTAAAATATCTGTGGTTATGATATGAAAATATGATGTGTTATGAGCGCTCCATTTTCTATCCTAAAATTGTTTAGATTTAATTGTCTCTACATGCCTGAGGATGAACTCACCAAAATGCATTGCCTGCAAAACAGACTTATCTTGATAATTGTCTGAGAGATGTTAAAATTGATGCCTGGTCACACTATCAATGTGGAATATCAGCTCTATATGAGACATTATAGGACATGTGGATAAGATATTGAACTCTCTGAATAGTAAAATGTCTTTGTTTTGATGTACAGTAATAATATTAGATAGTCATTGCATAGTTATTTGAGGATTTTGAATTCTTTTGTTATTAAGACAGAGCTCATAGATACCATTTTTCAGTAGTCACACATCATTTTATGCTGTGAAGCAATGGATATTTTTGAAATTTTGATAAAATATGGCTGAAATTTTTCATATTTCATTGTGTCTGCATACCTGAGGATAAAATCCCTGAAATGTATTGCCTACAGAACTGCTTTGTTGTGATATGAACCCAAGAGATGTTAAAATTGATGTCTGGTCATGCTTTCAAACTGAATTATAAGCTCTATATGAGACATTATAGGACAGGTGGATAAGATATTGAACTCTGAATAGTAAAATGTCTTTGTTTCGATGTACAGTAATAATATTAGATAGTCATTGCACAGTTGTTTGAGGATTTTGAATTATTTCCTTATTAAGATAGAGCCCATAGACACCATTATTCAGTAGTCGCACATCATTTTATGCTGTGAAGCAATGAATATTTTTGAAATTTTGATAAAATATAGATGAAATTGTGTATATTTCATTATGTCAACATACCTGAGGATAAATCACCAATATACATTGCCTACAGGACAGCTCTATTGTGATAAGAGATGTTAAAATTGATGCCTGGTCATGCTATCAAACTGCAAAATATCAGCTCTACATGAGACATTATGAGAAATATGGATAAGATATTGACCTCTAAATATTGCAATGATTATATTTTGGTGTGCAATGTTAATACTATATACTCATTGCATAGTTATTTGAGAATTTTGAATTATTTTTCTATTAAAACAGTTTATAGATGTAATGTGCAGTAGTCACACACCATTTTATGCTGAGATACAATTGAATTCTTTTAAATTTTGATAAAACATAGCTGAAACTGTTATTATTTTCTTTCGTCTACATACTCGAGGATAAAATCACTGCCTGCAAAACTGTCTTATTGTGATTTGAATCTGAAAGATCTAAAAATTGATACCTAATGTCATTCTCAGTAGCCACACACAATTTTATGCTCTGACACAATAATTATTTTTAAAGTCTTGATAAAATCTGGCTAAAATTGTTTAGATTTAATTGTGTCCACATGCCTGATGATGAAATCACCAAAATGCATTGCCTTTAAAACAGTCTTATCATGATATTTGATGCATCATTTCATTGATGCATCAAACTGGAATATCAGCTCTATATGACACATTATGAGATATACAGATTATGAGATATATAGATAGGATCTTTACCTCTAAATAGTTACATGTCTGTTGTTTGATGTGCAGTGTTAATAATAAATATTCATTGTACAGTTATTTGAGGATTTTGAATTATTTCTCAAAGACAGTTCATAGATGCTATTTTTCAGAAGTCGCACACCAACTTATGCTATGATACAATGAAATCTTTTGAAATTTTGATAAAACATTGCTGTTCATGTTTCATTGTGCCTTCAGAACAGGTTTATTGTGATATGAGTCTGAGAGAAGTTAAAGTTGATGTCTGGTCATGCTTTCAAACTGAAATATCAGCTTTATATGTGATATTATAGGGAAGATACTTTAGATATTGACCTCTGAGTAGTCAAATGTCTTTATTTGAATGTAAAATGTAATTTGGAAATATTCACTGCGCATTTATTTAAAGATTTTGATTTTTTTTCTGTTTATCTAATCACTGAATTGTCATTATCATGAATGTTGACTATCAAATGAAGTAATATCTGAACTTTGGACAAGGGCAGAATTGCACTGATTTACCCCTGTCCAGCAAAAGTGTTGTCTTGCTTCTCTGATCACAAGGATGTCTGTTGATATTCGATCTTTATATATCAGTCATGGTGGGAGCCAGAGGGTATAACAATAAACTTCCTACACAGGGCTGTACTATGGGTTGCTTCTGACATTGATACATTTGTGTGATTGTCACCATTCACTCTGCCTCGCATTTTAAAACTATTTGGAGTAATATCTTAGAAATATATCCTTTTGCTATTTAGTTAATGATGCACTAAATGGATTTTTTTGGAGAGATATATTACATTTTTGATTTCATGATATATAAGTGGTCAAACTAAAAGATCAAAGTACTTCATGTATTGTGAGAATATGTTGTCAAGACTTGAGGGTCATTAGTAACACACCACCGCCCCAGCAGACATTAAGGGCTGACCATGGCACACTTCCCTCATTACTGCTCATAATCACATTCATTTATGCCACAAAGGCTTCAAAGTTGTATCATATTCTAATACATCAATCTTCTGGTCTTCTCAATACTGCAGTCATGCCATATCTATTTTATCAATACAAAGGCCACGCTTCATCTATTTCATTAATACAAAAGTCATGCTTCATCGGTGTCATAAATGCAAAAATCATGCTTTATCTTAATGCTGCAGTCATCCGACATCTATCTCATCAATCCTGCAGTCATGTCCATTTGTTGTCATTAATACTGCAGTCATGTTTCATCTGTCATCAATACTGCAGTCATGTTTCGTCTTTATCATAAAAAATTGTGCTTCATCTATCTACTCAATACAGCAATCATGCTTCCTCTATATCATCAATACTGCAGTCATGCTTCATCCATCCATCAATACTGCAGTCATGCTTCATCTATGTCATCAATACATAAGTCATGCTCCATCAATGTCATACAAAAGACTTGCTTTACTTTATGTACTGTAGTCATGTTTCCTCTATTTTGTCAATACAAACAAAAGTCATGCTTCATTTATGTCAATAATAATGCAGTCATGCTTCATCTGTCTTCTCAATACTGCAGTCATGATTCGTCTATCTTCTCAATACAAAAGTCATGGTTTATGTATGTGATCAGTACAAAGGTCATGCTTCATCTATCTACTAAAGTCATGCTTCCTCTATGTCATCTATATAAAGTCATGCTTCATCTCTGTCATCAATATGAAATTCTTGCTTCACATATCTACCCAATACTGTAGTCATGTTTCCTTTATGTCAAACAGTTATGCTTTATCGGTGTCATCAATACTGTAGTCTTGTATGCTTCATTTTTGTCATGCATTTCATGCTTTATATTTGTCATCAATTCAAAAGTCATGCTTCATCCATCTACTATAGGCATGCTAAATCTTTATCATCAATACAAAAGCCATGTGTCATTTACTCAATATTGTAGTCTTATTTCATCTCAATACTGTAGTCATGCTTTATCTGGCTTTAAATAATGTAGTCATGCTTCATTGATCTTCTTAATACAAAACTCATCCTTCATTTATCTACTCAATACAAACGTCTGCTTCAACTTTCACTAAAACTGCAGTCATACTTCATCTACTCAATGTTGCAGTCATGCTTCACCTATATCTCTACAAATGTCATGTAGTCATATTCCTCATCAATACCATTGTCATGTTACATCTAAATAATCAATATGGTAGTCATGCTAAATCTATCTCATCAGTAATATAGTACACATTACATCTACCATATATATGCAAGTATGCAAGAATCACATTACCAAGACTACTAGTGGGATTTATTAATACTATGTCTTGTTATGATACTTATATGTCCTCATCAATGAGAAAGTGGAGATACCTAAGCACACCATATGTCACACCATATTGTATGGCACGAAACTTGCAGTGAGAAGTAATGCTTTATATATATCTAAATGAATCCTGAAAAATGTAATATTATCAAAATGATCAGGACATACTGGGTACACAGAAATATCATTATATTATATCCAATGATATATATATATATATATATATATATATATATATATATATATATATATATATATATATATATATATATATATATATATATATATATATATATATATATATATATATATAAACTAAGGGGAAGAACAGGTGTCAGTTAAATAAAGTAGCCATTATCAAGATAAACATTATGACCCCCAACACATGCCCAGATAGCAATCTCCCACAGCATGCCCTCCATGGGTTGGATTAACCCCTTGCCTGCACTGTAATCATACTTTGTATGGCACGAAACTTGCAGTGAGAAGTAATGCTTTATATATATCTAAATGAATCCTGAAAAATGAATCCTGAAAAATGTAATATTATCAAAATGATCAGGACATACTGGGTACACAGAAATATCATTATATTATATCCAATGATATATATATATATATATATATATATATTAAAATGGTCATTTCTTATTGAAAATCTCACCATAAACCTCAATGTTATATTGCACAATTTGGTTTGCAGTATTTGATAAAATGAGCATATAAATTTCAGAGCATATAAATTTTTGATCCTATCCTCTCTCCCTGCATTGTGATCCAATCTACATGTGTCTAAATTAAATATCCTGGTTTCTTAAAGGTTTCTAAAATGAAGGGTGTAGAGGTATTGCAGACCTGGCTTGACAGTTTAATGAGGGGTTCATGGCGTTGTGAAGTCCCATGTGGGACATTCACATTAACACTACCAGGAATGATAAACGATCCATGTGAGATTCATCACGATAAGCGGGTTAAGTACATCACGTTAAAATGGAGCGTACACTTCGGGCTCTACTGTATGTGCTAGAAACATGACATTCACGAATCAAGATTACTAAACAAATCTGCATCTGCTTGAGGTCTTGTACAATCACCTGATTGTCTTGCCATTCATGTAAAATTAAAGAAATATTTTCCATGGCCAATCAAAGGCGGTTATGAATATCATCGCGTGTTGATGGTTGAATAAACTGTGGCTTATTTTCCTGGCAAAATGTTAACAAAGATTCCAGTGGGGACCAAAACAAACTGTATTGATTCTCCATTTCTGACAGTCATCTGTGATGATGATGGTGATGATGATGATGATGACGATGATGATGATGATTCGTGGGGATTAAAACCCACGAGGGCCATAGCCAGATCTGGTGGCCCTCCATAGTGTGCTACCTATGCACAGGTGGTATATGTTGTGCCGAAAATAGAACATAGAACAGAACACATGTACTGACTATGCCTGAGCTGCTAGCTGTTTGCTATGTCCCCAGTTATAATAAAAGGTGACACGATGAAATTGACATATTGTCCATACTGTGATATAACGTAAAGAGTATTTGTTAAATGAAAGTGTATCAATGGGGCATATTGCCAAGGCGGTAATATATATAAGTCATTACAGTGGTAAAAGAGGGAAAACCCCTCCACTGGCGCCAGTACCCCCAGAGAGCGCCCTCCATGCCCCCCACCGGTGCTGCACAGATACCAGGGGTGAAAATGTGAGACCAGGCACTGCACGTCTATTATGTATCTAAGGAGTGCTTGCTTTCCCAAGGGGGGGGGGGTGGTCCCAAACCACTCATGACACACGGGATAGATGCCATGTGTGTGCATCATATACGCGTAAAATATAAATAATGTAAATCGTGGCGGTATAAGCTGAGAGTGAGGACACACAGGATAAATGCCATGGGTGTGCATCTTATATGCGTGAGATAAAACAATATGAATGGTGGCGGTATAAGCTAGGAGGTAGGCTGGCCAGCCAGTCAAGAGCCGGCAGCACAATGCAGCTTACAATGTAGTGCAAGCACATGACCAGACCAGGCCTGCACAGCGCCGAGTCATCTGTGATGATGATGACTTTATATAAATGTACTGACCAATAGCGTGCACCCTTAGATAGAGCAGGTTTGAGCCACTTTAATGGCCTGTCAATCAAAGTCATGTGATGATAAGATGATTGCCTATTGGTTAATGGCTAAATCCCAGCATTCAACTTTCAAACATTGTGCAATTTATTTCCCCATATACCAATGCCAGTACAGAATATAACTGAAATGATTCAGAGTTTGTGGTCACATGCAAAATTTTGAAGGATCTCATATTGTCTGAAACTTTATTCTGAATGAAACACAGCATTACCTGAATTGAACATTCCTACTGATTATTTAAAAGATTATATTGGCATTTTCTTTAACAAATTGACCATACTTCCATCATATTGAACAAAGATCAATCCTTTTGGAAAAGAATTTTCACAACCAAATATTGAGACACTTGGCTTTCCATACTCGTGGACATTTTTTTTATTCCTTAAATTCGTTAATCTTGGGCAGATCTGACTTGTCCAAATTCCAGGCCATTATCAGAGGCCCAATCAGGGACTGTCTCCGTCCACGTGAACTTCAAGTGGAGGCAGCTCACAGCCACTTATCTACTATAAAAAATGACATTAGTAATGCAATTGACAAGTTTATTGTATAAATAAGTGGTTTCTTATCATAGTAAAAAGGTTCAGGTCATTGTAAAAGGTGGTAGCTTAACTTTAGGCAGCAATGAAATTGACCTTCCAAGAAAGATATAGGTTACGCTTAATAAACAAATACTAGGGTAACCGAGTTCATGATGTGTGGATACACAGACACACTGTCCACCAGTGGTGGAGTTTGACACACAGCGGGAAGCATGACAAAATTCTGATTGGAGTTCATTTTCTGTGACACTTATTTCAACCTCATGTGGAGCCCTGATGAGGCCAAGACCATGGAAGAAGGAAAGGAACTTTCCTATCAAGAAAGGAAACAAAAAAAGGAAAAAAGTAGAAACAAATAGACGTGCAAGACAGAGAGAGAGAGAGAGTTCCAATGTCCTGGTAACCATGGTGACTCCGATATCCTGGTAACCATGGTGACACCGGTATCCTGGTAACCATGGTGACACTTACCAAGTCCATTCAAGTAATTCATGTAAGTCAGAAATAAACACATCAAATTTCAATGATATGTGAAAATCAAGAAAATTTCAACCATTGGTGCAACTATATAACTTCAGTTTCAGAGGGACTCATCTTTTCATGTTCTTAGGGCCAAGACTTGTGGCGCCCTCTTTGTGTACCCGATGTTCTTGACAATCGGTCTTATGAAACCATAGAGAAATAAAATACTTTCTCTATGATGAAACTCAATCACCTTATGTCAGACACAAACGGAGAATGGTCAAACATTAACACAGAGCCTCGCGTGTCATATCAGAACAATACTGTATGGAAACATGGCTGTTCGTATCGACAAACAAGACCTTTAATCCATATACAGGAGCGATATACTGTACTAAGTAGTTCAGCGTGCAAGCGTATGTTTGGAGTGTAAATAATTGAGTATTCGAGTGTCCGTGCATTAGCAGCTATTGGCTTTATGTTTGTGAGATGGACCGTGGGTGTTTTGTTTCCTCTTAATGTGTATGAAATAACATCTCGCCAATATTACAACTCTAACTTTCTCTCGCCTTAACTTTCTCATTCCTATGTCTGAAATATAATAGGCAAACGTGACCCGTCCTCCCCCCTCCCCCCAAACTTTATCCTTGTATGCTCAGGTTGTGGCACTCACCTGTTAGGCATAGGAGGCAGAATTTAGGTGAGCAAGCATACACATGAACATCGACTCAATCCTTGAATTACTGGTTGTTTTTTTTTTTTTGGACTAGAGTCGATGATCAGCTGATCGGGTTGGCTGGCAGTGGCTGAGGTGGTTTGCCGGGGCGGCGGGAGCCTGCATCCCTGACGGACGCCTCTGGGCCTGCTCTAGATACATAGAAACCGTTGTCAGGTACAAACAGTGCGTGTACCTGTATTATTTACTGTATATGTGCTTCTGATTTGAGGCAATATTGGAGCAAATAATGGTGCAAGCTTGTGACAATGCTGTCTAAAATGTGAACTGTACCACTAATCGATACATTTCGTGCATATATCACATGCGGTCATATATATATATATATATATATATATATATATATATATATATATATATATATATATATATATATATATATATATATATATATATATATATATATATATATATATATATATATATATATATATATATATATATATATATATATATATATATATATATATATATATATATATATATATATATATATATATATATGGATGGTAGGAGTGAACTTGGGTGACCCCCAACGCAATTAATAGTAGAACTTTCTTTGAGCGCTTGACATGCAATCGCAAATGGAACTAATTTGTGGGTTTTCTTGACACAAGAGGTGAAATGTTGGACACGTTTGTTTAGATGGAATAAGGGCCAAGAGGATCAGGTTTTTATTTGTACTGGTGCCTTCGGCTTGGAAGGAGTGTCATCTCGCACTCATGAATCTATTTCTCACTGCTGTTGCTAAATAGTACTTATGCAGCTATCTCTCACTCAATACCTGCATGAGTGAGAGATAGCTGCACGAGTGAAATATAGCTGCATGAGTGATAGATAGCTGCATGAGTGAGAGATAGCTGCACAAGTGAGAGATAGCTGCATGAGTGAGATATAGTTGCATGAGTGAGAGATAGCTGCATGAGTGAGAGATAGCTGCATGAGTGAGAGATAGCTGCACGAGTGAGAGATAGCTGCATGAGTGAGAGATAGCTGCATGAATGAGAGATAGCTGCATGAGTGAGAGATAGCTGCATGAGTGAGAGATAGCTGCATGAGTGAGAGATAGCTGCATGAGTGAGAGATAGCTGCATGAGTGAGAGATAGCTACACGAGTGAGAGACAGCTACATGTGTGAGAGATTGCATCTCTTACCAGCCGAAAGCAATTCTATAACTAAGACCGTATCCATCCCTTTTGGCACACACCAGGGTTTCTACTATTCAGAAGACTACACATTGTGACATGGAGTTTTACGTACATTTCAATAATATTGGCTATATCAGGTAGACCTTCGAGCCTAATATTAACCAGTATGAAAGTAGCATTGCCATTGCAGCAGGAGTCGAACCCACCACCTCCCGTCCCACACCAATTAAGGCACAGCTCCTTTGCTCTACCACCAACCTGTGCTAATGGGTTAACAAAGCACCCACGATGAAAGTTAGTAGCAATCTATTCACAGTCCTACTGAAATAAAGTATATCCAACTATATCATTATATGGTTTTTAAAGTTGATCTTATTCACTTCACTATGAAATATTGAAGGAAGATAACAACGAAAATATTATCCCTACACCTGTAATTTGGTATTTATTTGATACCTGAATGTCCCGACACTATCATTAAAACACAGTATAATTTATTGGTGCTGAAATTTGGCAAACCCGATGGGTTGTCACAACCAATGCCAATGATTTGTATTATTTTACGTATATGCTACATCAAATCACTTCTAGAAGTGTTTTAGGGCAAATTTTACCAACTGTTCAACTCATATATTAAGCACTTTAAAAGCAATCTCACCTTTAGTCCACGATTTTTTTATATTACAACCTACCAAACAGAACTTTAGCCTAAAGAATGTCATACAGAGTAAAACAAATCTGAAGCTGTCTTAAATGTATATTGGTCTGTGAAAACAGAGCCTTCATTATAACATAAATTTTTTATTGGTCTTAGACCCTGTATACAAAAAAATACATGCAATGTTTACTGCAGAGTCTATTATACCGTTTTTTTACCCTCATTCCATTAACATCTTATGGTGTCAAAATGTGGCCTAATTTAATGAAAGATGCTAGCTCTTATCTCCTTGGTGGTGCTGTGCTATAGTGACCAGGAGGCTTTTACAACAACAATAGCGTTCATATTATCCTCAGGGCACCCCTTAATGGAGCAATATGTCATCCAAATATTTAATTCCTACTATACCTTCCACCTGTTATAAACAACATAAATGTATGTTGAATGACTGAAGTTCTCGTGCAGTGATTCGATTTAAAGTAATTGGAAAATGAGTTACTCACAATGCATAGGGGGCAGCACCAGATTAGACACTAATAGCATCAGAGGCAGAGAGAACAGAACCAGATTAGACACTAATAGCATCAGAGGCAGAGAGAACAGAACCAGATTAGACACTAATAGCATCAGAGGCAGAGAGAACAGAACCAGATTAGACACTAATAGCATCAGAGGCAGAGAGAACAGAACCAGATTAGACACAAATAGCATCAGAGGCAGAGAGAACAGAACCAGATTAGACACTAATACCATCAGAGGCAGAGAGGACAGAACCAGATTAGACACTAATAGCATCAGAGGCAGAGAGAACAGAACCAGATTAGACACTAATACCATCAGAGGCAGAGAGAACAGAACCAGATTAGACACTTATACCATCAGAGGCAGAGAGAACAGAACCAGATTAGACACAAATAGCATCAGAGGCAGAGAGAACAGAACCAGATTAGACACAAATAGCATCAGAGGCAGAGAGAACAGAACCAGATTAGACACTAATAGCATCAGAGGCAGAGAGAACAGAACCAGATTAGACACTAATACCATCAGAGGCAGAGATAACAGAACCAGATTAGACACTAATAGCATCAGAGGCAGAGAGAACAGAACCAGATTAGACACTAATACCATCAGAGGCAGAGAGAACAGAACCAGATTAGACACTAATACCATCAGAGGCAGAGAGAACAGAACCAGATTAGACACTTATACCATCAGAGGCAGAGAGAACAGAACCAGATTAGACACAAATAGCATCAGAGGCAGAGAGAACAGAACCAGATTAGACACAAATAGCATCAGAGGCAGAGAGAACAGAACCAGATTAGACACTAATACCATCAGAGGCAGAGAGGACAGAACCAGATTAGACACTAATAGCATCAGAGGCAGAGAGAACAGAACCAGATTAGACACTAATAGCATCAGAGGCAGAGAGAACAGAACCAGATTAGACACTAATAGCATCAGAGGCAGAGAGAACAGAACCAGATTAGACACTAATACCATCAGAGGCAGAAAGAACAGAACCAGATTAGACACTAAAACCATCAGAGGCAGAGAGAACAGAACCAGATTAGACACTAATACCATCAGAGGCAGAGAGAACAGAACCAGATTAGACACTAATACCGTCAGAGGCAGAGAGAACAGAACCAGATTAGACACTAATACCGTCAGAGGCAGAGAGAACAGAACCAGATTAGACACTAATACCGTCAGAGGCAGAGAGAACAGAACCTGATTAGACACTAATACCATCAGAGGCAGAGAGAACAGAACCAGATTAGACACTAAAACCATCAGAGGCAGAGAGAACAGAACCAGATTAGACACTAATACCATCAGAGGCAGAGAGAACAGAACCAGATTAGACACTAATACCATCAGAGGCAGAGAGAACAAAACCAGATTAGACACTTATACCATCAGAGGCAGAGAGAACAGAACCAGATTAGACACTAATACCATCAGAGGCAGAGAGAACAGAACCAGATTAGACACTAATACCGTCAGAGGCAGAGAGAACAGAACCAGATTAGACACTAATACCATCAGAGGCAGAGAGAACAGAACCAGATTAGACACTAATAGCATCAGAGGCAGAGAGAACAGAACCAGATTAGACACTAATAGCATCAGAGGCAGAGAGAACAAAACCAGATTAGACACTTATACCATCAGAGGCAGAGAGAACAGAACCAGATTAGACACTAATACCATCAGAGGCAGAGAGAACAGAACCAGATTAGACACTAATACCATCAGAGGCAGAGAGAACAGAACCAGATTAGACACTAATACCGTCAGAGGCAGAGAGAACAGAACCAGATTAGACACTAATACCGTCAGAGGCAGAGAGAACAGAACCAGATTAGACACTAAAACCATCAGAGGCAGAGAGAACAGAACCAGATTAGACACTAATACCATCAGGGGCAGAGAGAACAAAACCAGATTAGACACTTATACCATCAGAGGCAGAGAGAACAGAACCAGATTAGACACTAATACCATCAGAGGCAGAGAGAACAGAACCAGATTAGACACTAATACCGTCAGAGGCAGATAGAACAGAACCAGATTAGACACTAATACCATCAGAGGCAGAGAGAACAGAACCAGATTAGACACTAATACCATCAGAGGCAGAGAGAACAGAACCTGATTAGACACTAATAGCATCAGAGGCAGAGAGAACAGAACCAGATTAGACACTAATACCATCAGAGGCAGAGAGAACAGAACCAGATTAGACACTAATACCATCAGAGGCAGAAAGAACAGAACCAGATTAGACACTAATACCGTCAGAGGCAGAGAGAACAGAACCAGATTAGACACTAATACCATCAGAGGCAGAGAGAACAGAACCAGATTAGACACTAATACCATCAGAGGCAGAGATAACAGAACCAGATTAGACACTAATACCATCAGAGGCAGAGAGAACAGAACCAGATTAGACACTAATACCATCAGAGGCAGAGATAACAGAACCAGATTAGACACTAATACCATCAGAGGCAGAGAGAACAGAACCAGATTAGACACTAATACCATCAGAGGCAGAGAGAACAGAACCAGATTAGACACTAATAGCATCAGAGGCAGAGAGAACAGAACCAGATTAGACACTTAAACCATCAGAGGCAGAGAGAACAGAACCAGATTAGACACTAATACCATCAGAGGCAGAAAGAACAGAACCAGATTAGACACTAATACCGTCAGAGGCAGAGAGAACAGAACCAGATTAGACACTAATACCATCAGAGGCAGAGAGGACAGAACCAGATTAGACACTAATAGCATCAGAGGCAGAGAGAACAGAACCAGATTAGACACTAATACCATCAGAGGCAGAGAGGACAGAACCAGATTAGACACTAATAGCATCAGAGGCAGAGAGAACAGAACCAGATTAGACACTAATACCATCAGAGGCAGAGAGAACAGAACCAGATTAGACACTAATACCGTCAGAGGCAGAGAGAACAGAACCAGATTAGACACTAATACCATCAGAGGCAGAGAGGACAGAACCAGATTAGACACTAATAGCAACAGATAAATAAAACGTACACGTACATACATACATAAACATAATAAAATATACATGTATGACAATAAAACATCTTTACATGTATCTGTGTGGATTGGTGCTCAGATGATATACTGTTCATATATATATATATATATATATATATATATATATATATATATATATATATATATATATATATATATATATATATATATATATATATGACAGCCCCCAGGCAAAAAGGGTCCTAATGGACTAGATTTTCGAAAATGAGTTAACACCAGATTTAGACACTATGAGGCATCACTCGATAAAAATTGCCACTTTCGATATCAAATTACCTTCTTAAAGGGTCACACGGTGACCTTCAGACGACCTTGACCTTGACACAGGTCAGATCGACAAAGAGTAGCTTGCTTGCAAAGGTAAAGAGGAAAGAGAGGCAAAAAGGCACTGGAAATGAAGCCAAAATAACAAAATCGTAGCCCTTCGGCCAAGCATGGTTTGACCAGGGTGCAGAATCTAGAATACACCCTATATAAGGCCCTTATGGGGGTTGCTTGATGGGGAGGAGACCATACGAAGCGTGACAGCCCCCAGGCAAAAAGGGTCCTAATGGACTAGATTTTCGAAAATGAGTTAACACCAGATTTAGACACTATGAGGCATCACTCGATAAAAATTGCCACTTTCGATATCAAATTACCTTCTTAAAGGGTCACACGGTGACCTTCAGACGACCTTGACCTTGACACAGGTCAGATCGACAAAGAGTAGCTTGCTTGCAAAGGTAAGGAGGAAAGAGAGGCAAAAAGGCACTGGAAATGAAGCCAAAATAACAAAATCGTAGCCCTTCGGCCAAGCATGGTTTGACCAGGGTGCAGAATCTAGAATACACCCTATATAAGGCCCTTATGGGGGTTGCTTGATGGGGAGGAGACCATACGAAGCGTGACAGCCCCCAGGCAAAAAGGGTCCTAATGGACTAGATTTTCGAAAATGAGTTAACACCAGATTTAGACACTATGAGGCATCACTCGATAAAAATTGCCACTTTCGATATCAAATTACCTTCTTAAAGGGTCACAAGGTGACCTTCAGACGACCTTGACCTTGACACAGGTCAGATCGACAAAGAGTAGCTTGCTTGCAAAGGTAAAGAGGAAAGAGAGGCAAAAAGGCACTGGAAATGAAGCCAAAATAACAAAATCGTAGCCCTTCGGCCAAGCATGGTTTGACCAGGGTGCAGAATCTAGAATACACCCTATATAAGGCCCTTATGGGGGTTGCTTGATGGGGAGGAGACCATACGAAGCGATATATATATATATATATATATATATATATATATATATATATATATATATATATATATATATATATATATATATATATATATATATATATATATATATATATATATTAAAATAAATGGCACTGATGTTCTCTCAACAACATTATTCAGTATTTTATCATTGATCTTGCAAAAGAAATTAGAGCAAAATAACATGTCTGTATCAATTTTACTATATGCAGATGATATTGTTTTTTTTGCTGAGAATGAGGAAAATCTGATAAATATATTGACACATACAAATATCTGGGAGTTATTTTGAATGAGTATATTTAGATGTCACTGCTACTGTACCGGCAGAGGTTGCTGGCAAAGCTTTTGAAGTCCAAGTATTTATCTGATCTAAGCTCTTTGACAAATGAAAAGGTATTTGATACAGATATTATGCCTATTCTAAATAATAGCACTGAGGTGTGGGGTTTTTCACATTTTAACTTTGAGACTACATTTAACAAATGGCAATATGGTACTTTTTATAGCAGCGCTTAGAGGTGAAATTGGTTGGCATAGATCCAAATGTACAGATGGATAAAAATGACTCAATTCTAGAATAGGCTTGCTAAACTGTCAAATGAGAAGGTAATACTAGTATACAAAATATCTCAATGGACTTACTCTTTATACAATATTAATGGGTTTTCAGAGTTAAGGGAAATCCTATGAATGAATGAAATATTTGTAACAAAATTTAAATGTGACCTGGATACTTTGCAACAAAAACTTGAAAATACAGTCTCAAAAGTGGGAAACTAAACTAATAAAGTGAAACTCAGTTTACACGTCATTTCTAAAACAGAAATTTAAACTGAAACATATTTATATCGATATACTCCAAAGAAGTGTCAAAGATCCAAACTTGCCAAACTCAGATGTGTTATACTTCCATTACATATTGAAACAGGCCATTTTAATAATATTGAATTAAGTAAGCATATTTGTTAAATTTGTGATTTTGCTTTAATTGAGGATGAAATGCATTTTGTTTATACATGTATATTGCATTTGAACCCTGATGATCTACTCTAAGTATAGGGTGTCTTGGGGATATTATGTTTAGATGTATTAGTTAAATTTTAAATGTTTATCCATAATCATTGAAATAAAGAATTTGTCAATCTTGAATCTTGTTATATATTTCCTTACCCTGACACGAATGCATTTGAACTGAAGTATAATATATGTGCATCACATAAGTATTGAACGGAGTGAATAACTGAAATTGTGTGTGCATCAATTCAACTGCATTAAACTGGAATGGTACATTTAAGCCCTTTATAAAAAGAAAGGCAATGCTCAACATTTTCAAAAATCTCTAAAGATTTAATTCGGCACAAAATAATGAGTTATTTCGCACAATAGGTGGTATAAAGATCTATTTTTGTACACAACAAACTGCTCCATTTCAGATGGCAGCCCTAGTGGCAGCCGTGTTTCAGATATGCTACTGTGCAAGAAGATGTTTCCTGATAAGGTATGTCTACAGTTTAGATTTGAAGACATATGGCGAAGTGCTAATCCTTATATCATTATGAAAGGCCTTCCAAAGCCTCAGCGCTATCGCCGAGAATGCCCTGTCCCTTACAGTTTTCATGTCCGTATTTTGGACGACCAGATCAAGCCTATCATTAGGTCTTAGGTTTCTTCCACTCTCTAACGTCAAAGTCATGCAGGTAAAGAGGGGCCTTACCATTCATGACCTTCCAAGTGATAAAGATTTGAACTTTATCCTTGCACACTTCCGGAACCAGTGCAGGTATTTCAGTGTCTCAGATATATGATCAAACTTTCTGATCTTCTCCACAACACGTGCTAAGGAGTTCTGCAGATATTGCAGATTTTTAATGCAGGGAACCCAGCAAGGAGGCTGTAATCAAGGGTAGAAGTGACAAAGCCATGTATCAACGTTTCAGCCATCTTGTCATTTAAACTTTGTCAGATGACAGCCATGTTTCTTATATGGTTCTCTCCCTTTTTGTTCATGTTAATATCAAGGGTGATACCAAGGTCAACAACAGACTCACTTGTCTGAGAGCAGTACCATGTCTCTTGTGATCTCAGTGAAGCATTTAAAATTTACCATCATTTAGCTTCATCTATTTACTATCAGGAAGGTTCTGACATCATCTGATTTTCTAGTTTGCCTCAAGATGTGTCTACATGCTGTCTACTTGGAGTGATCCATAAAAAATGTAGATCTGAGTATCATCAGCATAGATATGATAGCTCAGCCCATACTTTGCCAAAATGTCAGTGAAAGGAAACATGCGTACTGTGAAAAGGATGAACCCAAGGACAGATCCTTGTGGGACACTGTAACTCATCAATTTCAGGGTGGATCGATGTGTACTTACCTTTACACATTGTTTCCTGTCCATTAATTACGGCCTAACCCACTCTAGGGCATGACCCGTGACCACACATTTTGACCTAAGTTTGTTCAGTAATATTTGATTATCAATTGCATCAAAGATTGCTAATAGATCCAGCAACACTAGTATTACTGACTTTCTGTCATCTTTGTCACTCAGGAAGTCATTTTGTATCTTGGAACTATGATATTCTTTGTACGCAAACTGAAATTTGTCACTTGGACCATTTTGCGCAAGATGAGATACAAATTGGTTGGTTCCTGCTCATTCAGTAAGCTTTGATATGTTAATTAGGCTAGACACTGTCCTATTGTTATTCTCAATCCTAGCTTCTTTAGAAGTGATGCAATCAGAGCCATCTTCATTCTGATAAGTAGTAATTTGTTTATGATGCCTGTAATGTGTGGGAGGAGCTCATGGAGATGACCAGTTTCCAGTTTCCTAATACCCCTCTCAGTCTTGGTGTTAATATTTTTTTAGTCCATCCATTTACATTCTGCCAAATTTCCCATGCATGTTTCCAAAATCAAGGACTCAACATAAACATTTCATTGCTCAAATTATACATTTATTCTGGCTCCTCAGTACAATAAGAAATCAAGACATTCAGCATTTATATTCATAACAATAAAACATGTACATGCATAACAATAAAACATGTACATCTCCAAAAATATGCATCTTTACATGTATATTTGTGGATGGGGTAAACGAGTAGATACTAAAACATAATTGGTGCTCAGCTGAGATATACTATTCCTATCTATATATACATTTAGAAATGCTAGAAATATTCACATGCTGGGTGAACATCGCTGCAAGTCCTAACCAAATTGTATTTACTTACTGTCCTAAATACTACCTGAAAGCAACATGACTTTATTATTGCTCTCAGGAACAACTCAATAGAAATGGAAATCAAGCTTTTATTGGTTCATTGCTCTAATCTTATGTTAACGGGTTAGGCTACAAATTACTGTGACTTTGTAACCGTATATCTGATAAAAGGAGTAAGTTTTTTTTCTTCCAATCTATTTGAGTTATAGTATATAGACAATAAAATGATATCTAGCCAATGTGTATGTTTGAATCCTTTATATCAATTTGCAATTTTGACTCTTACATGCAGTTTTACATTAAATGCTACAGTCAAATGCCAAACTACTACACCTATGTTGACTGCATTTATAGGACAACTTGCCATTCATACGCTATTAAACTGTATTCACACATTTCTTCTATTTTCATATATATATATATATATATATATATATATATATATATATATATATATATATATATATATATATATATATATATATACTGTGTATATTTCCATTCAATAATGAAAAAAAAATGTTTGCATTTTACTTCAAATCTATTTTATGCTAATTTCTTCACACTGTTTCAAATAAAATGACTGGCTTTATCCCACTGTTACTTTCTATATAAATAGTTCTATTGCACCAAACCAATGCCACACTCCACTAGAGGTTAATGTATTAGCTAGACAGCTCACTTTTGATGCCAAGAATGAATGAATCTATGTTAAAATAACTGAAAACTAACTCCTTGTAATTCTACACCTTCCTACCTCATCAATTGCCTTATTCTACTTTTCATCATCATTCATGTTTTCTACCTGCCTCTGGTATGAATCTGTCTTTACTGAAAATTCCACAGATTACATGACTAAATATATAACTTTAGGTCTGAAAAGTTGAATAGCATTGTGTCAGAAGTGCATTCACAAGTATTTTGTCAGGGGCAAAATCAGTTGCGACTCTGGAAGCCAAACTTTGAAAGCAATGAAACAAAGATGGCTGAAAGAATTTTGAGACCTGCATAAAATCTACTAAGGGCATTACAGGTAAAGCCGGGTTAGGTACTAAAATGGCTGGCCTTGTGTGGCACATTATTCAAATACTTCATGTGATAATATGCTTGGATTGCAACTCATTTAGTATTACTCTTGGTGATAAAACTACAAATAAACGAAACAAAATCTGACTAAATCTGCATTCATTCTGAAAATTATGATAAAAAATTACCTTAACAACACAGATGTTCTAAGATTTTAGGGAAGAGTATGATCAAACAATTTTTTGTAAAGATATTTTTTCAAACCTATTTGATTTTGACGATTGATTTTGCTGTTGGCCAAACCACTTGTGTCTAACAGTTCCTTTCATGGCTTCTAGCATATATCAAAAATGGTAGGTGCAGGCTTAATTCATTAATTGGCTTAACTATTTTATCCTTCTGCACTGTCAAATACACACATTGCATTGCTGGTACTCTGAGGCTTATAATTCCCCTAACAGGGCCTCCAATATTCGGTAAATGTGGAGGGGGCATGGAATAGAGACAGGTCATTGTAATACATCTCTCTCAAAAATAATCACACATATATACTCTCATTCAAATACTTGTATGCATATCCATATATATATAAAGAGATATATATATATATATTTATGTATATATAAATAGCCATTTAATATATCGGACAACCTGTGACATTCATTTACATTCAGGATGCCTATTTGTATATTTCTACATAACAAAACAATGAGGAACTTTAAATAAGCTCTATTCTGATATCAGAAAATTTGCTCATCTCATAAATCTCAAAATATTCTCTGTTCCATGTCAGTCAATCTTTTCTTTTTTACTATTTACACGTCTAATATGTTACACACTCTATATCTGTTAGCATATACATGTACATCAAATTCATAGGAATATATATGTATATATATATATATTTATTTACATTAAAAGGATAATTTGACTATTTTTACATGAGGTACAACCAGCATCGATACTTCTAATATTACATACACACGAAAAAATGTCATTGTATAATTTTGTTGTCTTTTGTTGTATAATATTTCTATTCTAGGGAGCATTCAGTGAATATGATAGTCACGTTTTAAATACAAGATGATGTTTAATTTTGGAGCAGTCAATTGCTCCTTTAGTCACACTTGCTATCAGAATAAAGGATGTGTCTCAGAAGATGTGATTTCAATATTGTCTCATGTTGTCTTATCTATAAATAACTCACAACTCGGAAACAAGCTATGCTCCCTCGAGATAATCTAAGCCACAAATACTGGTCCATTACTAAGGCAAGCTTACATTTTGATAAAATAAATAGAGCTCAATAAAATATATATCAAAGTATTTTGTAAAACCAGTTAAATATAGTTATGATTACAATTGGGTATTTAGAGCAGATTAACATACAATGAAACAGCAAAGTGGATTATCATGGATTATAGTATATAATCTGTTCTCAGAAATGCCAGCCCTTATAATCTGTACTTCTGATATTGATCTGTGACCAGCCAGCATATTTGTGAACCACAAACCTCTCATTGGCATCATGTTTAATATTTGATATGCACAGCTTAATAATAGACATACTCTGGTTACACAATAAAAGATAAACTTATACACTATAACATGTTATATTTGTGCATGGTCTTTATGAGATTACCTGGACCACAATGTGTGTGTGTTTAGATGTATCATATTGCAGTCCAGACCACACTCTACAAATTTTAATATGCATAAAAAAATCCTGTTCATAAATTTCTTGACAAGATCTGGATGGAGAAAGTGGCCTACGGTTATAAGCATAAGGTCATTCCTCCACTCCAGCCTTGCTGTCTTCCACTCATCTCGGTGGAAAGGCTCATTTGAAAGCTTACCATGCTCATATAGACTGTACTAAGATTGCTTGAGAGCTATTTTTCAGGTAGATTCCATTAGAAAGGTAGGTTCATTAGAATGAATTCATTAGATGAATTAATTGCACATGGTTCATTAGAAAGCTTATAATGCAGAGATGAATTGTACATGGTTCATTAGAAAGCTTACAATGCAGAGATGAATTGCACATGGTTCATTAGAAAGCTTACAATGCAGAGATGAATTGCACATGGTTCATTAGAAAGCTTACAATGCAGAGATGAATTGCACATGGTTCATTAGAAAGCTTACAATGCAGAGATGAATTGCACATGGTTCATTAGAAAGCTTACAATGTAGAGATGAATTGTACATGGTTCATTAGAAAGCTTACAATGTAGAGATGAACTGCACATGGTTCATTAGAAAGCTTACAATGTAGAGATGAATTGCACATGGTTCATTAGAAAGCAGATTACTTTAGTATGAGAGCTAACAATATTTTCCTTGGTTTATTTGGCGAAGGGCTAACCTGATCTATCATCATTAATACAAACATACATATATACATTCCAAGAAATCACATTCTGGTATGTCAGTAAAATATCACATTAAAACATCACAATAGATGGGTCAAATGGGGCTACCATGCTAGATAAGACTATTAACACTTTGGTCACTTATATATCATATCATTATAGTCATCCTCTTTAACATGAACAGGGTTAACATTATCCGGGTTAACATTATCCGGGTTAATAGATTACCACAAAATATTTCATTGTGAAAAGTAACATATCTCTACAAAAAAGCTAAATATTCTGTTTCGAACGAAAACCATTTTTGCAAAATGGAATGACTTTAATTGTTGTTTTATTGATGTTTTCAAAAGCAAAAAAATAAAATTCTTATAAAATTGATATACATGTATTGTGTCTGGGGCACATTTGCAGTCCGGCATTCATATTTTATCTGACTATTCAGTGGAAGCAAATATATTTAACGTAGGATTATACCTAGCTCATAAAACATTTCCACAGTCATTCTATTGGTATTATTCATGTACACTGCAAATCGTAATTCACAATTTAATTACTGTAAATATTAATGCACATTATTAAAAAGAATCAATGTAAAGTGTCAAAATGAACACAAAAATAGAATATAGACTTGATATAAGCACCTAACTAAAATGACTCAATTCTATGCAAAATATTAAAATCAAAACTGGTTCAGTTATCTTGGAGGAGATTATATCACAAGCAATTAACATTTCATGTAATCAGAAAATCTCTTGACCCTCGTATAATTAGTAGTTTGATGTCTCACACATTACAAGTTAGTGTCATCCATTTTTGGCTGCAACTGTCTGTATCTGTAAATTCCCAAATTGCTCTCTCTCTTTCTCTCCTTATTGGTTGAAATCTGGGTTCATATTATTTCCTTTCTATTCCTTTGTTCACTGCCTCCTGGCACTAATGGCTTGCTCTATCTTCCTCTGAAGCCATTGTAATGTTTCAGGATCGTTTGAGGAGATTTCTCTCTCATCACTGCTGAATAAATTGAGTCTGGACTCATCCTGCAAGACAAGCAAGGACTAATATAATATTGATAATAATGGTATGAGGGATATTCTACTGGTTAATGTGTCCACTCTTGTGTGATGAGCCCAAGTTCTGTGCCAAGTGTGACCTTTAAAAGTAAGTCAAGGTCAATTACCTGCATCTTAGACTTATTATATGATTCTTCCTAGTATATCTTTCAAGCATACATATGATACATTATTTTTAAATCATTGTTTCAATTTGACTCAAATTACATGAAAAATGGATCATTGGGAATGGATCAACCGCTATGAGCAGACATTGTCTGGTATCAGTGGTATATAAATGTCAGCTTTTACTTTTATAGAATCAAAACTTAAAAAGAAACCGAGGAAATTTTTACAACAGAAAGCTATTTCTCTGTTGGAGCCAATAAACACAGATACATAAAATCAATGTTCAAGTTTGATTATGTTATGTTCTTTATCTTATCCTGTAATTGTTTCAAATCTAATGCATACTATTTGTAAACATCATACTCACTGTTCGGACCCTAAATCTGAGTTTCTCGCCACTGACAGCAGGTGGCGCCACAATATCTGAGAGTAGCACTTCCCACTCTATGTCCCAGTCACTCCAGAAACGACACTTTTCTACCATCAGAATACGCTTTGTGGTTACCACGGCAATGGTGGTCTTGTCGTTTTTGTTCAGAGCAGCATGTGCCCAATAGGTGTCACTCTCGGCATAACGACCCTTGCCTATACAGTTCAGAAGTCTCTGTCCTATTGCTTGGTATGGCGAGTAGGGTTTCAATCCCTGATTTTAAAGAAAAAAGAAATTTACCAACATTAGCTTTATTTTCCATAATTATTAGGCTGAATATGTATGTTTATTTAGTACAAAATTACAATGAAATGGTCAATATTTGATCATATGAATATATATGGATGTTATGATTATAATTTCAAAGTTAACCGAGAGCATTGTAATCTTGAAAGATGCTGACCCATTGAGCTCTATATGTGTGAGAATTGAAGCAGGAGTACTCACCCTATCAGGATTGATGTAACGTGGGAGCCTCATTCTGAACACCACGTCATCACCCATCTCTGCAGCCCGGTGTATCCCATCAAAGGCCATACTGACCATATCCACAGCGCCACCTGTTGGCTTCGTAATCAGGCCAAGCAAACCTTTACCAATGCCCTTGAAGAATCCTTCGCATCCTTCTTCCACTGCTCCTGTACAGACATAAGATCAATTAACATGTTTGAATGACAGGCTAGTGGAGAGGCTAATGGAACATTATGATAAATTCTAATAGAAACTAGAAGCACCACTTTTTTTGCCTACAAAAAATCCACTCCTGAAATTATATAATCACCATCCCTGATATTCCCATCTCATCCCTCCTCCTTGATATCCAGTACTTACCCCTGACAGGGCTAACCACCCCCCTCCTTGATATCCAGTACTTACCCCTGACAGGGCTAACCACCCCCCTCCTTGATATCCAGTACTTACCCCTGACAGGGCTAACCACCCCCCTCCATGATATCCAGTACTTACCCCTGACAGGGCTAACCACCCCCTCCATGATATCCAGTACTTACCCCTGACAGGGCTAACCACCCCCTCCATGATATCCAGTACTTACCCCTAACAGGGCTAACCACCCCCCTCCATGATATCCAGTACTTACCCCTGACAGGGCTAACCACCCCCCTCCTTGCTATCCAGTACTTACCCCTGACAGGGCTAACCACCCCCCTCCATGATATCCAGTACTTACCCCTAACAGGGCTAACCACCCCCCTCCATGATATCCAGTACTTACCCCTGACAGGGCTGACCACCACCCCTGATATTCCGAGGCCGACCCCCATTACGAATCCCTTGCTGGCCATGAGAAGGCTCTCTGGCAGGTGCCGGGGATGCTGGGATACAAGCTGCTGACGACGCTGCAAGATCAATTAAACTCTATTTTTCTATCCCACTTCATATATTATAATATAAAAAAAAATAATAATTTAAAATTGTATCCTTGTTATCCTATTCACATAATAATGATGTATGTGCAATATATTATAAACATATTTTATAGTTTTCCTTTTTTTATCACAGAGGAACTATGCTTACCTTTTTATAATCAGAATCAAATGAGAGTTGTGCCAGAGCCCTGCCGAGAGAGCCAGTGATAAGACTGATGGAGCTGGCCACTCCCCCACATGTGTGACCCAGCAGACTCTGGACCCCACGCACCAGGTTCTCTGTGAACTTATCAGGACCCTGGATACTGTCCTGAAATATACAATCAAGACCCTGGATGTACTTTCAAGACCCTGGATACTCTCGTGAACAATAAAAACCCTGGGTGTACTTTCTTGAAATATACAACAATCAGGACCCTGGATACTGTCCTGATATATACAACAATCAGGACCCTGGATACTGTCTTAATATATACAACAATCAAGACCCTGGATACTGTCCTAATATATAAAACAATCAGGACCCTGGATACTGTCCTAATATATACATCAGGACCCTGGATACTGCCCTGATATATACAACAATCAGGACCCTGTGTACTGTCCTAATCTATGCAACAATCTGGACCCTGGATACTGCCCTGATATATACAACAATCAGGAAAAATAATCACACCATTTCATATGAGTATGACTGTTCTAACTAAGAGAATACTCCAACTATTTCTTACCAAGAAAGGCTCATAGAAGAAGTCTCCTAGGCCTTGTGTGAAGTCCCTGACGAGTCCGTAGGGGTTGCCGAGGACGTCAAGACCCAGGATGAGGACATAGGCTTGCTGAATGGCCTGGCTGCGATAATGGTTCACCACTTCTGACATCAGCTGCGATGTCGTCAAAAGAGCACCCCGCCTCTCAAAGTAGGCCATCCTGAAATACACATAGTAGAACATACTGAGAAATTTTAACTTTTCGACTTTCTGAGATGTTTCGGTCATATCATTACCTATCTATTATTAGAGTCTCCCTTTGTTTTCATATAATTTCGCTCCGCCTGTATACAAATCTATAAGTTTACTCGGCAAAACCAATTGGCACCCCGTCAATGCGACATATACTCCATCTTTAGTGATTACCTAACTACAGAGTTTCTAGGTAATATCATGGCTTTACCTCAGTTCCACCTCTTTGATTTCCGTAAGTGTGGCCCCCACAGAGTTCAGGAAGAAGTCCACAAGGTCATGGATGAGTGAGGAATTCTTGGGCTCAGTGGCCAGGTGGGCGTGGCCATCCAATGAGAAACTGATATGCATCTGAAAAATACACATTTTGTTTTTTCATACTAATATCTAAAATAAATGGATAAACATTAATATTTATTACAAATGGCTTAGACTGGGTCTCTGTTTTTTTGTGAATGTAGCTACATGAGCTGATGAGGTCTTACTTTGAGCGGTGACATATGAAGATATTCAAACACAATTCTCTGCGGCCGTGAAGCAGACTGCAATGATAAATACATCACAAATGTCAGAAAAATGTCAGAAAAATGTCACAAATGTCAGAAAAATGTTGAGTAGAATGCTAGTTTGTAATTCTAAATATTATGAAAGTCAGGTTATGAGGAAAATATTAAGAAAAGGTTACTAACTTGAATATCGGCAAGGTCTCGCAATGTCTTGTGTATAACTGACATGTCTGCTGCCAGCTGAACAGACTAAAAAAGATGAAAAAATAATTTTTTAAACTTCTATAAAAACATCTAAAAAAATACAAAGTAATAGAAAGATTATCATATTCCTTAATGTTATAAAATAATCTATATATCTTTATTCACTGATGACATTTATTATACTTGTATAAGACTCTGTGACAGTCTACTCTTTGTATTCAAATCTGTGATTCGTGGTTGTAGACAATCTTAATGACTGGTGTCAAAATATATATTTTTTTTTTTTAAATAGTTTTACTTGTATTCACCATATTATTAAATGATACAAATATCTGCAATGTGTTGTCCTGTAAATTAAAGAGATATTTCCTCAGAATTTGATAATTTGACCACAAAAATGTCTTCCAAAATTAAGTCAAAAATATTAAATAAATCTCGAAAGCATGGTTTTAAATACATTCATCTTGCAAACTCAATAAAATATGTTGCAATGACTTTCAGAATGACATTACTGTATGGGCAAATACCTCATGTCAATATGTTCTAATTCCCTGCTAAACGTAAAGAGATGTAGTCAATTCTCTGGGTGAAAGATCAAAAATAAATGATATAAGAAAAGTCTTGTTCTTCCATTATTTGTAAAAATAAATACATTACTACATTCACCAAAATTAAGATTTTGACTGATATAAGCCTCAGTATGACCCCATTTTTTTGCTCTAATGTCCTATTTGCCCAAAGAATCACATCCTGTCATAGTACCTCCACATCAACATAGTCTTCAAGTCTCCTCTGAAATGATTCATTCATATAAATGGTGGAAATATCTCTTTAATGAGGAATGCAGTAATGAGACAGACATATTTGATCAGCATCTTGTATAGAGGTGTCTACTACCATGCCACTCTCCTTGTCTAGATAAAAGCACTCAATATCTGTAATCACTGGCAGAAGTGTGCACATCCGGCCACTTAAAACTCTATAACTTATCATTAAGGTGATAGAGGATGCGTTGTTCAGTGAATGAATTAACAAAAGAACAGCATTGAAATGAAATGCCACCTAAAATTACAATTAAGCTCACAAAACAGGTGATTGCAAAATGGTTTCACTGTTATCTAAGAAATATTCCACTCCCATATTTAGCACTTGGAGTCAAACATCTATTTGGTCACGCATAAACGTGACCAGATATGATCACGCAGGGCCACTTCACACATGACCATTGCGTGACCATTTTGTGTCACATATGTCTGACCAAATAACTGCCACACAACCATGCATGACCAGATGATGTCACACAATTTCCATGCATGACCAGATGATGTCACACAATTTCCATGCATGACCTTTTTTGGTGACTCTAATGCGTGACCAAACAGATTTTTGGCTCCACCTATTTAGTATATATACTCGTGTGTACATGTTGAGATCTCAGATGTGTTACAAGAGTTAGAAACAAATCGGTTTGTTAATAATAACAAAGAAATTGTTCACACAGCAATCATCAAGGCACTTAGTCAGAGATTGTTTGTATTCGGTATTAGCATTATATTCTGTATCATACATTAATTTGACTATGGACTTCATTCTGTTGTTGATAGAGATTAATCAACAAAACCCTTTTTAATAGTAGAGCTTTGAAACAAGTATTGTTAGACGTACATACATGTGTGGTGTTGAGTAATCACGTTATGTGAGAGATATGTACAGTGTGTGTGCAACCTGGGACTTTCTAATCTCAGGTGTAACTCAATTAATCCTTTCTAATTTCAGGTGTAACTCAGTTAATCCTTTCTAATTTCAGGTGTATCTCAGTTAATCCTTTATAATCTCAGGTGTAACTCAGTTAATCCTTTCTAATTTCAGGTGTAACTCAGTTAATCCTTTCTAATTTCAGGTGTAACTCAGTTAATCCTTTCTAATTTCAGGTGTATCTCAGTTAATCCTTTCTAATCTCAGGTGTAACTCAGTTAATCCTTTCTAATTTCAGGTGTATCTCAGTTAATCCTTTATAATCTCAGGTGTATCTCAGTTAATCCTTTCTGTCCCAGATGAAGATGTCTCAGCAGAGTTCAAATGGATAATTCCTATGATATCTTGATGGACACTTAATTACTGGAATAGCTCAGATGACAGCAGTACCACAAAAACCTTCCCACTAAATATCACTTTTATTTCGGTACCATATCAATAGTTGGAGCCAAACATCTATTGGGTAACGCATAAATGTGACTGAATAAGGTCATACATGGCAATTGCATGGCACAATTTGGTCATGCTTGGCAACATAGAGTCATGCAATTGTCATGCATGACCTCCTTTGGTCATGTGACCCAACAGATGTTTGGCTGCAACTGATCAACCAATGAGATGGTTCCTGGGAACTTGGTCTAACATGACAGAAGAGGAAGTGGGTTGTAGGCCTGAAACTGGAGTCAATTACAGAGCCAAACTTTAAAGAGAGAGACCCTCTTAAAGAGAGAGACCTTCTTAAAGAGAGAGACCCACTTAAAGAGAGAGACCCACTTAAAGAGAGAGAGACCCACTTAAAGAGAGACCTACTTAAAGAGAGAGACCCTCTTAAAGAGAGAGACCCTCTTAAAGAGAGAGACCCACTTAAAGAGAGAGACCCACTTAAAGAGAGAGACCCTCTTAAAGAGAGAGACCCACTTAAAGAGAGAGACCCTCTTAAAGAGAGAGACCCACTTAGACTATATATGGCACACTTCCTTACCTGAGGCTATATAATATAAGCAAAATAAGATCCACCATTATTTTATGTTCTCATAATTAAACACAATTTATATTCAGTTGAGTAAAATGGCATCTTTAAGAATGTCTTGTTTATTTGTGTTTCATGTTTTGCAAAATTTAAAAGTGATTTTATGCTTTATGTTTATGATAGGCAAATTCAGCTGGGAGATCACACAATATTAACCATAAAATACATTGCATTTTTCAGCATTTATTCAAATTAAAAAAATCACACTTCCAAGCACAATCTGTGAACATCTATTACTTTTCTTACATGTATTTTGTATATACTGTGGCTTTTCTCCTAAAATCAAAGGGGACAGAAGAAACATTGGCTGAATCTCAGAATTTTGAAACAATATATGCAAATTTTTATCTAAGTTTATATTTGGCAATTTAAATATCAAGCACAGATATCATTATCGTTTAATATACAAACAAATTCATTTCGTGAAATTTCTCTTTTTAATCTATTAACTGAAGTGTATCATACTATCATTTGATCATTTCGTGCCATTCTAAAATAAGTGAAAGTTACGTAAAATATAGAAGATATGTAAAGTTTACAAAATTCAAATATTTCTAATGGGCTTTTATTGGACTTTTTGAAAGCAAAACTGAGCAGTCGCACAGAGTATAAATAGTTTTTTTTTCTGATGTTACTGATAGATGGCGCCACTCACCTCTTGTTCTTGTTGTTGTCTAGAAGCAAAAATATCGTACACGGACAGGAGAAATCCCTTATCTAACTGAACACTGAACTCCTGAAACAACATCTTGAAGAACCTGAAAGAGAATCAAATAATTACAGATGAATATAGAAGAATGAATACTATATATAGATTAAATGACAGAGTCTTCAGTGTTCCTTGATTTATTTACTTGACTAAGTCTATGTTGTTCCCTGACCAACTTACTTGACTAAGTCTATGTTGTTCCCTGACCTACTTACTCGACTAAGTCTATGTTGTTCTCTGACCTACTTACTTGACCGAGTCTATTTTGTTCTCTGACCTACTTATTTGACCAAGTCTATGTTGTTCCCTGACCTACTTACTCGACTAAGTCTATGTTGTTCTCTGACCTACTTACTTGACCGAGTCTATTTTGTTCTCTGACCTACTAATTTGACCAAGTCTATGTTGTTCCCTGACCTACTTATTTGACCGAGTCTATTTTGTTCTCTGACTTACTTATTTGACCAAGTCTATGTTGTTCCCTGACCTACTTACTTGACAAAGTCTATGTTGTTCTCTGACCTACTTACTTGACAAAGTCTATTTTGTTCTCTGACCTACTTACTTGACCGAGAGTCTATTTTGTTCTCTGACCTACTTATTTGACCGAGTCTATTTTGTTCTCTGACCTACTTATTTGACCAAGTCTATGTTGTTCCCTGACCTACTTATTTGACCGAGTCTATTTTGTTCTCTGACTTACTTATTTGACCAAGTCTATGTTGTTCCCTGACCTACTTACTTGACAAAGTCTATGTTGTTCTCTGACCTACTTACTTGACCGAGTCTATTTTGTTCTCTGACCTACTTATTTGACCAAGTCTATGTTGTTCTCTGACCTACTTACTTGACTGAGTCGATGTTGTTCTCTGGGACCTGTCGCCTCATCAGAGCCAGCTCTATGAATGGCTTGGGTCCTGATTTCTTCACCACATAAGATGGCAAGGGTGATGGGTGAAGGACTGTTGGAAAGTATGCATCGCTCAGCTGGTTGTCAATCTACCAAGAAAAAAGGGCAATATTAGGTATAAATTGCATCATGCAAAAAACATTCTAAAACTATAATAAAATCAGCACTTCTGTGATAAACAAATTTAAAATGATTATTTAACAGAACAATTTATGATTTTATACTTTATGTCAAATAGCACATGCTCAAAATTTTAAAAAAGCATTTACATTTTTTTCAACACAACTGGCACAAATTAAAAGATGCTTTTGAAAGACTACAATCGAAGAAGATATTGTGAACAAAAAGATAATGATAAAGATCTTTGGGTGATCTTTGAGGATATGCTGACCTGCAGACGGTGGATCTTAGAGTGGATGAAAGTATGGTGAGCTGACTGGTGATACTGGAACCACAGCGCCGGGCGGTACGTCCTCCTCAGTCCTCCCATAAACGGCTTCCTCATCTCCATCTTAACCAGGTCAGCCTGAAGTCACATAGCAACACAGTATACAACATGCCACAAACTCCACCAGAGGGCGACATGGTGTGAACATGCCACTCATTCACCCAGATAAACAAATAAACAGGAGGTTAAAATGACAATAACCAAGAACTCAAATCAGTGAATTATTCAGGCATTTGATTGAGCATTTCACTTGAAATGTAAATCTGTTCCTAATTTCATAAAAAATCGTTTTCTTTTAATTTGATCAGTGCCAAAATTAGCGTAAAACCTTCAACTTTAACATGAGTAATTTAAATTGGATCGCGATGAGTAATTTTAATTGGTACCCGATCTTTCTAACCATCAGCGCAGATATGAAATCAGTAAATGTTGTGTAAATAAAATACCGAACCAGAATAATATCAACTAGCATATCATCTTCTAAAATTATTCTAGTCAATCAGCTTTTTTTTTCAAGAAGAAATCTTGGGGAGGAAAGTGGTTGATAGTACCTCCATGAAGTCCTCGAGGTAGACCATCCTGACGTCATTCCTCCATTTCTCCTCGAGCCACGAGACGAGTTCCATGTTGAGGTGCTTCCAGCGGTTCTTGACCTCGACCTCCCACAGTGCCGGGGTGGGGCTGAGGGACAGGTAAGCCACTTCCTGCTGAAGGGCATTCATCAGTGACAGTCCCACCCCGCTCAGCGACACAAACATCGCCAGCGACGCCTGCTCCTTCTCATTCATCTGGTGAATGATAAAAAAGTAATTTATTCTTTTTCTGTTTCGTAATCATAAGTTATTTTTTCACTCCGAGGAACTTAGACTTATTGAAAGTTATTTTTTGTCCATTCTCTTGTCAGCCTCTGAGGAGTCACTACAGGGGATGATACGCATCAGACATTTTTCACAATTTGTACATTTCACAGCTCTGCTGCTCAAAAACCATACCAATTACTCGTAAAACAACTTGTATATCAAAAATACAAAAGATTATAGATTTATAAAAATTTGAAAAATATATAACAAGGACAAGACCTTTTTAGCACATGCAGCAATGCGTTCGTCTTGTGTGAAGAGCAGAGTCCTCTGGAGGCCATCAAGGAAGGACACCCAGTACACCACTACTTTGTCAGTGCGGGTGTTCATGGCTTTATTCTCCATCCTGCTGGTACTGGGCATGCGTAACAGTGGCGCTCTCTGTTGTGGAATCACAACACTAGCCTCGTCATCTGTTTCATCTGAAAAGGCAATGTATTTAATGCACTTTGTTAAAATTAAAATGACAAAGGACTGAACAGAATCTTACTTTATCTTATAATCTTATAATATTCTCACTTAAGGTCTATAATCCACAATGAAACACTGGGACAGACTTATGTTTTTTTGGCTTAAATGTGTTCAAAGTCATGTTATTTGTTAATTTAGCACAGAAAAAGTAAACTTAACCAGCTAGTCTTAAACTTTTATTATTTAAATTGAACCCATTTTAACTACCGTTAAAACGGGTTCGACTCAGTTATTGCAGCTGGACACCATGTGTGCTGTATGAGAAATACCCCCCACTGACGTCATAGCCTCACTCTCATCCTGGAATCCCCCAGAGCATGCAGAGCCGAAGGCAGATATGTAAATATACGAGACCACACGAAGTTCTCTCCCGATGCTTCAAACTGATTGTGGATTATAGACCTTAATCTGAGATTATTTTTAGAACACATGATTCAAATGTGGGTCAGTAGGTCAGTCACCTACAGTTTAGAGTATATCTGGACAGCGATAATCTGTAGCTCAACCTTATTTTCCCATTGTGTAGATGTGACATCATCACTCAGATTTGTATGCACTGAGAAAATTGCGATACTCGAGTCCAACAGGCCGATGGCAGGTCCCTATTACACTTACCATCGCCGCTACTATCCACGTGCGGATCCCCATTGCGGCTCTTCTCCTCCCGCACTTTGCTTCTCGCCTCCTTCTCTGAACTGGCCAGCAAGCTGCTGTGTCGCAATGTCTGGATGCTCAATGGCTCCTCCCCACATCCGTCCTGACATACAAACAAACCACTTCAACATTGGTCTCCTGTACACTTTTATAAAACATCTGGTTTTTTAAAATAAGAAATGTACCTTTGTTTATTTGTCATAAAATTTTAAACATAGGCATCAGAGATGCATCAACCCTCAGCCCTGGTAACTCATTGCACAACATTCGCTCCACACAATATTTGTGAACAAAACGTCACTGCACCAAGGCAAATTGATGCAGGGGTAAAAAACCCATAACATCTACTTCCTTTGATAGCTTAGGTGTGTCAAGTATCATGAAACTGTCATCATTTACTCTAGAATTATTGATATGGGCCTGTGACCTTGAAAAGCAGGTTAAGGTCACTGTCCATCAAACTCATGTGGAGTCTTCCCAGATTCTTATGTGTGTCAATTTTCATGAAGCTGCCATCATTTGTTCTTAAGTTATCACGATGACAAGGATGATTTCACATAATTGTCCCTGTGACCTTGAAATCAGGTGAAGGTCATGTTCCATCAAGAGAAGTCTGAGGTCTTCACCAGATGCTTGTGTGTGTCAAATCTCATAAAGCTGCCATCATTCGTTCTTGAGTTATTGCGATTCTTGGGATTTCACATAATTGTCCCTGTGACCTTGAAAAATAGGTCAAGGTCGCCGTCCACCGAACTAGTCCGAGGTTTTCACCAGATGCTTATGCGTGTAAAGTTTCATGAAGCTGCCATCATTTGTTCTTGAGTTATCACGATGACAAGGATGATTTCACATAATTATCCCTGTGACCTTGAAAAGTAGGTGAAGGTCATGTTTCAAAGAAAAAAATCTGAGGTTTTCACCAGATGCTTGTGTGTGTCAAATCTCATAAAGCTGCCATCATTCGTTCTTGAGTTATTGCGATTCTTGGGATTTCACGTAATTGTCCCTGTGACCTTGAAAAATAGGTCAAGGCCGCTGTCCACCAAACTAGTCCGAGGTTTTCACCAGATGCTTATGCGTGTAAAGTTTCATGAAGCTGCCATCATTTGTTCTTGAGTTATCGCGATGACAAGATGATTTCACATAATTGTCCCTGGGACCTTGAAAAGTAGGTGAAGGTCATGTTTCAAAGAAAAAAATCTGAGGTCTTCACCAGATACTTATGTGTGTCAAATCTAATAAAGCTACCATTATTCGTTCTTGAGTTATTGTGATTCTTGGGATTTCACATAATTGTCCCTGTGACCTTGAAAAATAGGTCAAGGTCGCCGTCCATCGAATTCGTCCGAGGTTTTCACCAGATGCATATGTGTGTCAAGTTTCATGAAGCTGCCATCATTTGTTCTCGAGTTATCGCGATGACAAGATGATTTCACATAATTGTCCCTGTGACCTTGAAAAGTAGGTGAAGGTCATGTTTCATAGAAAAAATTCTGAGGTCTTCACCAGATACTTATGTGTGTCAAATCTCATAAAGCTACCATTATTCGTTCTTGAGTTATTGTGATTCTTGGGATTTCACATAATTGTTCCTGTGACCTTGAAAAGTAGGTCAAGGTCGCCGTCCATCGAACTCGTCCGAGGTTTTCACCAGATGCATATGTGTGTCAAGTTTCATGAAGCTGCCATCATTTGTTCTTGAGTTATCGCGATGACAAGGATGTTCGCTACAGACATACATACATACAGACAGACATACATACATACATACATACCCACGCCAGGAGTACTGCAATACCCTCAGCCTGATTACATCAGGGGCTGAGGGTAAAAAAGATAAATACTGCCAAAAAACTATCAAGATGTAATATAATATAAATTAATATTTAAAAAGCAGACTAAAGGGAATGAAAAGGAAGGTGATCACGTGACTCCCCCTCTTCCTCCCCCTCCTTCTTCCCCTCCTCCTTCTTCCCCTCCTCCTCCTTCCCCTCCTCCTCCTTCCCCTCCTCCTTACCCTCTTCCTCCCCCTCCTCCTTCCCCTCCTCCTCCTTCCCCTCTTCCTCCTTCCCCTCCTCCTCCTTCCCCTCCTCCTTCCCCTCCTCCTCCTTCCCCTCCCCTCCTCCTCCTCCTCCTTACCCTCTTCCTCCTTCCCCTCCCTCCCCTCCTCCTCCTTCCCCTCCCTCCCCTCCTCCTCCTTCCCCTCCCTCCCCTCCTCCTCCTTCCCCTCCTCCTCCTTCCCCTCCTCCTTCCCCTCCCTCCCCTCCTCCTTCCCCTCCCTCCCCTCCTCCTCCTTCCCCTCCTCCTCCTTCCCCTCCTTCTCCTTCCCTGTTCCTCCTCCTTCTTACCATCCTCCTCCTTCTTCCCCTCCTCCTCCTTCCCCTCCCCCTCCTTCACCTCCTCCTCCTTCACTGTTCCTCCTCCTTCTTCCCCTCCTCCTCCTTCTTCCCCTCCTCCTCCTCCTTCCCCTCCCCCTCCTTCACCTCCTCCTTCCCCTCCTCCTTCCCCTCCTCCTCCTCCTTCCCCTCCTCCTCATTCCCCTCCTCTTCCTTCTCCCCCCTCCTCCTTCCCCTCCTCTTCCTTCCCCTCCCTCCCCTCTTCCTCCTTCCCCCTCCTCCTTCCCCTCCTCTTCCTCCTCCCCCCTCCTCCTTCCCCTCCCTCCCCTCCTCCTCCTTCCCCTCCTCTTCCTTCTCCCCCTCCTCCTTCCCCTCCCTCCCCTCCTCCTCCTTCCCTTCCTCCTCCTTCCCCTCCTCCTCCTTCCCCTCCTTCTCCTTCCCTGTTCCTCCTCCTTCCCATCCTCCTCCTTCCCCTCCCCCTCCTTCACCTCCTCCTCCTTCACCTCCTCCTCCTTCCCCCCCCTCCTTCCCTTCCCTCCCCTCCTCCTCCTTCCCCTCCCTCCCCTCCTCCTCCTCCTTCCCCTCCTCCTCCTCCCCCTCCTCTTCCTCCTCCCCCTCCTCCTTTCCCTCCCTCCCTCCCTCCCTCCCTCCCCTCCTCCTCCTCCTTCCCCTCGTCCTCCTTTCCCTCGTCCTCCTTCCCCTCCTCCCTCCTTCCCCTCCTCCTCCTTTCCCTCCTCCTCGTAGGGCCTTACCGTGGATATAAAGGCCGGATAGGAAGGTTTCTTCCTGTTGTACACATTCCACATCAAGGTCCGTTCTGAGGTTGGGTCGTCCCATGTGTAGAGAACAGACTGACTGGGTGATAGCAGTGACACCTGGCTTTGATTTCTGAAATAAGGATATATTCAAATATGACTTAGAAAGATGTCATCTTTTACAAATTTATTTTGAGCTAGACAATTAAAACAAAGTACGAGAATATAAGTACTACAATATGAAAAGGTTAAGTGTGTGGTAGTTAGTGTATGTACCTTTAACAAATTTTGGTAAAGCAATGTATAATTTTTATTTCAACATTTGGTAAAACTGGGTATGTTGTATAAAAAACAGGTGTTTGAATCATAATGTACATGTACCTGGTGTTATTGGAAAGTTTTAATGGAATATAATAATATCAAAGAAGCTTTTTTTTGTCAATCACTACATCAGCCTCACTCCCTTCATATAATAATAAGGAATTCAAGGTAGTTTGCAGGAAACGAAGCTTTCTTACTTTTGGTGAAGTTTGATGAAGACATCTTCACACAAGTTGATGATTTTCACAGGAGCATCTCCGTGTTCATAAGGCATAAATGTAACAGTAATGGGGGTCTCCGTGCCTCCTGACACCTCCACACACAGCGCCGTCTGGTGGCCAAAAAAGAAACACATACATACTTAATCAGCAATAAAATATTTTGTTTTATCTCTTTTTTTCATTTACTGTACCAAATATATGAAGCCTGGAAATTTTTTTGTATGCAATTCTTAGAGAAATAATAAATATAGCAGTAATAATATAGAACATATCATAACAAATTGCATATATAGTGATCAGAGATGATGAGGGCTGGTGTGATTAGATTTTCATGATCAAACGCATCTAGAGCAGATGACATTTGGCAAGATTTACGGCCAGGCCATTTGATATTTGGGGGGATGGAGAAATATAACTATCAATTTCAAAAAGGAAATTGTGTACAGATTCTTTTTTTTTTAAAAAGACTTTCTTGTTAAAATACAGAAAAAGTGATTGAGAGAGAATGAGATATGTTCCGCACCCCTTTATCCATACGAAGCGTAGTGATATGGTGTTTGTCGACACAGAAGTGTTGAGAGGAGACCTTGCTGTCCTGGTACTTGACGTACATCCTCATGGAGTCGGTGGCGGGCCAGAACGGCATGCATTCATGCGAGGCGATGTTCAGCCAGAGGTCCGCCGCCTCGTTCTCCTCCATGTATCGCAGGTTATGTGGCGTATTGTTCACCACCAGGAAGTACGGAAGAACTGTCACGATCTTGGTAAGTTTTAACTTGGATAACTGAATTTGAAGCATAAACTGAAGAGAGAAAAAAGGAATTATTTGTTAATATGATTGTCACAACATTTTTCAAAGACAAATTCAAAATCTTTATGAAGAATATGAAATGTACACGTTCAGAAGATATATGTCAAATTTACTTTTGTATGGAAATTGTATGGAAATACAATTTGTATGGAAAATGGCACACACACAAACAAGACACACACACACACAAGCACATACACACACAAATACATAGTTCATGTGCCCCACGGGCTGTCGGAGCTAATAAAATGAAACCTAAAATTGTATTTCTTCTGGATTTTTATTTCCTTGAAATTAAGATGATTCTTTTAAGTATACTCATATAATGCCCTCACAATGAACACAAGTGACCTTCCTTAACCCACAGCAGTTCATTCTGTGATCTTGCTTAGTCAGTGGCTATTTTTAGCACTCATAATTCAAAAACAGGTCAACAGGCCTTTACAGAGTATTGAGGTCATCTTCAATAACCAACAGCAGGTGGCTATTTTTAGCATATATGATTCATTAGGTCAGTAATTAGATCAGTCATCTATTGTTTGGCAGCTTACAACTGTAACTTTAACTGTAACTAAAACAAGTGTTAAGATGTGGCACACATATTTGATGACATATTAAAGTCTGTGACCTTGAAAAATAGGTCAAGGCCATGTTTGAGAATATCAATTGTGGACCTTCACGAGGTGCATATTTTGTAGAAATAGTAACTAATATATGTTCTTGGTGACATTTTGAAGCCTGTGACCTTGAAACACAGGTCAAGGTCAATTTTGAGGTAATCAATATTTTGGCCTTCATTGGATGCATGTGTGGTAAAAAATTGGAGCTTGTAGCTGATAAGATATAGCAAAAGTTTTTGTTGACAGACACACACAGAGTTCATTGCCACAACAGAATCTAAAAATACACAGCATTTTCTTTAAGCTAGTGCATATTTTTGCCATTTTTGTTTTCTGACCTGGTACTTCCTGTTCCTCTCCTTGTCGTGGCAGATGACTACGCCATTACTTCCCACAGTGTCCATGGAGAATGACCGCGTCCACTTGGAGTTGTACACTCGCAGCTTTGCCTGAAACATCACAACAACTTCAAAAGACTCACGGACAAAATTGTATTCTGCACTCACAATAAATAATAATTTTTTTTTATCTAAAAAAAGTTCCCCATTTTATGACCACTTAAAATTTTAGAATTTTTGCTTCTCACTCTTCATAGAAGCTTTGCCAACAGCTTATATTGAAAAAATGTGTATAAATGTGAAAGAATGAAATCAATCACTCAAAATAGACTTCTATACATATTTTTACCTTTTTTCGTCTGTGCTTCTTGAATCTGAACAACAATGGATCCCCAGAAATATCATTTTCATAAACAGCTTCAGATCTTGATCCCTGCAAGTACATGAATATTCATATAGAACTAAAACAATAATTGAGATGAGAAGGCAAAAAGTATCTGTAAAAACACTGAGCCAAATTTAGGCACATACAACCATATTTCTGTAGGAAATTTAAAATTTCAGTTCAATAATTTAAAAACTGTTTTTGAAATTCAAGGAAGATTAAATCATTTCAATATTTTGCTATCGCTGAGAAAAAATTATCTACTAGATTAAGGATTAAGATGACAATTGTTTTATCTGACAGTAAGACATTGCAAGCTCAGGGTAAATGAATCCTAGATTGGCTGATTTAAAAAGTTGAGTTTCTCACCCTAATTTGCAGTGGAAGTCCTGTTTTGTTGATGATCCAGTACGGAGTGTAGATATGCAGGTCCATGGAATGACTGCGGTTGACATGAATACTGAGACTCAGCTGACGATTTACTCCCTCCACGTTCCCATCAGACTCCATACTTATGGCCTTGAACTCTTCAAGGTTAGAGGTCAACTCCAGTGACCCTGTCCAGTCCAGCCCAAGGTAGTCTGAAATCTGGCAAAACAGAAAAAAAATCAATTGAATTTCTCAAGAAACTGTATTTTTATCACAGATTTCTTTTTAAGTTCTGAATTCTGTAGCGTTTATGCTATTGGTAATCCATACCATGTTGTTTTAAATTGTCTAATACATAAAATATATACAACCCCATCATTTAGGAGACAGAGCTCCGAATGCATTTTGTATAACTATTAATTAAAAAATTGTTGAAAAAAAGCGCTGATTCCAGACAATGTCTGCTCATAGTGCTTGATGGTAACTGGCTGGGATTTGTGCTAGGTATCCCTGGATGTCAAGTCCAATGTTCCTGACCTACTGACCTATATGGGCCAACTACTTGTATATTTGTGCTTTGCATAATAGTTTATCACCACACAATATTTACCTGGAACTGCAGCTTGGGAGAGTTGCTCAGGTCGGCAGTGTAGAGGGGAGTAGACTCTCCGTGGGTCAGAGAACTTGCTGAAGACCCCTACAATATGTTATGGTATATATAAATCATGAGAGAAAAACTCAACCACCCAATATGTTCATATTCTATCATTTATTCAAGTAATTAATATCTATAACAAAAATGTACTCTCAGATATCTTAAAGGCTTTTAATGAGGTATTTTTTTAGTTATCTGAATGTAAAAAAGGACATGTGTGTATGTTCTGAGCAATAATAATAAATAATAATAAATAATAACAAATAATACTCTTGAAATAACAAGATACAATACAAATATGTTATGGAATAATTTCATTGAGGTATTAAGAAGAAATGTTAGGGAAAAAACTTGGAATGTTGTATAAAAAAATATTGTCACAATTAGTGATATGAAAAGAATAATCAAGTGGAAAAATCTAATATGTAATTGCAGTCAATGTTTACTCTTTCAGATGATTGGTTAATTATTAAACTTTAACACACCAGGTGGCAGCAAGGCCTACTCGAGCAGTAAGAATTGTTAGTCTCATTATCACTTGCATATATTTTATACATTCTGATTTCATCTCCATCATTTTTTTTCATCGAATGATAACGAATTAGCATTTGTTTTTAAATATCAAAATAAAGGTTATTTCATCTTATCTCAATCACTCATATAATGATGCTCTCGGGAGTTCTGTTTTCTCAGTAAAATGATGTAAACCTGTCTAAGTAGCAGGTACTGACCTCTAATGAGAACTGAACGTCGTAGGGCAGAAGGTTATGGAGGATGACTGGTGGATGCAGATGCAGCGTGTAGTGCGGAATAATTTTTGGCAGACCGGAAAGCTGGCGCATGGCACTCCCATCCTCACACTGAACCTGGAAACAAAACTATACCAAATGGCCGGGTGCATGAGTCAAACTGCCAATACTTCACTGCTTCAGGGGGTGACAACATTTGTGAGGACATTTTGCCAGCAGCACATGCTAACTAGGCTGAACAATACTAGGTGGCACCACCTTATGTTCAGAAGCTAATCCTAAACAGTCACTAGGAGGCACCACCATGCAAAACATGCATTTTATATAAGGGTTGCACTATTGGTTATACAATGGCAGTAAAACGCCCACAATACATTCTATGAATGTTGAATTCCTCCTAATCTTATGTATATAATGTATTATTTTCTGTAATTAATCTTATCTTTAAAGTCTGTTTTGATTATTATTTTGATGTTTAAAATTTCTTCTTGAATGATCATCATTTCTATCATCATTTATAGTTACATATAAAAACTGTATCCAAATTGTATTTTCCTTATTATATATAAGTGTATATTAATTGCAGGGCAAGCTCAAATTCCAAACATGTCAATATATTTAAATAAGGTTATCGAGATCTTGGTAGTTTTTTCTAACTCAGAATTGCATGATGCCAATTTGCATTCAAAAACTTGGTCTGTCATTTTAGGAGGAACACACATCCTTATATATACAATTATAAAACAAACATGCATTACATAAAACTTATTCATATAAAAAAGGAAATGGTAAACAAAGGGGAAACAAGCGTTGCAAACTCAATCAATCAAAGCATTCCTTCATTCTCATCACAATTCATTCATTTCCCTTGAAATCCCCTGCACCTTAAAATTCAACTAACCTCTTCCTACAACTTCCATTACAAATTATAATTCAATCAATCCTCTGTTTCCAAACATATGCTAATGAATCCCAATATATATAGATAGTTGGGACAGTAAATGGGCACCAACAGCGAATATGACATAATTCTGGTCGGTGTTTGGGTTTTCCCTGTTCTATATTTAGGTGAACCAATCAGAGCAATCCTCAATAACCAGTTCGGCGGATGTTGGATAAACCTGTTTAAATAACCGAGTTGAATCCAATTAAACTAGAGCACCATGATTGTCCTACTTTGAATGGGCAAGGATTGTCCACAATATTCTGGTAATATGATTCGATCTTCCTTAACTCTACATTCACATTGCAATCAACCCTTCAATTCACAGCACATGTTTCATAAAATCTTCTATCATACATGATGCATAATTGAATTAAAAGCCCTTCCATTCAAACCCCATGGTTCAATTAACCCCTTACTTCAATCAATTTCTTGCATTCACACATTATGACTTAATCATTTTTTATTCCATCAACCCCTGAAATTCATATATTCTGATTAACCCTAAGCATTTCAATATCATGATTCAGTCATCCCCCCGGCATTCACACAATATGATTCAATTAACCTTATCTTCTTGGGTATCATGTTTTGGATTTTTCTCTTTGAAGCCCATATAATCGGAATAAACAGGTTACATTGGAGTTCTCAATACATTGATGTAACATTATCCTCAGAAATGTGCTACGGGTGCAAAACGAGACTAGTGTTTTTATGGCATTCAAAATTCACACACTCTGTAATTAGTGAAATCATTTTAAAATAATTTTTAAATATACTCTGCATTCATAAAATTATCAAATGCAAAAGTATACCAAAACGAAAATATCAGTGTTTACTAAGTGAACGTCGATCGTTTTGTTTTATAAACTATCTACCAAGTGTAATTGGACCACTTCTAAAAAGATAGATCAAAATCAACATGCTTTTTCATTTAATGTATTTTCAACATAAATTTTCAAAAAAGTATTCATGCAAAGTCTTGACTAAGTGCAATTAAAATGATTACATTTTTGTTAAGCAACAGCCAAATTCAAAGCATGTTATCACAGAGAAAATTTCATTTATTCATCATTTTATATGATTAATTTTCATATCAAGTAAATTAATTGATATCTTTAGGAATATTGTGTTGATACAAATTAACTAATAAAGTGCTATTCAGTGCTTAACGTGTTTCATTATCAATATCAGTACTTAACATTTTGACAGTGGGAGGATGGTCATAGAAAAGAAGAGTGGATAGTTTAGGCTGGACATTCCATTTATCTCACTCACTCCTCACCAATCATTCATGGTATAACATTGGCCTGACAACATTAACTGACATCACTGGAAAATGGAGCTTAGTTCACTGATAAACAAAATTGTGTACCTCAAGAAATTTGTTAGAAATCACTAAAATCTCAACATAAAAGTTGCTCATCTCAAAAAAAAAAAAAAAAAAAATTGAAATATGTACCAACTTAAAAAAAATTGAATTTAGCAATTTTGTTTAAATATTAAAATTTTTTGAGCTCATTTTGCAGTGATTGATGGGGCAGACAACATAAGTGCGGGAGATATTTATGCCTACCTTGAAGTGGAAGGGGTTCTTGTTTGGTCTCTCCTTAGGAACACACTGGAAGAATCGACTTCTATCCTTGGTATTATACAGCTCCTGCCACCAGAGGCCACTAGTGGTCTTCTCATAACTTAAAATATCACCACAAGATTAGATACTCATTAGACACAACAGCTCTTGATATAATTCTCTTGATATCCTTTATATAAAGATTTTTTTTTAATAAAATGTAATTAAACACGTAGATTTAAGCTTGCCCTGTTGCCCTATGTTAGCATTTTTTGACCTGGGCCAGCAACATTTGAAGTCTTTTTCTACTATTTTCAATCATCTAACTTATTACTACATTTGAAGGGCAAGCAACCTTTCAAATCATACACTGACTTTAAGGTTGTAAATCATATTTAAACTGTTTACCCAATATGAGATGGGGCCACAAATAGTTTGCAATGATAGGCAACATATAGTGGCACATGGTACGTGTGGCTTGGCTCCAGCACCTTGAGTTGTGTATACTCCCCTACGTGGGTACCCAGATTGTTTCCGGAGTACCGGCGTAGCTCCTCCGTCAGGCAGTACACCTCCACAGGAACTGTCAGGTGATTCTCCATCTGTACAATACATAATATACCAATTATACAGAAATAAAGGGGGTATCTTGATAGGTGTAAAAACCGACTTCTTATTGCCTGGTGGTTTCGAGCTTGACTGAGTTCTTCTGTGGTGTTTAGAACAATGTATATTCTATATGAGAGTAAGAGTGCCGACCTGTAGTGGGGATCTGACGGTGATGACTTTCCGGCCGTGAGTCACGTCCACCTCGTACACCACACAATAGTTGGTCTCATTCTTGCTGGGAGACAGGGAAACTAGTCTTGTTACCGCCTTCTTGTGTGACAATGTCTTCAGTTCATCAAACCCGTCCAACTGCAACAACAATAGAAAGTTACAGGACCTTCTTAGAGAGGTACTCATTGCATAATATAAATATCACATGTGCATACAGAAAATAGTCACGAAAGTTTATTTAAGGTCACAATTTAATTTATCTTTTTTATTTTTTTATTTAGTTTTATTTTGGCGGGGGCATTGGGGGGCTGGGTGGAGGTCACACAAACCTTAATGTGTGATGTGGGAGAACTATCCCTGATTGCACTTTAGGTACCTTCCCTGAGTGCTCCTTAGGTACCTTCCCTGAGTGTTCTTGATGTACCTTCCCTGAGTGCTCCTTAGGTACCTACCCTGAGTGTTCCTTAGGTACCTACCCTGAGTGCAATATGGTGGCTGGTGGTATCAGGAAGATTTTGGTTCTCCTCTTCTCCCTCATCAAATACAAATGCTCCGGCAGACAGCATCATGTTGCCGACGGCAGCCAGACCCTTAGACAGGAAACTCAGACCATCCACTTCATCTCTGAAAAACAACAAACACAACATGAATCATCAATGAAAAAGTTATACAAGAAAATTGCATCTTGTTATGAATTATAAAATTCAGAACAAAGTGATTTTCTTTGACCCTGACTGACAAAATATGAGTTCAATGCTTGTGAAGCAGTCAGGGTCGAGCTCAAGCTTTTCCCACCAGATGGAGCATTCACTTTTAAATGTAACTGTCACATTGCCATGCTATTTTGGCTGCTTACATTTCTACCAGTTCCCCTTCTGCCACTTCTTTAGGTTCCACCTTCACAGGTTTAGATGCGAGCATAATGTTGTGTAGATTTTCAGCATTAGCCTATTAAAAAAAGTACTATAATTGTATATGTCACAAAAATTCTTTTGGCCAAATTATGCTGAATGTTCAAAACTTTCAATTAAGCATCAATCAAAAGGTTAATAGATGTGAAAGATAAATACATTTATCACCAATATGTGAATTTTAAACGTTTTTTTTTGCAAAATTGGTGCTTAATCCCTTTAATACAGAAGTTGGTGGAGCTGACCTGTAGATCTGATGGTAGGGTGATGTTAGCCGGTACCTCCAGCTGGTTGTACATCTCAAATCCGGGAAGATCATGCACAGACTTCAGGGCTGAGTTGCTATCTCTCATTATGGTCTGAAATATATGGTCCACATTTTACATACAATGACATATTAACATATCTTCTCACAGAAATATTTGGACAAATCTAACCAGTACTTAGTTCTGACGCTAATATCTAGATCTTTTTAAGTTTTTCATCCTCATCATATATCATATCTTGAAGAAAAAAGTCAAAAAATTATGATCACATAAGGTATTTCTAACACATTTTTGACAGCCAACAGTTGCATACGATAGTTTTGGCAGAATATAGGTCAAGGTCAGACATGAATAATAATAATACTGACCTCTGTGACCTCGGAGATGACATCCATGGCCTGGGGTGTGAGATTAATGCTGAGTTTATCATAGGAGTTGACGAGGAGGTATGTACATAGAGGGACGTCGCTCTCCTCCTCCTCTCCGCCCGGGCCATCCACCTCATCCTTGCCCTCCTGGTCTGAAATACCACATCAACCAATGCCATCAAAAACTTAACTATCTCAAAACAAATCCTCAATGTCTTTATCATAGTCTGATATGGACTGGATATGATGATAACTTGTAAGTAAGCTACAGATATCAGTTTAAATGATATTTAAGTTGTTTGTCACAAGTTTTTTTTATAATTTTATCATAATATTTCTGCTTGGTGCTGTTTTTATGACTTGGCCTATTCTTGACTCCATTTGGTCCAGCATAATATGACCTAATATGATCTAATTAATAGTTGGAGCCAAACATCAAATAAGGTCACACATGAACGTGACCAAATAAGGTCACGCATGAACGTGATCAAATAAGGTCACACATGAACGTGATCAAATAAGTCACGCATGAACGTGACCAAATAAGGTCATGCATGCTTATTGTGTGACATCATCTGGTCACGAATAGCTCTTGTGTGGCACTATTTGGCCACATATACCTCATGCACGACACAATAGGATCACGCAATATGTGACCTCATTTGGTCATGCGTGACCGCATAGAGGTCGGCTCCAACTGATAGTATAGACAGGGCTCATTGTTATGCATGACCGAATAAATGTTTGGATCCTACTGACAAAACACCACGACCAGGATGCAAATTATTGCTAACAGTAATTACTTAAAACTGATTAATTAATATTCCAAACCTGACAATAACCAAAAATAGCATATAAAAAACGCAACTAATTGACATAAAACATAAAATAACAATTACTTTTGTTTTAATATAATTTATAACATCATAATATGGAGGACCCAAAATACTTCTTTCAATTCATCAACTCAAGCTCTTAATGTAATCTACAGGCAGCCTTCATGTCTCCCGTTTGGGGCCTCTCACACAGGTCTATATGTCAAACAGAGGTGGGAGGGGTGCTGACAGGATATGCATGAAGGCCACCTGTGCAAAGACACAAACAGAAAATGTTAAACATAAATCACTCAAAAAGCGAAAACAACAACACAAACCTAAGAGACAAACAGAGGAAAGTGGAAAGATGGCAACATATCACCAATAATGACACCAAAAGTAACAAAAAAGTGACAAAATTCACAAACAGGATAAAGCAAGCCGACAGGTGTACCATACAACATGTTTTGAATTTTTGCTTGGTTCTACTGAGATATCACTTGATTCTGACCAGCGTGAATGTGGACAGGTCCTTTGGATGTGAGAAAGACCGGCTTCTCCACGGGAGGTTCGAATGTGTCGTCCTCTCCTTCGCTGACGTCGCCATCGCTGCTGTCCCCGCTGGAGAAAATGCTGTCCAGATTGCTGCTGAGCGTGTTAATGAAACCCTCTGGTTCTGAGTCGGACTCCCCCTGCACGCTGCTGTGGTGACTTACAGAATCTGTCGGGAGGTAAAGAGGTCAACCAGGGTGGTGAGTAAGAGTCTGCTGGGAGGTAAAGAGGTCAACCAGGGTGGTGTGTACGAGTCGGCTGGGAGGTAAAGAGGTCAACCAGGGAGGTAAGAGTCTGCTGGGAGGCAAAGAGGTCAACCAGGGTGGTGAGTACGAGTCTATAGGGAGGTAAAGAGGTCAACCAAGGTGGTGAGTATGAGTCTGTCAGGAGGTAAAGAGGTCAACTAAGGTGGTGAGTACGAGTCTGTTGGGAGGTAAAGAGGTCAACCAGGGAGGGTGAGTACAAGTCTGCTGGGAGGTAAAGAGGTCAACCAGGGAGGTAAGAGTCTGCTGGGAGGCAAAGAGGTCAACCAGGGTGGTGAGTACGAGTCTGTTGGGAGGTAAAGAGGTCAATCAGGGAGGTAAGTACGAGTCTGCCGGGAGGTAAAGAGGTCAACCAGGGAGGTGAGTACGAGTCTGTCGGGAGGTAAAGAGGTCAACCAAGGAGGTGAGTACGAGTCTGAGGTAACGAGGTCAACCAGGGAGGTAAGTACGAGTCTGTTGGGAGGTAAAGAGGGTAGAACTGTGGGACACAAGCGTTCTGATATATCACTTGGAAATATTGCCTTACATATTTAAAAATTATCTCACATCATTTAATTGTTACCCTAGCAAGGAATAAATCACATTTTATCAACTGCAAAATTACCCTCCATAACAGGAATTCTCATTCATATGAGTCGCAGCCACAAATCATGACTATTTAAAACAATCAGGCTGTTCCCTGCTTGGTGTAAGAACACAATAGAGACACAATAGGGTTTACACTGATTGGTGTAAGAACACAATAGCCACACAATAGGGTCCCTCCTGTTGCCTCATTTTGTTCACTCCAAGTATTCAACAGAGTAATGATTACAATTCTTGTAGTTCATTGCTGATACCAATACTATTTGTCATATAATACTATTTGTCATATAATACTATTTGTTATATAATGCAATCAATATCATTTGCAACAGCGATCTTTGTAAATGAACAACAATGTTTGACCTACTTGTTTACTGAGGCATCACTGGCCACTAAAGCATAAAGTTCATCACTGATACCAGTACTATTCATCAAGACACATCATCCAACCAAAAAAAAAAAGAAGCTCAATCCATCACAGTCACCGAGTTATTTCCTTTTTAACCATTTCTATTCATTATTCACTGAGGCATGTCTGCTCACTCAAGCATGATTTTTCAATGAGCCCCTATGGAAAGCATCATGATACACATTTTTATTAAGTTTCAAGCTCAGATGTGTATATAAGCCAAAATAAAAGACACTCCAAAGTTTTATGTCTTAATGGTATAGGGTCGCTGAGATGTGACTGCTCACTGAAGCATGTCTAACCTAACACTGATACCCATCAAGATGTATCAGCCCACGAAAAATGAAAGCTCTATCTATCATAGCCAACTTATAAAATATATGTCAATATTTTATCCTAACTGTTCACTGAGGCGTGACTTTTTACTGAGGTGTGACTGTTCATTGAGGCGTGACTGTTCACTGAGGCGTGACTGTTCACTGAGGCATGACTGTTCACTCATGCACAATGTTCATCACTGATAACAAATTGAATAATCCAGCCAAAAATGAGTTCACTTCAAGTATTAATTCTGCTCACTGCTCACTCAAGCATAAATTTCTCAACAAGGCCCGATGGTGAACATTACGTTACACAAATTTCAAGCTTAGATATTGTACAATAGGTGATATTCTACGTGAAAGACATGTTCAAGTTTTCTGCAAAATGATGAATTTCTCACTGAGGTGTAGCTGATTACTCTGCATTACAGAGGGAGTATTCAATTACTATCTCTGCAGTCATTACGCTGTGTTTGATACCATTCTAAATTTGGAATTCCCCAAGTTATAAATACTTGCCTTGCTCACAAAAGTATCATCAAATCTAAATTGACCAACATCAGGTCATAAATTGTAATCAGGTGTCTGGCACATAAACTGTCCAATCAGTACAGCTGTCAGAACAAAATAGAATCTATTTCAGTTAGCATTTATTCTCCGCCAATCAGTTCACAGCCAGATTTTTATGAATACAGTTGACTTGTGATCGATTTTGAGTGCACCTTTATAGCTTTGGTGGCAGGGACTGATACGATAAAGAAGTCCTGCTTTGGAGGGTAGTTACTGTTCACTGATGTATGACTTTCAAAGATGGCAGTAAGAAGATTAGGATTACTACTGATGTTATTCAGAATACTGCAAAATCAACAAAATGGGCACGGGAGAAGTTGGTATTTGATAGCTTTCTTTTTTTTCACATATTTGGCACCCTCTTCAAAAAGCAGTATTCTCTCTTATCAGTCACTACCAGCAAAGATAACGAGGAGCACACAGGATCAGCCGCAAGTCATGATTATTCATATAAAGTGATTAACGACAGAACAAATGACTATTCACACAGATTCTTATTGGTTAGCGTTTCTTTTTGATTACCAGTTGTGATCTGTGATTGGTCAATTCTGATTTTGGTGAGCATGACTCACATGCATGACGACATGATGCTCCAGATATTGAACAAAGTCAAAACAGTGCAATGACGGGCAACGGTAGTGAGAACTACCAAAGTGATGCTGAGAAATATCTGTCAAGTCTATCTGTCTGTGCTTCACTGACATATCACATTAGCTCCTTGGGCTCCTTGTACTACATGCCGAGATTGAACTCATGACTCAATTTCCATATGAGCTGAGGCCCGGGCCTAAAGGGTTAACCCGTTGTGCTTGTAAATCTGTGACTGGGTGGGTTGTCATGTCAAGGACCTGTGACATGACAATTCAGTGAGGCAGCACTATATCTGCTACAAGTAGATCTCATCACGAAATGACTGAAATAATGTTGAAAATGATGTAAAGCCCCAAACAAACAAACAAACAAACAAATCCTTGTACTACATATGTACATGATAATGTGTACTGAGCTTAAAGTTATTTTGACTTTTCCATATATTCTGGTACATGTATACTGGCTTTGATAGAGCATTGGACCTGTGCCTATGAGTGGAGGACGGGAAGTGTTGGGTTCGACTTTCACTGCTGACAGTGTTACTTTCACACTGGTTAAAGGGCTTGAAAGTCGACCTGATATGGCCATAGTTGATGAAAGGGTCCTAAAAACACCATTTCACAATTTTTTTCTGGTACATATATTTTGGGATTTGAATTGCTGATTGAAATATAATGAAGGATTGTATCCCCTTTGAAAATAATTTTCATTTTACCCAATTATGTTTCATAAAATAATAAAAATGCTACACATATTTTGTTATTTTACCAAATGTAACTTCATTCTGATAAAAATGGCAAACACAGCATAACACTGAATTCTATATATAAATGTACACAAAAAAAAGAAACAAATTTGTCATTCCTAACAAGTTAAGCACCTTTTTTAGTTATTTCTTCTGGGCGTTCACTGTCACGACCAGGAAGAAACAGGAAGTTACAAACAGTTCTTCCCTTTTGAATCAAATGTTATGCTGCCCCATATACATATTGAATAAATAAGGAAGCGAAGCAAGTGGTTGACAGGGAAGTTAATATTATTGTATCAAACATAACAAAGATATCACTGGCAAAACAGGCCATTCAGATTGGGTTGAGAACCAAACAATCAGCATGAAATCGTTGACCATGAGTGTTTTATTCGTCCTGGCACTTATCAACTGCATACTGACTTACGGTACTGGATTACACTATGATAACAAGAAGGTGGGATTATCTCCAAAACATCCTGGCACTAGATTATCTCATGATAACAAATATATGGGATTAATGCAAAACAATTCACAGAGTAAAGGATTAATTATTCCTGGCTCAAATATTGGAGAGAAGCAAAATATTGGATCATCTGACGACAAGCAAAATATTGGATCATTTGGAGACAAGCAAAATATTGGATCATCTGGAGAGAAACAAATTATTGGATCATCTGGTGAGAAGCAAAATATTGGATCATCTGAAGACAAGCAAAATATTGGATCATTTGGAGAGAAACAAATTATTGGATCATCTGAAGACAAGCAAAATATTGGATCATCTGAAGACAAGCAAAATATTGGATCAACTGAAGAGAAGCAAAATATTGGATCATCTGGTGAGAAGCAAAATATTGGATCATTTGGAGAGAAACAAAATATTGGATCATTTGGAGAGAAACAAATTATTGGATCATCTGGAGACAAGCAAAATATTGGATCATCTGAAGACAAGCAAAATATTGGATCAACTGAAGACAAGCAAAATATTGGATCATCTGGAGAGAAGCAAAATATTGGATCATATATTGGATCATCTGGAGAGAAGCAGAAATTGAAAGCGTCTTCCCATAGCCATGATAAGTCTATCTGTGCAATCTGTATATGTGTGGTTCCCACAGAGATAGATTGTTCAAACTTGAATATTACCAGCCATGGACTACATCACCTTAACATACCAAACTCTGCCACTTCTTTGGACCTATCAAGAAACAGGATTGCAACACTTCCTGCCAATATATTCCAACACTTGGTGGCGCTGCTAGATCTCAATCTCTCCTATAACAAACTCTGTGTCGTGAGGAATGCTTCCTTTAATGGACTAAGATCTCTTAGGAGACTTAACCTTAAGAACAATTCTATTTGGTTCAAGGATGAGTCTGATGATGTTCTGCCTATTGTGTTTGAGCCCCTGGAGCACCTTGAAGCCATTGACATCCGCCATAATCACTGGCCAGTCAAGGTGACCGACCAAATCTACACAACACAGATGTGGAACTACATGCCTAACCTCAAAGAGATTGCCCTGGATGGGTATCCCAACGCGATCTTACCAACGAGCTTCGCCAATCTTACACAACTGAGAACGTTGCAAATTAGTGGCAGTAACTGCAGAATACCAAATGTGCGGTCCGATTTTTTCAAGTCTTTACAGGATGTGCCTCTCAATGCTTTAGGTATGGCTTACTGCGGTATTCAATCCTTTGGGAAACATGTTTTTTCAAACTTGAAAAATTTGACTATATTTTCTGTCATTGGTAACAAACTAAGAAATAAATTTTTAACAGTGACCAAAGGATTGTTTCTCTACACTCGGCCAGTGAAATTGTACCTGAATGGAACGGGCGTGGACAGTACAGATTTTAATCAAATGATACACCAACTGAAAACTGTCTTTCCTGGAAAAGGACATAACTTAACACTTCTTTCATTGGATAACAATCCGATACATGAAATCACTGAATCTTTACTTCCAGTGTTTCCCCGGTTACAAGTTCTTTCCTTGGCACACAACTTTATTTTTTTTACATCGCTGCCTCCAGATATTCTCCTTCTTCCAGAGTTAAGATATCTCAACATTTGTTGTCAATTCACACATCCGTGGAGGAAACGGAGAGACATAGCTCCCCAGGTGAGCATTAAGAACCACTCAGATTGGTACGACTGCTTTGCGCAGGGAAGCATTGGTCGATGTGAAGTTTTCCTTCCTCCCAAGTTGGAGATCATCGACATGTCTGAAAATTTCTGAAATTTCAAGTCACTCGAAGTGTTAAGCTTTCTCATAATCTGCAATGTAATGAGAAAACTAAAATACCATTACAACAGATAGATCTAAATGGAAATGCCATGTGGGATATACGCAAAGACTATTTTGACAAAAAAAAAAGTAACTGCGATTTTTCATCTTTAATTGACTTTAGTTTTGCTCTGAATAGTATGGGTGAAATTATAAGTAAAAATGGAAACTCAACATTTTTAGAATCATTTCCAAATTTAGAAAAATTGGATTTGTACAAATCAAAAATAGAATACATACCAAAATATATGTTAAAAAACAATACAAAATTGAAATATCTAAACTTGGCTGACAACAACTTAAGGGACTTAAATATTGAAATGTCTCATATGGAAAATTTAAGTTTCTTTGGTCTGTCTCAAAACAATTTGCAGTGTCTTGACAAAACCATTCTGGTTCAACTAGAGCGTCTTATTGAAAAGAATGGCCTTCAGCTTAACATGTCTCTGAACCCATTTCTCTGCTCGTGCCACTGTTTGCATTTCATAACATGGTTTCAAAGGCACAAAAAGGCCTTTCTGAGTCTAGAAATGTACAAATGTACTTTCATTAGTGGGGACGTGTTGCCGTTGACAGATATAGACCTCATATCTGAGCGGTTACAGAACCAATGTATGAGTTACCTGTGGTTGTACTGCTCGGCTATGATGACTCTATGTATTCTGATCACAGAGACTATTGTAGTTATCATATACCGCAATAGATATCACATCCTCTATCTCTGGTATAAGATGAAAGCCCAGGGTAAGAAGACCAGACTGGAAAATACACCATTCAAATACGACGCCTTCATTGCCTACAATCAACGCGACTACGCATGGGTGCGAGAAAAACTCTATCAAAAGCTTGACGAAGAAAATCATGATTATTCCTTTTGTTTCCATCACAAACATTTCATAGTTGGGGCGTCAATAGTAGACAATATACTGGATGCGATCGACAAAAGTCGGCACACCATCCTGGTTGTGTCTAACGAGTCACTGCGTAGTGAGTGGTGGCAGTTTGAGGTGAACATGGCGCACCAGGCATCCATGGAAAGACAACGAGATATGATCATTTGCATATTTCTGGAGGAAATTGACCAGGAGCTGCTGCCTACATCTGTGGCCAGAATGTTGAAAATATTCACCTGCTTGAAGTGGGCTCAAACATGTCAGGGACAGAGAATCTTCTGGGCAAAGTTGAAGTGTGCACTGAGCAGGTATAAAAGGCATTCTATCAAACACAGAAATGCAAATAGATAATGCTGAAATTGTTTTGACAAACCACCGTCACGTCCCAGAGGTGTCATGGCAAATATCCAGTGGCCGTAACCAAACAGCAAAGTATTGTGGCTATACAGTGGTTGGCACGCATTGTAATACACACTATTGTTTTCCTCTTGTTCTCACGATATCATGCACATTAAAATCACTTCTATACATGTATTACCAGCTGAGATATTAATGTTTTATAACAACAATTTTAATATTTGCAGTTACGGCCAAAACGTAGTAAAATCTATGTTTCATTCATATAAGGGCTATTCTTTCCACTGGAGTGAAGATAATATTATTAGACTGGTACCCCATCCTTTTCTTAATTTCAAATGATAAGGGACCACTGATGGATAATGACAGCTTTGGGACAGCTTGCCCAATCGCTGTCAATAGTCAATCCGTAAGGTATCACGGCTGAAAAAAGTCAGTCATTATCCGGTGGATATTTCCATGATGGCCCCAGGACTCTTAATCGTCGGCCCAATCTCTGTCAAAAGTTGTGGATATTGACAGCTTTTGACCCAATCTCCACCAGAGGGCGACATGGTGAACCTATCACCTGTAATAGTTTGCGTGTGCCTCTGGTGGACAGTGTGCTTTTGACCATGAAGGTGATTGGATGCATCAGTAACTAGATTTGATTTGTTATGTTGGCCACTCCACTTGTACCATGTGAGCACATCTACTTCTGCTCCGAGGTGCAAATTTCAACTACTGCATAACAAACGGGCAAAAAGCAAATTTAAAGAAACCTAACATACACAGAAATACAGATAAAAAATGCTCTAACTGGATTTGATATATTTTGTTGGCTGTTCCACTTGGTCCTCTTGGGCACAAATTTCCGAGGGCTTGGTACAGTCACATGACACAATCACATTACTGGACCAAAGTGATTCTGCATTGACTCAGGTTGAGCCTGACCCTAGGGCGCAGTACTTCTCAGCACTGCGGGACTCTAATGATATCGAGGCCAGTTCTTCCACCGGTGCCGTCCAAGAAATTGTTGATAGTGCTGGTGATGTGGACGTTTTGTTGCGGGCTCTATCAAAAGGAGGACCCCTGGAGGAACATTGCTACAACTACCGCTGTGGAGTACCAGAGAGCCAAGTTCCTGGTGGACTGAAAAAGTGCACAAAGTGCCGGTCTGCTTTTTATTGTAGTCGGAACTGTCAAGCTCTCCACTGGCCTGTGCACAAGTCGGGCTGCAGTTTGCTAGCTGCTCCCTCAGTGGTGGATTTACTGAATGCGGAATAGACACTTGGATTTTATCGGATTTTATCTGATTTTAGACTTTTATTGGTTTTTTATATGTACTTTTATGCTACTCCTGCATTGAAGGAGGTTCGCCGGAAATGAACGGCAGGATTTAAATGAGAAGAAGGGGCCACCCTGCTAGTACTGCTATAGATCTGTTTGCCTATATGTAGTATAGATCCCTCATCTGATGAATACAATGTTTGTGTAGCATAGTATAGATCTAGTGTTGTGTTGTGTAGCATAGAAACTTGTGTTAAATAACTGTATCTTGTTTCTTGTAGCAATTATCCATTTGTATGTTTGCACCATACCAATGCTTTTGTTGTGCCATATCACACTGTGATTCTACCATTGTGATCCCAGATTTCAATGACATAAATGAGATCACTGAGGTAGAAGGTGCAACAGGTAGCTTCCTAGTTAGATTCAATGGTGAATGCAATGAGCTATGCTACAGGCTACACAAGAGCAGAAACACAGTAAACATTCCATGATACTCCAATAGGAGGTGGTTCGAGATACCGGACGAATATACTCAGAAAGAAGAAAGAAGAAGGGCACACAAAGCCTATGCAGTATAGCTACTAACTTTGAGTTGCAGATTTCAACTGCTGCATAATAAATAGCCAAATGGGAAATGTAAGGAAACCGTATAGGAGTGAGAGTACACAAAGATATTCATTATTGGGGTACCATAAGGTGCTACAGCAAAAAAGTACAAATGAGATGTCTGATTTGGTTGGCCTGATCAGAGTGGGACTATACTGTGCCACATTATATCTTCATCAAACATAATCATCAAAAACTTCATGAAATTAAAAAAAAAACACTGAAATGACCTTTCATGTAAAGAGTGGATGTACAGATTTAAAGCATTAAGTTTGAGTGTAAACTTTTTATTCAAATATAGAAAAAAAATGTTGCATCATCATAATATTCTATTCAAGAGAGTGTAAAGCATACATCATAAAGGCAGAAGGTCCACATGGTTTTTCCCCAGTGTTGTGATTTCCTCATTTAATAATAAAAATCAAATATTGATGTCATGGATTAATCCTGAACCTATTTCATTCTGGCTTTCATATTCTGCTTTTCAATAATGATATTATTTCCTGTGAATATTTTGTATATCTGGCTAGTTTCAGTTTTGATATGTACGTGTACACATTAAGGTGTCTACAATGTACCATACATTGTGTTGTAAATGAAAATGAAATATGTCAAGCAAAGAAATGTCAAATGTAAGCAAAGCTCTTTTGCGATACACATATTGACTCTTCCTTACAATGCAAAGTGATGCACTATGATATTGACTCTCCCTTACAATGCAAAGTGATGCACTATGATATTGACTCTCCCTTACAATGCAAAGTGATGCACTATGATATTGACTCTCCCTTACAATGCAAAGTGATGCACTATGATATTGACTCTCTCTTACAATGCAAAGTGATGCACTATGATATTGACTCTCTCTTACAATGCAAAGTGATTCACTATGATATTGACTCTTCCTTACAATGCAAAGTGATGCACTATGATATTGACTCTCTCTTACAATGCAAAGTGATGCACTATGATATTGACTCTCCCTTATAATGCAAAGTGATTCACTATGATATTGACTCTCTCTTACAATGCAAAGTGATGCACTATGATATTGACTCTCCCTTATAATGCAAAGTGATTCACTATGATATTGACTCTTCCTTACAATGCAAAGTGATGCACTATGATATTGACTCTTCCTTACAATGCAAAGTGATGCACTATGATATTGACTCTCCCTTACAATGCAAAGTGATGCACTATGATATTGACTCTCCCTTACAATGCAAAGTGATGCACTATGATATTGACTCTCTCTTACAATGCAAAGTGATGCACTATGATATTGACTCTCTCTTACAATGCAAAGTGATGCACTATGATATTGACTCTCTCTTACAATGCAAAGTGATTCACTATGATATTGACTCTCTCTTACAATGCAAAGTGATGCACTATGATATTGACTCTCTCTTACAATGCAAAGTGATGCACTATGATATTGACTCTCTCTTACAATGCAAAGTGATTCACTATGATATTGACTCTTCCTTACAATGCAAAGTGATGCACTATGATATTGACTCTCCCTTACAGTGCAAAGTGATGCACTATGATATTGACTCTCTCTTACAATGCAAAGTGATGCACTATGATATTGACTCTCTCTTACAATGCAAAGTGATGCACTATGATATTGACTCTCTCTTACAATGCAAAGTGATGCACTATGATATTGACTCTCCCTTACAGTGCAAAGTGATGCACTATGATATTGACTCTCCCTTACAATGCAAAGTGATGCACTATGATATTGACTCTCTCTTACAATGCAAAGTGATGCACTATGATATTGACTCTCTCTTACAATGCAAAGTGATTCACTATGATATTGACTCTTCCTTACAATGCAAAGTGATGCACTATGATATTGACTCTCTCTTACAATGCAAAGTGATGCACTATGATATTGACTCTCTCTTACAATGCAAAGTGATTCACTATGATATTGACTCTTCCTTACAATGCAAAGTGATGCACTATGATATTGACTCTCCCTTACAGTGCAAAGTGATGCACTATGATATTGACTCTCTCTTACAATGCAAAGTGATGCACTATGATATTGACTCTCTCTTACAATGCAAAGTGATGCACTATGATATTGACTCTCTCTTACAATGCAAAGTGATGCACTATGATATTGACTCTCCCTTACAGTGCAAAGTGATGCACTATGATATTGACTCTCCCTTACAATGCAAAGTGATGCACTATGATATTGACTCTCTCTTACAATGCAAAGTGATGCACTATGATATTGACTCTCTCTTACAATGCAAAGTGATGCACTATGATATTGACTCTCTCTTACAATGCAAAGTGATTCACTATGATATTGACTCTTCCTTACAATGCAAAGTGATGCACTATGATATTGACTCTTCCTTACAATGCAAAGTGATTCACTATGATATTGACTCTTCCTTACAATGCAAAGTGATGCACTATGATATTGACTCTCTCTTACAATGCAAAGTGATTCACTATGATATTGACTCTCCCTTACAATGCAAAGTGATGCACTATGATATTGACTCTCCCTTACAGTGCAAAGTGATGCACTATGATATTGACTCTCCCTTACAATGCAAAGTGATGCACTATGATATTGACTCTCACTTACAATGCAAAGTGATGCACTATGATATTGACTCTCCCTTACAATGCAAAGTGATGCACTATGATATTGACTCTCCCTTACAGTGCAAAGTGATGCACTATGATATTGACTCTTCCTTACAATACAAAGTGATGCACTATGATATTGACTCTCCCTTACAATGCAAAGTGATGCACTATGATATTGACTCTTCCTTACAATGCAAAGTGATGCACTATGATATTGACTCTCCCTTACAATGCAAAGTGATGCACTATGATATTGACTCTCCCTTACAATACAAAATATTGTACATTGGCTTGGCTATAAAAGACTGCAAATAGCAAACGATAATTGAATATGCTGCACCAGAGTAAATATAGTCAATTATATATTTAAGCAATAACAGCTGCTCGAAATCAACTGATCACCATAAGTGATGCAAAAGACAAGTACTTTATTTCATATGGAAATATTGTTTTAACTAAAAGTTAGATATTGATATCTGAACACATATATAGGAAATATAAGGGTGAAATTATATCAGATTGATAAGTAACATTTTTTAAGCAATTATTACCAATATTCACTGTATTGTATTACTCTATCAAATATATTGGGCAAAATAAGTTTTCCATAAATTAGCTGGAGACAATTATTTATTGCAGTACTCTTGTGTCTCAATCCTTACACCCTTTTTAGCACACTACTTCAAAAACAACAAAAATTATGAAGTATGGGTGCCTAAAGGTTGGTATGAAATATGGTGTGCCTAAAGGTTGGTATGAAATATGGTATGCCTAAAGGTTGGTATGAAATATGGTGTGCCTAAAGGTTGGTATGAAATATGGTATGCCTAAAGTTTGGTATGAAATATGGTATGTCTAAAGGTTGGTATGAAATATTGTGTGCCTAAAGCTTGGTATGAAATATGGTGTGCCTAAAGCTTGGTATGAAATATGGTGTGCCTAAAGGTTGGTATGAAATATGGTATGCCTAAAGCTTGGTATGAAATATGGTATGCCTAAAGGTTGGTATGAAATATGGTATGCCTAAAGGTTGGTATGAAATACGGTGTGCCTAAAGGTTGGTATGAAATATTGTTTGCCTAAAGGTTGGTATGAAATATGGTATGCCTAAAGCTTGGTATGAAATATGGTGTGCCTAAAGGTTGGTATAAATATGGTGTGCCTAAAGGTTGGTATCCTCTTACTTGGTAAGTTAATTAACTGATGTGTCACTACGTTGATTCACTCTCACCTCACATAATGTGTGTATGAGGCCAAAGTACGCGAGGTCAGCTTAGGGAAATTAGCCAGAAATGTGCATTTGTGCTGAGATGAGCTTGTTACCTGAGATTCAGCCACACCATGCGAGCTTATGATGGGTAAAGTGTGCGACAATCATCTTGGCAGTGACACCAATCTCACAAAATCAGATCCGCAAAGGAATTTGCTCTTGAAACTGAATGCGCAGTTTCTCAGTTTAGCGTTAAGTCAAATGGTGTGATATTGGGAATAAGTTGCTAAAAGATTGGTGTCTGACAAGATCAACGTCCCACACTGTGCTAAAATATCAAACTTTGAATTTGTAACACACTTTTAATAATATCTAAATAAAGTTCTCCATGATATCATGTATTTTTAAAGTTATCAACATAGTATACATTTCTTTTAATGACATTTATTAGAACTAAATAAACTGAAGATCGAAGACACAGAAGAAGCATGTAGAAATTATGTACCAGTTTCGGTTGATATGACGTATAATGTTTTATTTACTGATTCAAATGCATGGATAACCTTTAACCTTTATTAGCACATAGGAACTAGAGACAGGGGCTAGTAGCAAATCTGGACCAGTAATAGGACATTACATTACAAGTATGTCATCTATGCTTCAACAGAGGGACTTTTTTTGGAGGGGGTGGGGGATGGAAGCAAAATATCTGCATAATGCATATTAAGTGCCAAACTCATTTTGAAAAAACTCTTCAATATTTTATATCGGAAAACCAAGCACTTGGCAGTTTTGATGTTCTTCTGCAAGCGGTCCTATTTATTCTCCATTGCAGGATTTCTCTCTCATATCAGTCCCTGCCGTCATTGGTAAATAAACATGTCAAGACTATTTGTGCTGAGTGGTCAGCATCTAGGTCAGAAACCTGTTTATGACCTAATATTGGTCAATTCTGATTGGAAGATATTTTGGTGGGCAAGACAAGTATTTATGACACTGGGAATTCCAAATTTCGAATGATATCAAATATAGGGCAATGACAGCAGAGGTAGTGAGAAGATTGCCAGCTTAACTTCAAATGTAATACTGAGTGGGTCATGTTTAGTTGTTGGTGTATTTGATTAAAACCATGATAAGAACAAGCATCATACAAGAACTCACCAAAGCTTCTGTCACTTCCGTGCCGCAGTTTCTTGAGCAGTGGTTTAGGTTTGATGACAGTCATGTCCGTCTCTGAGTCGGTGTCCGTTTCGGAGCTGCTTGATTTCTGTCTGACGCGACTCATCATGAAATGTACGTCCCCGTCCAGCTCATCTCCCTTGTCCAGTTTGAACTCTCCCGTGGAGCATGACATAGGATGACTCTGTGCCCTCACCATCTGAGAAGAAACACCTCCAACATTATTACACATGACCTGCTCGCAAATACATCAGTAGTAATGCTTGTTATCAGAGACATTTAAAACAGAGATTGTAAACAAGCTGATGTTTTGCATTATCGTTCAGGCGAACTGATCTCGTGGCGGCGCCACCGTCACCATGGTAAGTACTATAAGTATATATATAACGTGGACCCAGATCCGGATTCATGGCCAGCACACACAAGGTGTTTATTGATCAACATTTAGGCTTGCTTGTGTTTGTTTGTTGTTGTCCCAATTTATATCTCTCCTTCGGCTGTTTTACAGCTTTTAAAATTAAGTTATTTACTCATAATGGTTGTGAATGTGTTATAAACATGTCATTTTTCTCTCTCATGAACTCTCATCCCATGTGTGAACATGTGAGAGTTGGATGGTGCACCACGCTGACACCTAGTGGCAGACCTGCTTTTTGCAATCTCTGTTTAAATATCTCTGTTGTCATTCAATCTTCTCGCTACCTCTGCCCTCATTCCCCAATATTAACTTTGTTTGATAATTGCAACTCCATGTCCAGTCATGCATATAAGTCACTCCCACCAAATATCATCCAATCAGAATTGACCAGCCTCAGGTCACGACCTGTGATCAGTTTGGGTGACCGAGGTGCTAACCAATCAGAATCTGTATAGTAATTCATTCTTTTACCAATCAATTCACAACCAGAGGTTTATGAATAGTCATGACTTGTAGCCAATCCTGTGTGCACCTTCTTACCATTGGCAGCAGGGACTGATATGATAGAGAAGTCCTGTTTTGGTGGGTAACACATACCCCCCATAACATGAATTTTCTCTCATATCAGTCGATGATAAAAATGTGCATCCAGCATCAAACACAAGTTGTGACGATTCAGGCTGTGCACTGATTGGTGAAAGAATAAATGAGTATTGATACAGATTCAGCAGACTGTGACCTGATGTTGGTCAAATCTGAGTGAATATTTTGGTGGGTGTGACTCCTATGCATGACTGGATGTGGTGGTCCAAATTTCGAACACCAATAGTGGAGTACTTGATGATGATTCATCTATTTCAAGTACATAACTTCTTATAGGTCAAACAAGGTATTTAAGTCTCTTTCCAGAAAACAATTACTTTAGCAAACACAATGACTATTTGTTATTAGGCATCAGCAAATGAACACTTCAAACAATACAAGTGCTATTTCTGATTATAAAGAGTTTGACCTTGAGAATACTGACCTTGAAGATGACCTCCCAGGGTCGGTGGTTGCCCTCAGAAATCATGACAGGTTCTACTAAGGGTTCCCACAATGCCAGCTTCTCATTGAAATAGCTGACCTCCAGCTGCACCTCGCTGTGAATACGCAGCTGAAAACAAAAGACATCCAAAGTTGAAACATGTATCAGGGTACAAGGCTAGGAATTCAATTCAACGCATTATATATATTACAAGTCAGAGTATATAATTAACAACTAGAGATGATAAACCAGTTTCAGCCAAACATTGATTTGGTCACGCATTATCATGACTGAATAAGGTCACACATTATCATGATTAAATAAGGTCACGCATTATCATGACTGAATAAGGTCATGCATTATCATGACTGAATAAGGTCACGCATTATCATGACTGAATAAGGTCACGCATTATCATGATTAAATAAGGTCACGCATTATCATGACTGAATAAGGTCACGCATTATCATGACTGAATAAGGTCACGCATTATCATGACTGAATAAGGTCATGCATGGCTGTTGCATGGTGCTATTTGGTCATTCATGACGCATCATGGTCAGTATAGTATATAAGTATTCATATAAATTTGAAAGTTATATCAGGGAGAGAGGGTGGAATAAAAAAGTTATGAATTTGAATTTCTTTACTTTTTATATAAATTTGGATCTAAATTAGTAAATGTTGTTCACACCTGTCTGGACCAGTCCTCTATGTTGGCAGTGAGGGAGGTTTTCACACACAGCCTAGGAACGTGAAAGTCGAGATTTTCCACCTCAAACATGATCTGTACTTTCTTCATATCTACGTGCAACTCCTCCGAGGCGGGACGGTCTTTCACCAAAGGAAATGTTTTCTTATCATGACCATCTGGAAGAAATAAGGAGAAAATCTACAATCATACTTTTGGAGGAATTTAAATCATTTCTTGTACTCAATTTCTCACAAAAATGTCATTATCAGTAGATAACACAGAAATAGATCAGTTAGAAGACCCTGAGGAATTTCTCATAAAAATATCATTTAAACTGATCCAATTGTAGCATTAATGACTATGCCATTATCACATAATCTAAATAAACAAACTTTGAATCTTCTATACATGTACATCTTCTCACAGCAGATTCTTATCTCTTTTTAAGTTGTTTAAAAATAAAGCACATTTATTTTAACAAATCTGGTTAAAAAAACTGGTTAAAAACTGATTGGAAAAAAATTGTTTAAAAAAAATTGTTTGAAAAAGGTTGGAAAAATTAGTTGATAAAACTGGTTAAAAAACTAAATATTGGCGTAGAGATGTAAGCTGTGATTACCTGGTTCAGTTTGAAGCCATCTCTCAGCTGATATTCCCTTGGTTGTCCACAAATCATGGTGCACTGTGGGATAGTAAGTCATGTCCATAGAATCTCCCCCTCTCTGCAAAAATCACAATCACAAACTCGGACAAAGGACACAGCACAAAATCCAATCACAAGAATAATGGAGACGTGAGAAACTGACTTAACCTGACAATAAATGTGTTTTATTTTTCTTCAGAGAAGGGAACAAAATTACAATTTAAAAACAATTATATATTTTCATTTGAAAAGGGTACAAAATTACAAATTAAATTCAATCAGATATCATAAGATTAGATTAGAAGTAGATTATTAACTAAAGAAAGTATTTGGACAACATTAACATAGAGCTGCTGTCATTATCTGAGACCATACCTGGCCGTCATATTTGATGGTGTCCATGACGTCGAGTGCGATGTGGAGGGTGGTGGCGGACAGGTGCAGAAACACGTCAGATATCTTGGCCTCCATCCTCACTGGACTTCCTGCCGAGGTCACAGAACGCGTGAACTCAAGGTCACATGGAAATAATACCTTAAATATAAAAAAAATCCAATTATTTTCTTTATTTCTTTGGTATTAGTCCTTCCTAGTCTCAGATATTTATTAACACTAATACAGTAACTCCTAATACCACTAATAATAACAATAAAAATAATAGAAATAAAAATAAAAATAATAAAAATAATAATAAAAATAAAAATAAAAATAAAATAAAAATAAAAATAAATTAATAATAATAATAATAATAATAATAATAATAATAATAATAATAATAATAATAATAATAATAATAATAATATAGCATTTATATATTGTATTTATCAAGCAAAGAAAATGCAAAGAGAAATATCTAATATCAGAGTAGCCATCTTGAAACCAGCCAATTAGCAACCAGCAATCTAATTTCCAATTTTATACAGATAAGGATGTTTCTTTTATCTATACCATTGATGAGAATGGTAAACTCGGTGTATACTGACCATGGACCTGGCTTGGTTAGCCAGCCCATACACACAGGAAACAATCTGTAACTGCCGCACCTTGGCCTCCAAACGCTCCCGGTCTTGATGGGAGAAATAGTCAAATGCCATATTGGTCTGTAAGTAAAAAGAATGCACGGCAATGACAAATATAACCACCTGCTTTGAAGAGCAATGAACAAAAGGAAAACCTACCATGGATGACAACATAATCATATATTTTGGAGATTATAACATTTTTGCAGATATATTTGCAAAAAAATATATATTAAGCAAGATGAAATAGAACCAAATAATCATATTTAGATAAAAAAAAACTAAAAAAACAACAAAAAAACTGACCTTTAAGACGAGTACTCTGCTATGTTTCTGAGTAGGTTCGGCAAAGAGCACGATTTCCGGCTGCCGGAAGCGCCCAGAGATAGTGAGAGTGTTGGTTGTGACAGTGGCTGCCTCGCCCGCCATGGGCTTGCTGGCCTCTGCCGGAGTGTGCTGGTCAGAGGTATGGTGGGAATGAGTCGGTGGGGAATGTGAAGGGTGTAAATTGTCCTCTGGAGGCTGCATGGCGTACATGAAGAAGTTGTACACCATCAGCAAGTACGGCACACATACGTTCACTCGGATTGTGTCCACGTTCAAATTGACTGAAACAAAATGGCCGCTCATTCTTAGTCATAAATGCATCATAGTTAGTGATAAAAAAATATCTAATGAGAGATATTTACCGCTAAGTGCTCTACTCACTACACCAATTTATGATGATGTCTAAATTTGCTATTATTTTAACTGTACTGTACAACGCCTCTATATTTAATCACTGATGATAGACAGTGGCAGGGGGCCTATGGGATTTAATCAAAACCCTATCAGGTCAACTGACAATCAAGGGTTGTCATAAAGGGCATATTTATTATAATCAGTAGGACTTACATTCAAAAAGCCTTATCTAAATGGTAAACCAATCAAGGGACCTACTATGTTGGTTGCCGTCAGCACTAGATTTGTACTCAAAGGTGACCATAGGTTCTCCGAGTGGCATTGACAGCTTGCTTGGGGGGATCTGTACGTTAGACATAATCAACCTGCAAAAATAACAGCAAAATCACACTTTGGTGCAAAGGAAGTAAGTTGATAGTAAGATGATTTAAAAAATTGTTCCAATCATTTAAAGACATAAATCATACTGAATAGTAAACTTAAATCTGATATTTAGTGTGTTACTTAAATAAATGTATGACCGTCACATACTAAGGTTATATAACAAATCAAATCTGGCACTATTAACATTGCTGTTTACATTTTAAGGATGAATTTCAATGATCTTTTCCAAGTTATTGGTTTATATATAAGAGTACCTCTTGACAGCGAGGTTGCTGTGTTCCCGGATATCATCCAGTGATACAGATTGCAGCTTGATAACCAGCTCCAGAGAACTATCCGCCTCCAGCATGCCGCCCAGATCAATCCGACCAATCTCAAACCGAGACAACGCGTCCAACTCATCTCTCACTGGTGACACCGGCTGAAAGTGCATCATTAAGATTTGCTACATTTATCATTAAATCCATATAAACTAAAATCCTTTTAAAAAAAAATAAAACAAGTAATTATTTTGAAAAAAGATGCTGAAATACTCATCACATTCACATATAATATTAAAAAAAATAAAAAATAAGTCAAACATTTGGAGGTCATCTTAGTGACAGCTTCAGTCATATTCCCCATTTCAACACCCATCTTCCCTTATTTTTTGCTAAAAATAAAATAATTCAGTTTGTGATCTTACAGCGAGTGGATCTTCCTCTTCACCAAATAGTGTGAGAACCATGCCGTCCATGATGAAATCAAACTGGGTCTGGCGAGCGAGGTCCGATACTTCTGGAGCCAGGAGCAGGGGCTGTTCTATCTCCACTACCGGAGTGGTGATGTCATACTCCGGTCCTCCATCTGCTAACCGGTCCGGCATCAGCGGATTCAAATCCTCCATGTCTGAAAGACAAAACAGAACTTATAACCAGCATATCAGTTCACCATAACTTTGGTAATGTTGGTTTGGTTTGTCTGACCTGATATATTTGCTGAAAAGTTGCAGAGTTCTCACCATTATAAATATAACATAAAGATTTATATTTAAATTTACATCTGTTAACAATGATTTTGCCAGACCAAATCAAACCTGCAATAAATATTACTGAAAAAAAGTAAAAAAAAAAAAAGAATGAATAATACTGAAAAAAAAAAAATTGAACCTACAAATGGGTATTTTGTGCGGCAGTAACTATTTTTTAAATTATGACTTGCATTACACTGTGGAAACCGCACTCACCTATTTTCTCTACATGCAGTCTGTTTTCACTTCCGTTTTCTCTCATGGTTGCCATCATGACCTTCAGGTCTTGCTGAGTAACTTGCATCTAAAATAACAAAGTCATTTCATAAGAGTGAGAAGACAGAACAAAAACTCCTGACCCATAACTCAAAATAATTTCAATTCATTAATTATTTGTTATTTTGTAGATGTAAAAGTTGCCGTTTCTCAGCGGTTATTTTCATACCCTGATCGTGTGAAGTTTTCCTCCGATCTCATAAGCCGTGTCTGTGTGTATAGGAGGTAGTGCCCTCTTGAGGTCAAGCTTCAAATTAATCGGCTCAACAATAGTGTGCGCCAGCTCAACATTGCCATTCAGAGACAACTTGCCCCTGAGAAAAAAAACAACAACATATATTTAACACTTTTAAATAAAATGTTCTGTTCATAATTAGCAGGAGTCACACTCTCCACCAGAGAAACAATTAAACTATTACATAAGTTCTCCATATCGCCCTCTGCTGGAAGTTGAGCAGGTGTAAAAAAATAAAACAGTAGTGCCACCTAGTGGAGGAGTATAAAAGCAGTAGTGCCACCTAGAGGGAGATTACCTACCTAAGGACCTGCATAGCCTCCAGCTGTAAGTACATATGATCCCAGTTCTGCTTGAAGTTTGTTCCTTTCACCTCCAGATCCTCGAAGTAGTTCTTGAGACTGAGATCTCCCAGTTTGAGCACAATGACATTGGTTGACTCTGAGTGCTGTGGGAGAAGTAGGATGGGGGCTCGGATGTCCAGGTTCAGGCTTATACGGGTCCCCTGCTCCTGTACATCAGCTATCTACAAACAGGTCATAATATATTCACAGCATCACACACTGCCCTAATTTCTCCAAATTAAATTTAAAGTAATAATACTGTAAGATAAAAAGGAAAGATCATCTTTTGGCTTGATATAGTAATCAAACGGTCTGTGCTGCCACCTTGTGGAGGCTTGATATAGTAAAATATACTCCCTGCATTGTGCATGGCTGCCTGTGCTGCCACCTTGTGGAGGCTTGATATAGTAAAATATACTCACTGCATCGTGCATGGCTGTCTGTCCTGCCACCTTGTGAAGGCTTGATATAGTAAAATATACTCACTGCATCGTGCATGGCTGTCTGTGCTGCCACCTTGTGGAGGCTTGATATCGTAAAATATACTCACTGCATCGTGCATGGCTGTCTGTGCTGCCACCTTGTGGAGACTTGATATAGTAAAATATACTCACTGCATCGTACATGGCTGTCTGTGCTGCCACCTTGTGGAGACTTGATATCGTAAAATATACTCACTGCATCGTGCATGGCTGTCTGTGCTGCCACCTTGTAGGAGTCGTATGATTGAGGGTCAAAGAACGGGTCAATGAAACTCTTGAACTCTGAGAGGAACTTGTAGAGGACGATACACTGGACTCTGCCGAGCCTCATACGACAGCTACTGTCCACTGTCAGACTCTTAGGCGCCGTTACTGCGGAACTGGGCTTGTTGTACCTCACAAACTGCATACAAATCAACATCAAATAACATCAAAATACCTCAAAAACTGCATACGAATCAACATCAAATAACATCAAAATACCTCACAAACTGGACACGAATCAAATAACTAATGTTATCAAATAACATCAACATATAAGTCGTTGTTAGTCGGACAACTTTATACATATCATTCCAACTAGTCTGAGACATTTGTCAGCTAAGGGTTTATCTTTTGATGTTTGATGATGTTATTACAAAAAAATAAAATAAAGTTTGAATTTAAATTTGATTGCTTTAAAATGCTCTTATCAAACGCATTTGCAAAAGATTAAGGGCCATTGGTATATCAATTTACTTAGAATATTACAAATTTAATGAATAGGACTGAAGTCAAAATGTGTTAAATTTCTCACCTTCAAATTGAATACTTTGTCATCTTCAATTGTTAATACCTGCAAAACCAAAAGATTGTTCAAATTTTTAAAGAACCATTTTTGTAACGTACATTGTGCTAACCAACTAAATGGGTGAAAAATTTATGATGTATATAAAGTTGTGATCCTACCTTGGGGTAGAGGGTATTTTCTGTCATATCTTCGATGGACATATCTGTCATTTTGGCTTGAATGATCAATCGACTTTGCTTCATTAATAATTTTGATTCTAAGCCTACAAAAAAGAAAACAAATCTTTTAATCCTACACTATAGTTGTTATGCTAAAAACAGCATGTACATGTATATATAAAAAATATTAATATTGTATTATTCCAAATTACATGAAACAAAGACCTGCCTTTGATTTGAACTTCTGCAAACTCATTTTCATGATTGCACATTTTGATATCGAGGTCATCCATTTTTGCCACTAGGTGGAGCTTGGTGATTCCTGGTGGTCCCTTCCCGACATCCTGACTTCCCTGTATGAAGAGCGACTGTGCCAGGGACTGGGTCTCCTCCTTGTTGTGGTCCGTTGGGCCGCTGATGATTGTACTCGAACTCTTCTTCAACTCATTGTCCAGGCGGGGATTCATGCTGTAATTATATCATGAGGTGTAGATATCACGAGGTGTAGATATCTCGAGGTGTACATATCACGAGGTGTACATATCACGAGGTGTACATATCACGAGGTGTAAATATCACGTAGTGTACATATCACGTAGTGTACATATCACGTAGTGTACATATCACGAGGTGTACATATCATGAGGTGTACATATCACATAATACTGCATTATTTACGGGTCACATTGTACACCCTGCAACCATTTTGTATGGCATTGTTCTTTTCTTTGAATATTGACCATTAATTAATTTCTGAGGCCTATGAACAGTTCATGACAACCACAGTTTACTTTAAAAAAGAAAATATCTTTTAAAGAAACACTTGGTTGGAATGTGAATATACATATATACATCTGAATTGTTGGTTTGCCTTTACAAAAGGTAAGCAACTAAATAGTGAAGATGGTGAGACTTTGTTACCTGAGAAACATGCCCTGGAGGAAGGAGTTGAGGTAGAGGAGGGCGGCCCTGTCAAACACCACCTTGAGGCTGGAGAACTTCACCATCAGACCCTGCTCCACGCTCCGGTATGCAGACTCAAAGTCCGGGCATTCCGGAGTCACCTTCCTGTACACCACCGATATCAGGTCTGCATCCGACTTGTTACTCAGGATCTCAAGATATTCACCAGACGGTCCTATAAACAGAACAAAGGGCCACTTGTAAATGTAAATAGTGTATTTAAGGGTATATATATATATATATATATATATATATATATATATATATATATATATATATATATATATATATATATATATATATATATATAGTAGAGCCCGAAGTGTACGCTCCATTTTAACGCGATGTCGTCAACGCGATGTATCGCGATGAATCTCACATGGATCGTTTATCATTCCTGGTGGTGTTAATGTGAATGTCCCACATGGGACTTCACAACGCGATGAACCCCTCATTAAACTGTCAAGCCAGGTCTGCAATACCTCTACACCCTTCATTTTAGAAGCCCCTTTAAGAAACCAGGATATTCAATTTAGACACATGTAGATTGGATCACAGTAGAATGCAGGGTGAAAGGGCAGGATTAAAACTTTATTGGCTCTAAAATTGATATGCTCATTTTATCAAATACTCAGGCAAGGTGAAGGCAAGGGGTTAATCCAACCCATGGAGGGCATGCTGTGGGAGATTGCTATCTGGGCATGTGTTGGGGGTCATAATGTTTATCTTGATAATGGCTACTGTACTTGTTGAGGTGCATTTAAGTTTTATTTAACTGACACTTGTTTTTCCCTTAGTTTATATATATATATATATATATATATATATATATATATATATATATATATATATATATATATATATAAAATAAAATATGGTGTGACATATGGTGTGCTTAGGTATGTCTACTTTCTCACTGATGAGGACATATAAGTATCATAACAAGACAGAGTATTAATACATCCCACTTTAAGTAATCTTGATAATGTGGTTGTTGCATACTTAGCAGATATAAGCTATATAAGCTAGATGTAATGTGTACCGTATTACTGATGAGATAGATTTAGCATGACTGCCATATTGATAATTTAAATGCAACATGACTATGGTATTGATGAGGAACATGACTACATGACATTTGTAGTGATATAGGTGAAGCATGACTGCAACATTGAGTAGAGCTATGAACAGACCTGTCTGGTATCAGCACCATACAAATTTTATTATCATTATTATTATTATTATTATTATTATTATTATTATTATTATTATTATTATTATTATTATTATTATTATTACGTGAAGTATGACTGCAGTTTTGGTAACAGGTGAAGCAAACTTTTGTATTGAGTAGATAAATGAAGGATGAGTTTTGTATTAGGAACATAAATGAATAGCATGACTACATTATTGAAGCCAGATAAAGCATGACTACGGTATTGAGATGAAATAAGACTACAATATTGAGTAAATGACACATGGCTTTTGTATTGATGATAAAGATGAAGCATGCCTATAATTGATGGATGAAGCATGACTTTTGAATTGATGACAAAGAAAAAGAATAAAATGCATGACAAAAATGAAGCAAACAAGACTACAGTATTGATGACACCGATAAAGCATAAATGTTTGACATAAAGGAAACATGACTACAGTATTGAGTAGATATGTGAAGCAAGAATTTCATATTGATGACAGAGATGAAGCATGACTTTAGTAGACAGATGAAGCATGACTTTTGTATTGATGACATACATGAACCATGACTGCAGTATTGAGAAGACAGATGAAGCATGACTGCAGTATTGATGGATGGATGAAGCATGACTGCAGTATTGATGACATAGAGTAAGCATGATTACTGTATTGAGTAGATAGATGAAGCACAAATTTTGATGATAAAGACGAAACATGACTGCAGTATTGGTGACATAGATTAAACATGACTGCAGTATTAATGACGACAAATGGACATGACTGCTGGATTAATGAGATAAATGTCGGATGACTGCAGCATTAAGATAAAGCATGATTTTTGTATTGATGACACAGATGAAGAGTGGCCTTTGTATTGATATTATAGATGTGGCATGACCGCAGTACTGAGAAGACCAGAAAACTGATGTATTAGAATATGATACAACTTTGAAGCTTTTGTGGCATAAATGAATGTGATTATGAGCAGTAATGAGGGAAGTGTGCCATGGTCAACCCTTAATGTGTGCTGGGGCGGTGGTGTGTTACTAATGACCCTCAAGTCTTGAGAACATATTCGCACCATACAAGAAGTACTTTTATCTTTTAGTTTGACCACTTATATATCCTGAAATAAAAAATGTAATATATCTCTATAAACCAAAAACATCCATTTAGTGCATCATTAACTCAATAGCAAAAGGATATATTTCTAAAATAGTACTCCAAAGAGTTTTAAATGCAAGGCAGAGTGAATGGTGACAATGTTATCACACAAATGTATCAATGTCAGAAGCAACCCATAGTACAGCCCTGTGTAAGAGGTTTATTGTTATACCCTCTGGCTCCCGCCATGACTGATATATAAAGATCGAATATCAACAGACATTCTTGTGATCAGAGAAGCAAGACAACACTTTTCCTGGACAGGGGTAAATCAGTGCAATTCTGCCCTTGTCCAAAGTTCAGATATTACTTCATTTGATAGTCAACATTCATGACAATGACAATTCAGTGATAAAATAATATCCATCCTGCAAATCAGAGTGACTAATTAGTAAAGTGATCAGAAAGAAATTTTCAATATCGTGAGAAGGGTAAATTTCTGGTAGAGTGTGTGATCAGGCAATTTATCAAGATTAGACATATTTGATCACAATCAAACCTTACAAATGTGAGCTTTGTCCAAACAGAAAAAAAATCAAAATCTTCAAATAAAGGCACAGTGAATATTTACAAATTATATTTTACATTCAATATCTAATCTATATTCCATACAATGTTGCATATAAAGCTGATATTTCAGTTTGATAGCATGATCAGACATCAACTTTAACATCTCTCAGATTCATATCACAATAAATCTGTTCTGTACGCACAATGAAATATGAACAGCCATGTTCTATCAAAATTTCAAAAGACTTCATTGTATCATAGCATAAGTTGGTGTGCAACTATTGAATGGCATCTATGACCTAACTCAAAATCATCAAATAACTGTACAATGAATATTTAGTATTAACACTGCACATCAAACAACAGACATGTAACTATTTAGAGGTAAAGATCCTATCTATATATCTCATAATGTGTCATATAGAGCTGATATTCCAGTTTGATAGTATGACCAGGCATCAATTTTCACATATCGAAGACTCATATCATGATTAAACTATTTTAAAGTAATGCATTTTGGAGATTTCATCATCAGGCATGTGGACATAATTAAATCTAAACAATTTTAGCCATATTTTATCAAGACTTTAACAATGATTAATGTGTCAGACCATAAAATTGTGTGCGGCCACTGAGAATGACATCAGGTATCAATTTTTAGACCTTACAGATTCAAATCACAATAAAACAGTTTTGCAGGCAGTGATTATATCCTCAGGTATGTCGACAAAAGAAAATAATAACAGTTTCAGCTATGTTCTATCAAAACCTTTAAAAAATCCATTGTATCACAGCATGTCCTATAATGTCTCATATAGAGCTGATATTTCAGTATGAAAGCATGACCAGACATCAATTTTAACGTCGCTTGGGCTGATATCACAATAAATCTGTTCTGTAGGCAATATATTGATAGGATTTTATCTTCAGGTATGTAGACACAATGAAATATGAATAATTTCAGCCATGTTTTATCAAATTAAAAAAAAATCCATTGTATCACAGCATAAAATGGTGTGTGACTACTGAAAATGACATCTATGAGCTCTGTTTTAATAGAAAAATAATTCAAAATCCTCAAATAACTGTGCAATGAGTATATAGTATTAACATTGCACACCAAAATATTATCATTTAAATATTTAGAGGTCAATATCTTATCCATATTCCTCATAATGTCTCATATAGAGCTGATATTTCAGTTTGATAGCATGACCAGGCATCGGTTTTAACATCTCTCGGGCTCATATCACAATAAAACTGTTCTGTAGGCAATATATTTTGGGGATTATATCCTCAGGTATGTGGACACAATGAAATATGAACAATTTCAGCCATATTTTATCAAAATTTCAAAAATATTCATTGCTTCACGGCATAAAATGATGTGCGACGACTGAAAAACGGTATCTATGAGCTCTGTCTGAATAAAGAAATAATTCAAAATCTTCAAATAACTGTGCAATGACGATCTAATATTATTATTGTACATCAAAACAAAGATATTTCACTATTCAGAGTTCAATATCCTATCCACATGTCCTATAATGTCTCATATAGAGCTGATATTTCAGTTCTAAAGCATGACCAGACATCAATTTTAACGTCGCTTGGGCTGATATCACAGTAAATCTCTGCTGTAGCCAATATATTGATAGGATTTTATCCTCAGGTATGTAGACACAATGAAATATAAATATTTTCAGCCATATTTTATCAAAATTTCAAAAATATTCATTGCTTCACAGCATAAAATGATGTGCGACTACTGAAAAACGGTATCTATGAGCTCTGTCTGAATAAAGAAATAATTCAAAATCCTCAAATAACTGTGCAATGACGATCTAATATTATTATTGTACATCAAAACAAAGACATTTCACTATTCAGAGTTCAATATCCTATCCACATGTCCTATAATGACTCATATAGAGCTGATATTTCAGTTCTAAAGCATGACCAGACATCAATTTTAACATCGCTTGGGCTGATATCACAATAAATCTGTTCTGTAGGCAATATATTGATAGGATTTTATCCTCAGGTATGTAGACACAATGAAATATGAATAATTTCAGCCATGTTTTATCAAATATAAAAAAAATTCCATTGTATCACAGTTTAAAATGATGTTCGACTACTGAAAGTGGCATCTATGGGCTCTGTCGTAATTGAGAAATTATTCAAAGTCTTCAAATAACTGCAATAAATGTCAAGTATTAACATTGCACATCAACATATAGACATGTAACTATTTAGAGGTCAAGATCCTATCAATATATCTCATAATGTCTCATATAGAGCTGATATTCCAGATTGATAATGTGAACAGGCATCAATTTTATCATCTCTCAGACTCGTATCACGATAAGTCTGTTTTGCAGGCAATGCATATTAGTGATCAGGTATGTAGACACAATGAAAATCTAAACAATTTTAGCCATATTTTATCCAAAAATTAGTTTAAATCATTGCATCAAACCATAAAATTGTGTGCGGCCACTGAGAATGACATCAGGTATCAATTTTAAGATCTTTTAGATTCCAGTCACAATAAGACAGTTTTGCAGGCAGTGTATTTTGGTGAATTTATCCTCAGGTATGTAGACAAAAGAAAATAATAACAGTTTCAGCTTTGTTTTATCAAAATTAAAAAAAAAATCCATTGTATCACAGCTTAAATGGTGTGTGACTACTGAAAATGGCATCTATGAGCTCTGTCTTAATAGAGAAATAATTCAAAATCCTCAAATAACTGTGCAATGAGTATATAGTATTAACATTGCACATCAAAATATAATCGTTTGAATATTTAGAGGTCAATATCTTATCCATATTCCTCATAATGTCTCGTATAGAAATGATATTTCAATTTGATAGCATGACCAGGCACCAATTTTAACATCTTTCAGACTCGTATCACAATAAAACTGTCCTGTAGGCAAAGTATATTGGTGATTTTATCCTCAGGTATGTAGACACAATGAAATATGAACAATTTCAGCCATATTTTATCAAAATTTCAAAAATATTCATTGTTTCACTGCATAAAATGATGTGCGACGACTGAAAAATGGTATCTATGAAATCCTCAAATAACTGTGCAATGAATATTTAGTATTAACACTGCACATCAAACTACAGACATGTAACTATTTAGAGGTAAAGATCCTGTCTATATAACTCATAATGTGCCATATAGTGCTGATATTTCAATGTAATTGTGTGACCAGGCAACAATATCTCTCAGATTCATATCATGATAAAATGTTTTACAGTAATGTAAAAAGTGATTTCACAATCAGACATGAAGACATAATGAAATGTTAACTGTTTCAGACATCTTTTAACAAAATTGGTAGACAAAATGATCACATGAATGCTGAAATTAAATTTATTGAATTGTAAGAATCTGCAAAAAGACCTTCATATGGTGTGTGATGATGAAATATGTGCTGCCCAACTCCACTACGAAAATGGGTCAGGTTCACAAATTTCACTCAGTGGGTTTAATCCGCTGCCACCTGTGATATCTAAATTTACCAGTGGCCTGCCTGAATGCCACTTCTGCACCCCTCCCATATCCTCTTTGACCACCCATCTGTGGTCAGTGTACTATATCCACAACCTGCAACCTAACACCGCATCAAGATGTGACTTAATTGTTTCCACAGTGTAGCATTCTAACCATAATCACTTGATACAAAGACTAATTCTGTAATCTGCAGGACACTTTTACATGCTTCCTTTATTAATTTAACATCTTCTGTGCAAATACCCATCCCTAATTAATGTTCTGTCAAAGCAACAAGACTAGAAGAGAAGAGGTCCAGCTCTGGATTTATGGCATTATGTAACATAATTTTAATTTACCCCCTGCCATCACTGGGTCAAGATGCCTCAGATGAAGGCGGAGCAAGTGGCCAACTTCTGAAACTGATTATCTAACTCACTGTTGATAAGAATCTGACTCCTGTTTACTTTATTTTCCATGATTTCCCATCAGTCCCTCAGTAAACTTAACAAATTTCTAGGATTATACTGGATAAATATCAAACCTGCGCAACACTTATATCTTTGTCCCTGAAGGTCTCATACATGCACACTCTAGATAACTGCATTCAGCACATGTGCTTTAACATAATATGTCAGTTACTTCAATCTGCAAGTGATATTCTTCCTTCTGGACTATTCTAAAGTGAGAATAAGGTCATTAGCAAATACTTTTAGCAATAAATAACATAAATTTTGACTGTGCTACGATCACTTGACCCCTAAACCATTCAGCAGATGGGCAGATTATTTACTGGCATGCATGTTTGTTTTAGGTGTCAACTGACTGGATCACTTCTTAAAACTGGCTTCTATGTTACTTTGGACTAAATATATATATATATATATATATATATATATATATATATATATATATATATATATATATATATATATATATATATATATATATATATATATATATATATATATATATATATATTTAACAAATAAAATTTTAACAAATATAAAATTTCAAATGAATGAATATATATATATATATATATATATATATATATATATATATATATATATATATATATATATATATATATATATATATATATATATATATATATATATATATCATTCATTTGAAATTTTATATTTGTTAAAATTTTATTTGTTAAATATATATATATATATATATATATATATATATATATATATATATATATATATTTAACAAATAAAATTTTAACAAATATAAAATTTCAAATGAATGATATATATATATATATATATATATATATATATATATATATATATATATATATATATATATATATATATATATATATATTCATTCATTTGAAATTTTATATTTGTTAAAATTTTATTTGTTATATATATATATATATATATATATATATATATATATATATATATATATATATATATATATATATATATATATATATATATATATATATATATATATATATATATATATATGTATATATATATATATATATTCATTCATTTGAATTTTTTTTTTTTAAAACACTGTTATTTTAGCCAAAGATCATTTCAATATTTTTGTGGTGATAACCATCTGCTGAACACATCCGTTGACATACTATATGAGTGCTGCACATGTGCACCACATAAACAGTGTTCACATTGCTATGGTGCAGTATCTAAGCATGAAGGGTAATGCCATGTCTTGAGGGGTTGCATACACCATTACCCAAATCAGTGTGAAATGATAATGACTTTAATCTTTCACTGCTTAACCCTCATGCTGATATACTGTATGACTTTCATGACTTTATGTAACAGAGCTTTTGTGGAATATTCTTTTGGGAATCAGGATATATTAAGTAATTTCTTGAAAATAAACCAATATTGATTTTAAACTGAGACCTTAGACTGAAAACAAGCATGTTCAACATTCATATAAGAAATATGAGTACTTTAGGTGTTTAAGTAACAGGAAGCATGTTATGATTATATCTTGTATATCATGACCACTCACACATGCATATTCATTTAAACAAAATAACATGGTTTTTATAGTAACCTTACAAATAAGCAATTTCGTGTGAATTTTTTTTTAATTGCAAATTTCCCTCATAATATGTTGAAAGGAAAATAATAATAAAACGAAAAATATGACATGTTCACAGGAAAATTATTAAATAAAGAAGAATGATATTAATTTCAAAGTAAATGTTGGAATACCAGGCAAGGAAGCTGTAAATGCAATTCACACCACAGTCAAAGGTGGGTGCTTGCCCACTGAGATTTATGTTTGATGAAGAAACAGGATCCCCATTGTAACGCGTTAAACCCCCAATTAAGAGAAGGCAGAAAAGTCTTGACAGTTTTATGGGATTTTTATTGCCGATGTATTGCCACCAATCTCGCGATATAACGTGGCGTGCTCTTTGGGCTCTACTGTATATATATATATATATATATATATATATATATATATATATATATATATATATATATATATATATATATATATATATATATATATATATATATATATATATATATATAATTATATATATATTAGAATATACATCTTGTCAACAGCGATGCGTACCAGTGTGTATCTTGTCTACAGTGATGCATAACTGTGTGTATCTTGTCTACAATGATGCATAACTGTGTGTATCTTGTCTACAGTGATGTGTACCTGTGTGTATCTTGTCTACAATGATGCATAACTGTGTGTATCTTGTCTACAATGATGTGTACCTGTGTGTATCTTGTCTACAATGATGCATAACTGTGTGTATCTTGTCTACAGTGATGCATACCTGTGTGTATCTTGTCTACAATGATGCATAACTGTGTATCTTGTCTACAGTGATGTGTACCTGTGTGTATCTTGTCTACAATGATGCATAACTGTGTGTATCTTGTCTACAGTGATGTGTACCTGTGTGTATCTTGTCTACAGTGATGTGTACCAGTGTGTATCTTGTCTACAATGATGCATAACTGTGTGTATCTTGTCTACAGTGATGTGTACCTGTGTGTATCTTGTCTACAGTGATGTGTACCTGTGTGTATCTTGTCTACAGTGATGTGTACCTGTGTGTATCTTGTCTACAGTGATGCATACCTGTGTATCTTGTCTATAGTGATGCGTACCTGTGTGTATCTTGTCTACAGTGATGTGTACCTGTGTGTATCTTGTCTACAGTGATGCATACCTGTGTATCTTGTCTATAGTGATGCGTACCTGTGTGTATCTTGTCTATAGTGATGCATACCTGTGTGTATCTTGTCTGCAGTGATGTGTACCTGCATGTATCTTATCTATAGTGATGCGTACATGTGTGTATCTTGTCTACTGTGATGCGTACCTGTGTGTATCTTGTCTACCAGCTGAATTCCTCCGAGGCTGGCTTGCATGGCCAGTCCATACACTGTCATAGCAGCGTCCACGCAGAGTCGGTTCACCCGGAACATGAGGTAAGGCGTGTCAATCTTGTCTGCCGACTTTGACACGTGTATCACCACTTCACCGAGCACAAACCTCAGCAGTACAGAGATGGTGTTAGTGGTGGACTTGTGGTCGTGTACAGCTGGCACCTCCAGGGCTCTGCTCAAATACAACAGCAATGTCTCATTACAACCACGATTCCAGCTAGAAAATTACTTTTTTAACTGATATCAATTACAACATAAAATTATTCCTCAGATATGCTTCTATCAAGATCAAAATATCGGAACGACTCGGAATAAAATCAGAAAATACTTCAGTGATATCAATGCTAGTTCTTTTTTTAAAGTAACAAGCCTTCAATAAATAATTCTCATAGAGAAATGAGAACACTGGATTATTATAAATCAGTTTTTGGTTTGAGTGACTGGTACTGACTTTGTCCATTCATCCACGTCATCGTCTGAGTGGTCTGATGCTGAATAATAATGGTCAGAATCTGCAAGAAATGGAACAAACAAGTATGTAATCTGAAAAGCAAAACTGAATATCTTACAAAATTGTGTATAACATCATGTCAAATGGTCTTGTAAAACATCATAGAAAATGGTAAAATTTATATCATGACAAAAAAGTCTGTTTCTACATCAAACAAAATTGTCATTTTAAATATCATGCCAAATGGACTACCTGAACATTTTAGAAAATGGTCAATTTGAATATTTTACTAAATGGTTGGACTAAATATCGAATAAAATTTATCAAATGATCAAAAGATTCCAGTTTTTATCAAACAAAAGAAATGGGAAAATAAAAAAAAGTCTAAATCTGGATAACAAATCAATAAAAGGTAACATTTGGCCATTTATTTGTGATGCCACTGTGGTAGAGTTTGATCTGACCTGTGGATACGATGGAGGTCCTGTCTACGAGGGAAGTTTGTTTAGCGAGAGGTTTGTGTCGTATCACGGAGTTGGTGCGTACTGCTCGCTTGATGTGCTTCAGCTCCTCCCAGTTTGGTTCTATCTGCACTGACTTTTCATCCTAACAATAACAAATATTGTATCGCTTTTATATCATTATGAAATAATAATACATTAAAATGATATTTTTAAAAAACGTGACTAGAATGCTTGATTTAAATCAAATCTCTTTTTGCATTTAGAAGGGAATATGCTGTAAAACGTATAGTAAATATTTTTTTAATTGAACTTAATTTTTTCCTTCTAAAAATGGTGTTTGAAATGTTGAGCTTGTGTCAATTCCATTAAAAAAACTCATTTGCTGTAAATATTATTTTCTAATGGTTATCAAAACTAAGCTGAAAGTACAAAGCTGTATTTTTTCTATTTGTATTAATTCAAAATGTGTTAATAAGTATGAAGCAATAACAGTTACTTATGGTAGAGAAAGGTTCCATTACTAACACCATGCATTGAAATGTGATACAGGGATACAGGGCCCTTTGTAACTTGTAGATGAGCTTTCAGTGAGTATTTCTGTGCAAAATTAATGTAAACATTGTGTGCAAACTGTGGTCAGAGGAAAACAGTCTATTGTTTATTTTTCTTAAAAATAGGAACTGATTATTTAAATGTTAGATTAACATAAAAGCAGAGAACGGCTTTCAAATAATTCTTATAAAAGCAGGGAATCTCAATATTTGTTATATTAGCAAAGAATTGTTATTCAAATGTTCATTAAAAACAGGGAATGATTATTTAATTTAACGTTTGTTTTTATCAGAGCTCTGTGTGTGTGTGTGTGTGTGTGTATGTGTGTGTCTCTATGTATGGAAGTATGTCTTTATTATTTTTCTTGAAAATGTATGATAACAATGCCAAAACAACTTGCATTCCTTTCAAACTTGGTATGTAAACTCTTTGGGGAAGTGTCTTGGATGATTTAACCTTGACCCCCCTGTGACCTTTTTATCCTTGAAAAGTAGGTCAAATTGGAAAGTACCAGGCCTATTGCTTGTAAGCAGGATAACTTTGCCAAAACAACTTGGAATCCCTTCAAACTTGGTTTGTAAACTCTGGGAAATGTAAACTCTGGGAAATGTAAACTCTGGGAAATGTAAATTCTGGTAAATGTAAACTCTGTAAATGTAAACTCTGGTAAATGTAAACTCTGGGGTAATGTAAACTCTGGGGAAATATAAACTCTGGGGAAATGTAAACTTTGGTGAAATGTAAACTCTGGGGAAATGTAAACCCTGGGGTAATGTAAGCTCTGGGGAAATGTAAACTCTGGTAAATGTAAACTAAGTAAATGTAAACTCTGGGGAAATGTAAACCCTGGGGTAATGTAAGCTCTGGGGAAATGTAAACTCTGTAAATGTAAACTCTGGTGAAATGTAAACTCTGGGAAATGTAAACTCTGGGAAATGTAAACTCTGGTAAATGTTAACTAAGTAAATGTAAGCTCTGGGGAAATGTAAGCTCTGGGGAAATGTAAACTCTGTAAATGTAAACTCTGGTGAAATGTAAACTCTGGGAAATGTAAACTCTGGGAAATGTAAACTCTGGTAAATGTTAACTAAGTAAATGTAAACTCTGGGGAAATGTAAGCTCTGGGGAAATGTAAACTCTGTAAATGTAAACTCTGGTGAAATGTAAACTCTGGGAAATGTAAACTCTGGGAAATGTAAACTCTGGTAAATGTAAACTAAGTAAATGTAAACTCTGGTAAATGTAAACTAAGTAAATGTAAACTCTGGGGAAATGTAAACCCTGGGGTAATGTAAGCTCTGGGGAAATGTAAACTAAGTAAATGTAAACTAAGTAAATGTAAACTATGGTAAATGTAAACTAAGTAAATGTAAACTCTGGTAAATGTAAACTAAGTAAATGTAAACTCTGGGGAAATGTAAACCCTGGGGTAATGTAAGCTCTGGGGAAATGTAAACTCTGTAAATGTAAACTCTGGGGAAATGTAAACTCTGGGAAATGTAAACTCTGGGGAAATTTCAACCTTTATCCCTCCATCACCATTTTTCCTTTTATAGATATTATTTTTTTGCTTCATACTTCTGAAAAGACTGGGGCTGAGTGAAACTGCATTTCTGAGGCCATTTTTTTTATAGATTTGATAAGAAGAGACAACAGCCAGTTTTCTTATCTGAGTGAGATAAATTATAAAGGTTAAACAGAAATACTGCTGGGGGTTAAAAAATACTATTCCCTGCTATTTCTTCCATTTATTTTTTTTTACTCTGCACAGTATTTTTTCTCCTTTAGTGATTTACTAAATAATAATAAATACTTAAAATTAAACATATATCAGGTTTTCTGTAATGATAAACAAGATTTTCAAAATATTGAAAACAATAAAAGCCTCTATCTGTACATTTGAGGCAATTGGGCCTGGCGTATGTACCTCAAATGAGTATTATGAATGCTGGACAGGAAACAAAAATATTTGATAAAATCCACCAAAACAAAACGTCCTCCCAATAGGCGTGGTACACAGACACAATTTACTTTAATCAGTTGGAGCCAAACATCTATTTGGTCATGTATAATAATCATGATAGAATAAGGTCACGCATCACAATTATTTGACACCATCTGGTCACACATAGTTATTGCGTGGCAGTATTTGGTCATGCATGCCTCGTATAGAGCACAATATGGTCAAGCGATGACATTAGTGACTTTATTTGTCACAATCATGCGTGAACATATATATGTTTGCCTCGAACTGTTAATCTGTATTCAAATGGCTGTGTTGATCATCAGTTTATCAGGATTGACAAAATTCAAAATATTGCAGCAAAGTTGAGTGTCGTTAGATATGAAATTAGTTCAAAATGAATGTGTTAATTGCAGAGGCATTAGACAAGCAGATAAGCTGTATACGGACTCACAAACTCATAACAATACGGCAGAGCGGTGGTTTTCATTAACTCATATGATCCCTGCCAGCAGAAACATCATGTTATAAAACAAAATATTTATATAAGTTTTCTTTTATCTTAATAGACGGAACATCCATAATAAAGATATCTCGCTCAGATGCTGACATGAACAAATAATCTGAATTACAATATGAAAATAACTGTCTATCTTTTATTTGAATGTGATATGTTAAGTAGTGTCTGTTTTTACCCGTGTTTAAAAAGAATGCAATGTTTATCTTCACGATGAATACATTTTCCTGACATCATTGACAACGTTACCACATAATATTGAGAACAAAATTAATAATATTGTGTAGAGTGCATATATAGCATAGTCAATTATTACTAAGTCATAAATATCATGTGCTTTGTCAACAATAACTATGTAATAAATAACATGTACATTGTCAATTATTACTATGTCATAAATAACATGTACATTGTCAATTATTACTAAGTCATAAATAACATGTACATTGTCAATAATAACTATGTCATAAAAAACATGTACTTTGTCAATTATAACTATGCCATATATAGGATATATATATATATATATATATATATATATATATATATATATATATATATATATATATATATATATATATATATATATATATATATATATATATATATATATATATATATATATATATATATATATATATTACTACACCAGCAGAGTACAAACACATATTAATGTAAAAGCTGGAATATTTGTGGTGATATAATTTTGGATACATTATTAGTAGTTACATCAAATGGGGAAACAAATTAATAGTGAAGATATAATACTTAATCAAGTTTGTTTCCATAGGCTTAAGTTTACTATGAAAATTGTTAACCCTTAAAATTAACAGCTTCTACAGTGTTCTTGACAGACATGATTAAAAAAATAAAATCGTTACTTACCATGACCATGGCATAAAGCACAGGTTCAATATGGCCGTCCACGCTGTCGTCAAGGCCCATCATGCTGTTGCTATGTGGCATTGGGATGTGTTTGAAGAAATCTGCTACCCACTGAATCTTCTCATCAGTCAGGTTCAGTTTCAGAGTTGTTATCTTAGCTTCTAATTTTTGTCTGAAATGTTTAGGGAAAAGTGTCATTTTTGCCAGATATTGCAGTGATTATTGAAGGCCTAAGTCAAATTAAAAAAAAACAGGAATAGGCATTATATCAATGTAGAGGTTAAGAGATGTACTGACTGAGGAAGTTGTTTGTAGTCGGACTTGACGGTATTGAAGAAAGCCAGCTGCATTCCTACGCTTGGAAGAACATGGAATTCCGAGTCCGGCTGAATCTGGGCTGTATGCCAGTCTTCTCCTGAAATAAACATCATATTCTTATCCCTTGGCCTCACAATAAAAACAAAAAACGAAATCATAATGTTATCAATATCAATTTTGAGATATTAAAGCTATAAAGATAGATCTTTTTACCTGGAAAGGAAGAGAGGTTTAGTTATGTGTCAAATTCCTTATGGAACATTTGAGAGACAAGTCACAAACAAAGGCAACTAGGCAAGGATGTTACTCAAAATACTTTTATATTGCACTTAGATTCATGCAACATTATATTGTGAGTCATATATAATATCTAATATAATTTAGTCATTGCCTGTGCAGCTTCCCTGGGTACATTAACATTATATGCACATTTACAATTGTTCCTACCTGAGTCGGCAAGCAAGGCTTTCACTTCTGTGATGGTGATGTTGAACTTGTCGTAGAGTCTGGATTCTATCTCTGACATTGTGCACTCCTGCAACATGACATGCAGACAGTTCTATCGACGGAGAAAAATCTAAACTCTCTTATGAATTTAAATAATACTCCACACAGAAACAACCAGTACAAAGCAGATGGGAATTTCTATACTTAAAAGTATAAATTCTACATTTTGACATAAATGCCCTTAAAGTCGCAAGGCCCTCAAGTATTGTAGTATTGTACTCACATGTAGGGATATGTTTTTGGGTTGAAGTTCACTCTCCACCTTCAGTTTACCAAAATCAATTACCAACACATTTCCTCCCCTGAAAACAAATAATCATTATCCAATGTCACTAATCATCTATCTCTATCATATTTCACCAAATGGGAAATTGATGAAATATAAAAACCGAACAGGATTGTTATTTTTGGCCAAGATGAATAAAAATATGTTATTTTTGTTTCTGGATTCTAAGACAAAAGCTGGCCTGACAGGCATTGGGAGTTTTTAGTCTTGTGTGTCAATTATGGCCTTATTCCTTAAATAGTAATAATACATCAAACAGTTTAAGAAAAAAAACTGCAAGCAGAATATATTTAAAAGAAATACAATGTTAGTTTTGACTGACATCAAGAGCTTTGTTGTCAAACCTAGGAAATTGTAGTAATCAAATACTGACCTGTGAAGTGTTCCATATTCCGGTATGACAACATAGGGAGACCGCATGTTCATGGAGAGATGGACAGTCTGCAACAGTATCAAGTACAAGAGAATGTCATTCCTAATTGTATCACATGAAGTAGTACATTAGTACACTAGTATATTAGTACATCTCAGTTCACATTAATAGTCAATAGTACTTAAGCACACACTAGTATCTCCCAGTTCCTTGATGCTCATAAGCATATTAGTTCTCATAAGCATATTAGTTCTCATAAGCATATTGGTTCTCATAAGCATATGGTTCTCATAAGCATATTGGTTCTCATAAGCATATGGTTCTCATAAGCATATTGGTTCTCATAAGCATATGGTTCTCATAAGCATATTGGTTCTCATAGGCATACAGTTTCTCACAAACTAAAATTTATCACAAGTATAAATTTTAGTACTCTAAAGAAAATTTGTTCTCATAAGGAGTCTATGGATGGTTATTGCAAGCTTATTAGTTCTCATAAGCATATACATTCTCATGAGCATATGAGTTCTCATGTGCATATTTGTTCCCATACCCATATTAATTCTTTAAAGTAAAATAATTCTCATAAGCATATTAGTTCTCATAAGCACAGTCATAATAGTTGATTATTATTAGCATATTACCTCTCATATGCATGTTGGTTCCCATGAGCATATTAGTTCTCACAACCGTATTAGTTCTCACAACCGTATTAGTTCTCACAACCATATCAGTTCTCACAACCGCATTAGTTCTCACAACCGTATTAGTTCTCACAACCATATTAGTTCTCACAAACAGATTAAATCTCACAAACAGATTTATTCTCACAAGCAGATAAGTTCTCATGAGCATAATAGTTCTCATAAGCGTGTTAGTCCTCATAAGCATGTTTATAATATTTCATTATCATTATGAGTACAGTTAGGAGGAAATGGTTTTCTTACCTGATGCTGTTCTATAGCATACTGGAGGCCTGCGCGGCTGATCTCCGCCACCCGGTTCCATCCGGCATACATCACGTTCATCACATCATTCTTGGTTATCTGGGGAACTTGGAAGAATGCTATCACCTCCGTCACGGCATGCTGAAAAGCAAAAAAAAAAGTTAGATTTGTGAAGAGCCGATTCCAGACAATGTCTGCTCATAAGCTCTTGATAGTGACAAGCCGGGACTCAAACAGTAAATCCCTGGGTCCAAGGTGAATGCTCTGCCAAATAACCAGCCACATGTCTTTCTTGACTTTATTTTCTGGGTCATTTAGGTCAAAGACTTTGTGTCAGTTAATAAAAAGACCACTTAATAAAAAAGAGTAGAAATTCAAAGGTAATTGGCAAAGGTATAAAGGTAATAGGTATTCAAGGTAATTGGTAAAGGTATAAGCAGTTATCATGGTTGTATAAACAAGGGATATGAGGAATGTCAGAAATACACATGTAGAACTGTTCACTAGGGCTTAATGCTTATAAGTTATCAAAATGGGTCCCTTATAAATCTTGCAATATTTTATATTGCCGTTTTTGCTATAATCATCACCTCATCGTAGACGATTTCCACGGGTTGGACATTAAGTTTGATAGCACAGTCGGCCTCCACGTGGACAGGGTTGATGTCAAAGTCCAAACTGAACACCTGGTTCACTGATGGCGCTGAAAAATAAATACAAAAATAATTATTAAAACTGAGTTACCTTGAAATATCATATAATATACATCCTTCCAAAGAAAGAGATAAGGCAGAGTGTATTTCCTATTCTATATTTTTCGGGTACATATTATATGTTATCAATAGTTATCACATGTCATAGTCCTCACTATAAGGTATAGTGCAATTCCTACTTTACATTTTCACAGGTTTTAAAAGTCATAATATATTTTTCTGTTGCAACTTCATTATTCTTTTAGCATAAGTGCCCAAAGAAATATTCCAATCAACTCTTTGGTCTGCCATAGACTCCTATGTGTGATGTGATGATGGGGATGAGGTCATGTAGAACCTACCATAGACTCCTACGTCTGATGGGGATGAGGTCATGTAGAAGCTACCATAGACTCCTACGTGTCATGTAGAACCTACCATAGACTCCAACGTGTCATGTAGAACCTACCATAGACTCCTACGTCTGATGGGGATGAGGTCATGTGGAACCTACCATAGACTCCTACGTGTGATGGGGATGAGGTCATGTAGAACCTACCATAGACTCCTACGTCTGATGGGGATGAGGTCATGTAGAAGCTACCATAGACTCCTACGTGTCATGTAGAAGCTACCATAGACTCCTACGTGTCATGTAGAACCTACCATAGACTCCTACGTCTGATGGGGATGAGGTCATGTGGAACCTACCATAGACTCCTACGTGTGATGGGGATGAGGTCATGTGGAACCTACCATAGACTCCTACGTGTCATGTAGAACCTACCATAGACTCCTACGTCTGATGGGGATGAGGTCATGTAGAACCTACCATAGACTCCTAGGTCTGAAGGGGACAAGGTCATGTAGAACCTACCATAGAATCCTAGGTCTGATGGGGACAAGGTCATGTAGAACCTACCACAGACTCCTAGGTCTGAAGGGGACAAGGTCATGTAGAACCTACCATAGAATCCTAGGTCTGATGGGGACAAGGTCATGTAGAACCTACCATAGAATCCTACGTCTGATGGGGACAAGGTCATGTAGAACCTACCATAGAATCCTACGTCTGATGGGGACGAGGTCATGTAGAACCTACCATAGACTCCTACATCTGATGGGGACGAGGTCATGTAGAACCTACCATAGACTCCTACATGTGATGGAGACGAGGTCATGTAGAACCTACCATAGACTCCTATGTCTGATGTGATGATCGGGACGAGGTCGTGCTCTATGGACACTCCCTCCACGACAAAACTCTCGGTCTTTAGTGACACTCTGAAATCAAAGCAAAGGAAAAGCTTTATGAGAGTGGACACACATCTGCGAGGAGGCACCTGGGATAGGAACAAATTACTCCCATCGGAACTTCACATAGCAACTTCTGCTGTCTTTAACTGTATGAAATGTTCTTCTGCAAAGAAGTATTAAGAAAAAAAACATTACAAATTTATGTCATCACTTTAGTCAGAATTTGGTTGATTTATAAATAATCAATAAGATATAATGAAGAAGTTAATTTTTTCTACTATAGGTAAGAATAATTGCTTTAAAATGTATGTACATTGTATATCATAAAGTTAGATAAGGTAAGAATTTTCTGGTTCATTAATAAAGGGTGTACTTAGCAAACGAAACCTTTACAGAGCAGCTGCTTCAGAATATCTTCACAACTAGAATATACAAAACTCCTGAATCAATCAAAACTCTTTTGATTTGCCGACACTAGCACTATACTAATCTTTGGAGAAGATTCATATTGGCTTTATATCTATGTGTGTTTGATTATTTTTGATATAGCCATAAAGGAGTGTAATATTCAGTGACACCTAAGATTATTGCCAGCTTAAAATTATTCCTTATCATAATGACAGTAAATTACCCCCAAAAAATAAAATACAGCAGAAGAGATATTTGGAGAGATTGTGTCTATGGAAGATAAGGCTTATCTAGGCAAATATAGGAGTCACAAAACCTCTTATCATCATTTTCAAAATCAGGGTATCGAACTACCACAGAAAATCTGGAAAATTAAAAGTTAAATTTTGTTATCTGAATAATAAATTTATAAATTAAATTTGTATATCTGAATAATGAATTTATAAATTATTACAAGCACACTACCTTTGTCAAGTGAGCATAAAAATAAACTATTTAGTAGATGTGTAAAAAAGACATGCGATATATGGCTCTATATCCCACAATGCAATTCCAACTTTTAATACTAAAGTCATCATCAACATTCAGAGATATACATGCAAGTGAAAGACAAGATTTTAAAATAAAAATCAAAAATCAAAAAATCAAAATCAAAATGTTAAAATTGCATACCTCAGGCCGTTGTTTTCTGGCCTGTGTTCCAGTGTGGTGGTGAGGTCAGTGACGGTGACCTTGAGGACCTCCTTGCTGTAGTTGACCAAGGACACACAGCAGTGCTCAAGGTGAAGGTCAATCCTGGACGAGATGTACTGCAAAACAGAACAGGACCTTACTACAATCCGGAAAGTAACGCTAATCTCACATATAAGTCTGCCCTCATCTCCACTATAATTCCTTCCCCAAAATGGCAGTGTTTTTAAATAAAGCTTTCGTGAAGTCAGACTTTTAGGCACTTTTTCCTGACATAGTATAAAAGTGTATGGTCACAGGAGTAGTACATAGCACTTAGCAAGACACAATAATGCTGGCAGTCGTATTTTGGTTGCTTTCAGGGAGGTATCTGTGGTTGCACGAAACCTTTAAAAATGGAAGCTTCTCTAGAGTCAAACAAACACTTTTTGGCCAAAAAGTACACACTACATAATTGTTTTTCCATGTCAATTTCAGGACTTGGGAAAAAAATGTTAAGATATCTTTTAAAAACATTGTTAAGAGCCACTACAAAAAATATCACTCACCCCAGGTTTGAGTTCCACGTTCTGGTTTGAATCGTAACCTATGGCCTTGTACAATCTTTCCTTTTCCTCATCATTCAGTTTATTCAGCCATCCTGGTTTGTTATCCGGGTAGGTGATGATTATCTCACCCTCATCTTCATCCTCCTCCTCGCCTCCGGACCACATCCATGAAAACCAGCCCTGCTTCTCCTTCTGCTTGGTGGTGCGCTCTGGTGCTTCTTTAGCAAACTACACAGAGAAAAATGTTCAAACAGTCAAATCAAAATGGAAAAGAAGATTTTAAAATAATAACAATATAATGTTATTCATATAGAATTCATTCAGGTTTTCCTACTTATCGGACACCAGTCTATGATTTTATGTCATTCATGGCCTGTTCTCTAGTCTTCCAGATACAAGCTATAGTGCTACCTCCAGCTTGGCCTGTTCTCTAGGCTGTAGTGTTACCTCTAGCTTGGCCTGTTCTCTAGGATATAGTGTAGCCTCTAGCTTGGCCTGTTCTCTAGGGTATAGTGTTACCTCTAGCTTGGCCTGTTCTCTAGGATATAGTGTTACCTCTAGCTTGGCCTGTTCTCTAGGATATAGTGCTACCTCTAGCTTGGCCTGTTCTCTAGGCTGTAGTGTTACCTCTAGCTTGGCCTGTTCTCTAGGATATAGTGTTACCTCTAGCTTGGCCTGTTCTCTAGGATATAGTGTTACCTCTAGCTTGGCCTGTTCTCTAGGCTATAGTGTTACCTCTAGCTTGGCCTGTTCTCTAGGGTATAGTGTTACCTCTAGCTTGGCCTGTTCTCTAGGCTGTAGTGTTACCTCTAGCTTGGCCTGTTCTCTAGGGTATAGTGTTACCTCTAGCTTGGCCTGTTCTCTAGGATATAGTGTTACCTCTAGCTTGGCCTGTTCTCTAGGATATAGTGCTACCTCTAGCTTGGCCTGTTCTCTAGGCTATAGTGTTACCTCTAGCTTGGCCTGTTCTCTAGGGTATAGTGTTACCTCTAGCTTGGCCTGTTCTCTAGGCTGTAGTGTTACCTCTAGCTTGGCCTGTTCTCTAGGGTATAGTGTTACCTCTAGCTTGGCCTGTTCTCTAGGCTATAGTGTTACCTCTAAATTGGCCTGTTCTCTAGGCTATAGTGTTACCTCTAGCTTGGCCTGTTCTCTAGGATATAGTGTTACCTCTAGCTTGGCCTGTTCTCTAGGGTATAGTGTTACCTCTAGCTTGGCCTGTTCTCTAGGCTGTAGTGTTACCTCTAGCTTGGCCTGTTATCTAGGATATAGTGTTACCTCTAGCTTGGCCTGTTCTCTAAGTTATAGTGTTACCTCTAGCTTGGCCTGTTCTCTAGGTTATAGTGCTACCTCTAGCTTGGTCTGTTCTCTAGGCTATAGTGTTACCTCTAGCTTGGCCTGTTCTCTAGGATATAGTGTTACCTCTAGCTTGGCCTGTTCTCTAAGTTATAGTGTTACCTCTAGCTTGGCCTGTTCTCTAGGGTATAGTGTTACCTCTAGCTTGGCCTGTTCTCTAGGCTATAGTGTTACCTCTAAATTGGCCTGTTCTCTAGGCTATAGTGTTACCTCTAGCTTGGCCTGTTCTCTAGGATATAGTGTTACCTCTAGCTTGGCCTGTTCTCTAGGATATAGTGTTACCTCTAGCTTGGCCTGTTCTCTAGGATATAGTGTTACCTCTAGCTTGGCCTGTTCTCTAGGATATAGTGTTACCTCTAGCTTGGCCTGTTCTCTAGGATATAGTGTTACCTCTAGCTTGGCCTGTTCTCTAGGGTATAGTGTTACCTCTAGCTTGGCCTGTTCTCTAGGCTATAGTGTTACCTCTAAATTGGCCTGTTCTCTAGGCTATAGTGTTACCTCTAGCTTGGCCTGTTCTCTAGGATATAGTGTTACCTCTAGCTTGGCCTGTTCTCTAAGTTATAGTGTTACCTCTAGCTTGGCCTGTTCTCTAGGTTATAGTGCTACCTCTAGCTTGGTCTGTTCTCTAGGCTATAGTGTTACCTCTAGCTTGGCCTGTTCTCTAGGATATAGTGTTACCTCTAGCTTGGCCTGTTCTCTAGGATATAGTGTTACCTCTAGCTTGGCCTGTTCTCTAGGATATAGCGTAACCTCTAGCTTGGCCTGTTCTCTAGGATATAGTTACCTCTAGCTTGGCCTGTTCTCTAGGATATAGTTACCTCTAGCTTGGCCTGTTCTCTAGGATATAGTGTTACCTCTAACTTGGCCTGTTCTCTAGGGTATTGTATTACCTCTAGCTTGGCCTGTTTTCTAGGCTGTAGTGTTACCTCTAGCTTGGCCTGTTCTCTAGGATATAGTGTTACCTCTAGCTTGGCCTGTTCTCTAGGGTATAGTGTTACCTCTAGCTTGGCCTGTTCTCTAGGCTATAGTGTTACCTCTAGCTTGGCCTGTTCTCTAGGATATAGTGTAGCCTCTAGCTTGGCCTGTTCTCTAGGATATAGTGTTACCTCTAGCTTGGCCTGTTCTCTAGGATATAGTGTTACCTCTAGCTTGGCCTGTTCTCTAGGCTATAGTGTTACCTCTAGCTTGGCCTGTTCTCTAGGATATAGTGTTACCTCTAGCTTGGCCTGTTCTCTAGGCTGTAGTGTTACCTCTAGCTTGGCCTGTTCTCTAGGGTATAGTGTTACCTCTAGCTTGGCCTGTTCTCTAGGATATAGTGTTACCTCTAAATTGGCCTGTTCTCTAGGCTATAGTGTTACCTCTAGCTTGGCCTGTTCTCTAGGCTATAGTGTTACCTCTAGCTTGGCCTGTTCTCTAGGATATAGTGTTACCTCTAGCTTGGCCTGTTCTCTAGGATATAGTGTTACCTCTAGCTTGGCCTGTTCTCTAGGCTATAGTGTTACCTCTAGCTTGGCCTGTTCTCTAGGATATAGTGTTACCTCTAGCTTGGCCTGTTCTCTAGGATATAGTGTTACCTCTAGCTTGGCCTGTTCTCTAGGCTGTAGTGTTACCTCTAGCTTGGCCTGTTCTCTAGGATATAGTGTTACCTCTAGCTTGGCCTGTTCTCTAGGATATAGTGTTACCTCTAGCTTGGCCTGTTCTCTAGGATATAGTGTTACCTCTAGCTTGGCCTGTTCTCTAGGATATAGTGTTACCTCTAGCTTGGCCTGTTCTCTAGGGTATAGTGTTACCTCTAGCTTGGCCTGTTCTCTAGGCTATAGTGTTACCTCTAGCTTGGCCTGTTCTCTAGGATATAGTGTTACCTCTAGTTTGGCCTGTTCTCTAGGATATAGTGTTACCTCTAGCTTGGCCTGTTCTCTAGGCTATAGTGTTACCTCTAGCTTGGCCTGTTCTCGTGCCATCAGGATGTTGGCTATGTCCAGTTCCTCCTCGAGACTTAGCAGCTGGCTAGACAAGTTTTCATTGTCAGGATATAACAACTTCTTCTTGTAGGTATTTTTGTATTGTCTATATCGCTCTCTGAAACAAAATAATGATTAATATGAAACAAGATTTTAGAATAAATAATCAATGAATAAATAATCAATGAATCAATATGCAATGAATAAATGTGCAATGAATAAATGTGCAATGCTGCCTTATTTAATAGTGAAAATCATTTTATCTGAGTGACAGCAAACCATATTGCACTTTTTCTGCATTGTTGATGCTTCATTCAACAAAACCTTTTATTCAACAAAATGTATTTATTTGTGAGCCAGACCTGCCAGCTATATAATCTAGCTCTGGCATTGATTCTGAGAGCTCTATCTTGCCTGATGATTTTAGTTGATGTTCACCTTGATACTAATACTATATTTACAGTTTGCTTTGAACTATAGTTCTCTGTCAATTGTATCTAACTCTGAGCCTTGATTCTCTGTATTTACCTCTGAGCCTTGATTATCTGTATTTACATTTGAGCCTTGATTCTCTGTATTTACCCTTGAGCCTTGATTCTCTGTATATATATTTGAGCCTTGATTTTCTGTATTTACCTTTGAGCCTTGATTCTCTGTATTTACCTTTGAGCCTTAATTCTCTACCTGTATTTACCTGTTAACCTTAATTCCCTACCAGCTGTATTTACCTGTGAGCTTTTATTCTTTGCCAGCTGTACGGCCGAATTGTTTCTTCTACTACAGCTGTGTATGCATACTTCCACCACGCCTTAACATGACCTTTGACCTTGACTTCAGGATTGTATTTCATGTATCGTTGGTTAACTGCCATCATCTTGAAGGAGTCTGTCAGGCTTAACATGTTCAGGAACTAAAACAGAAATTACAGCATCATGTGATACAAATTTCACTTGTTGATATCATATTTCATATTCATAAAATCATGTTTTATATCTATAATTTATTTTTTTATTCTAACAGCCATGACCATGACGTCATTTCTCCTTTATGACGCCATTTTAGAGCCAGTCACCCTGGCAATAACAGCTATGGAACACAACAGTTCTAAAACCGTGGCAAGTCGAAACTACTGGTAGGAGCCACATCACCACCCGTTTCACTTTCCAATTTGTCAGTCCAATTAATATTTGTATCTATCTATAAGTTGCGTTTATAATATATGTTTCCATAATATATATATTTCCCCTGTTGTATTACAATAATTTTCCATTCTTCAGAACAACTGTAGCTTTGCAAAGTAACCATAAATTATGTTATGCAGATTTAGTATATTGTATATAAAGAGGGCGTTGATGGTATGTAGCATCAAGCATATCTCTTAGAGCAATCTCCATACATATCTCGTGTAATGTAGTGTGGTGTGTATGTGGTTAAGCCCTGACCTGTTGTCTGGAGATGAGCACGTCGATGTCCTCCATAATGAGGTTGGCCACCTGTTTCGGCAGAGTCGTCGTCTCGTCCTTATTCAGCATCAGCTTGGCACGCGCCGACACTGGCCTCATTACTACACAAGGAGATAAGGATATCATAAATGGCTTGCTTTCCTCTTGTGTTTTAATGTCAATGATTTTTTTCCACTTTTAACAGACAAAAAACACAAAAAAGCTAAACAAAAAAGATGATTTATTTGGAACTATCATTGAAATTTAATTCCGCATCCATCTCTTTTGTTAAGTATTGCTTAATGAATATAAACATATTCACTATCAATATCAATGTCAAAAGTATATTGCACGTTCCTTCAAGGTCAAATACCTCTAGGACTTAAACCTCAGACCTCTTACACCAAAGCTCAGCTTGACCAAGTAAAGATGCAGTTATGAGTAAGGTGCGTTGACCCCCAGGTGGTAGATACCACAATATGAACACTAAATCCCATTGAAATAAAACAATTCTATTTCCTTTACTCACTGAAGTCAAAGTCCTCTTCCATCACTCTATGGGTGTCTAGAGAATTCTTCAGGAGGTTCTAAAATATCAAAGGATCAACTATTCATACATTAAATCATTTTTTCTGAATCTAAGGCTTTTATATGGAACTTCGTATTTTTTATTTTGAAAATATAACTTTTATTTCATATTACAAGTTTCTACATTTTATAAATCATATTTAAATCTAATTCATGTTTTTCGAACAAATTGTGTTTATTTTATTTTTGCTTTGATGTGAGCTCACCCTCCAGGCAGTGGTGTGAAGTTTTCCTCTGACTAAGCTCTGCTCCGGTATATATGGGTTCCAGTACACGGACAACGCCTGTAGATGCACCAGCTACAAACATAAAGGCAAAATATCAAGCATTGTGTTTCAAGTTCACATGCATCATATCAGTGCAGTGTTCGTGCAACTAATTATTTGCTTAGGGTCTCACGGGAAACAATACTAAACACAGTAATCAGATACTGGTATTACAGAGCAAGAAACAACATCTCTCTATCTCATTATAAACCACAAACAAGGTATCAGGTTTATCATCATCATATTTTGCCATAAACATTATCTTCCACTTTTTTAAGTTTACTTTTTCACTTTCTGCACTTTCATTGTACATCAACACCATGCATCAAAAACATGCACCAAAAGCATGCACCAAAAACGTGCACCAGTAACATGTCTTCATGTTGATGGTTACTGTTGCTGGTGCATGTTGATAGTGCATAATTCTACTCCAGACTGGTGCATGAGATTATACAAGGACTATGTAAACTAACCGCTTATGTTATATCATTTTACTTTATCCATAAACTTGCAACTCCTGGCAATTAGTCATGATATATTGCTACTAGACATGTGGTGATTGCTGCTTCCCGCCATTGTTACTATGGACACTTCTGTTAATCATTTATTAGCTGCTCTCTCATTGGTCTAAATAATTGGCATTGTCTCCCACCATTGTCTTGACTGCCGTGATTGGTAAGCAAACTGGATGTGCATAGAATTATTATTAAAATATATAAATGAGGTTGTGTAATGACCTTGTTGATCTGTGTGGCTTGTGCGTCTATCTGCGTGGGCTGCCATTGGCCGTTAGTGGTCTCGGCGGAGAGCGATTTCAGCATGATGCCACAGGCAAACGGATGATCCGGACTTGTCACCTTGTCCTCATACCGGATGTGGATTCGTGATACGCTCACCTGTAAGGAATCACACAAATATCAACGAGGGCTCTGAATTATTTTTTTTTCTTAAGTGTATCTCACCCCATTCCACATATACAGTACTGTCAGTGGTAATATTGGTCACATTTAGATATCAATCAGGGACAAACACATATTGTCAGCTGTAATATTGGGAAATTGCAATATTATAAATATATTTTAGGTTTCAACAATATGATCCATCCCCAGGACAGAATAAGTTATGTCACCAAAGGGATTTCAATATAAAAAATATCAAAACTGGAAAATATACAGTAAATTGACCACATTTTGAGATCAGGTGACAAATAAATTTGGTGTTTGGAAATCTTTGCACTGTTTTAACATAACAAAAATAATCATTAAATGGATTACTTTATAACTTATATAATTGAGATGAGAAAGGGAGAACATAGTCTTTCTTGTGATTACTCTCAGGACACCGATAGCAAGATGAAGATTATGAAAAGTGGCCTCAATGTAGAATAATATACAAAGATTTTCAAAACCCCTTTTGTTCAATCTACATCTACACCTATATATTTAAGGGTCATAATGTTTACTGATATATAATAATAATTAAGGGAATTCCTACCTGTATATTATTGACAATGGTGGCTGTGAGTTTCTCTATGAAACTTTGGTCCTCAGGTGCCGGATCTGAAATACAAATATTCGCTTAAATTCATAGTCTCGATAATTGTGACTTCAAGCATGATCCAACTATTTATCAACATGTTTTAAAAAACAATAAGTAAAGAACGTAACATTTTCAATTTATTTGCAAATGAAGTTCTTTGAGACTAAACCCTGTGTCACTAACAAAGGTCAATAAACTTATATGTCAATTATTTTGGCGTGAACAATAAAAGAGAAGACCAGTTACATCTAACTTAGAAGGAATTATTTGCGAAGCTATTGTCTGTCAAATTTCACTGAAAGCTTGGAGGAGAACTTTTGGGTTCAAAATATTTCGTAAAAAGTTAAAAACTAAAAAATTTGAAATCGTATCCTGGAAGGTTATAACCTGTGATACTTACCGTCCTCATCCACCTTGGTGTTCTCCAGTTGCAGCAGTTTATTGCGTTTGATGGCGAGCGCCAAGGCTCTCTCCTTCCTGGCGTCATACTTCCTGTCAGGGATGGGACCAGCCAAAACGTACACGTCCTCCACGGTCACCTTGACTGGCATCGAGTACAAACTCGTCCACGGAATGGCCAGGCTAATTTTACCTGAGAAACAGCCAATGAGATATGACAAATACATGTTCAGGGGATGCCAAGACTGAGATATAACAAATACATGTTCTGGGAATGCCAAGGCTGAGATATAACAAATAGATGTTCAGGGGATGCTAAGGCTGAGATATAACAAATACATGTTCAGGGGATGCTAAGGCTGAGATATAACAAATACATGTTCAGGGGATGCTAAGGCTGATCAAGATATAACAAATACATGTTCAGGGGATGCCAAGGCTGAGATATAACAAATACATGTTCAGGGGATGCCAAGGCTGAGATATAACAAATACATGTTCTGGGAATGCCAAGGCTGAGATATAACAAATACATGTTCAGGGAATGCCAAGGCTGAGATATAACAAATACATGTTCTGGGAATGCCAAGGCTGAGATATAACAAATACATGTTCAGGGAATGCCAAGGCTGAGATATAACAAATAGATGTTGAGGGGATGCCAAGGCTGAGATATAACAAATACATGTTCAGGGAATGCCAAGGCTGAGATATAACAAATACATGTTCTGGGAATGCCAAGGCTGAGATATAACAAATACATGTTCAGGGAATGCCAAGGCTGAGATATAACAAATACATGTTCTGGGAATGCCAAGGCTGAGATATAACAAATACATGTTCTGGGAATGCCAAGGCTGAGATATAACAAATACATGTTCCGAGGATGCTAAGGCTGAGATATAACAAATACATGTTCAGGGGATGCTAAGGCTGAGATATAACAAATACATGTTCAGGGGATGCCAAGGCTGAGATATAACAAATACATGTTCAGGGGATGCTAAGGCTGAGATATAACAAATACATGTTCAGGGGGTGCCAAGGCTGAGATATAACAAATACATGTTCTGGGGATGCTGAGGCTGAGATATAACAAATACATGTTCAGGGGATGCTAAGGCTGAGATATAACAAATACATGTTCAGGGGATGCTAAGGCTGAGATATAACAAAAACATGTTGAGGGGATGCCAAGGCTGAGATATAACAAATACATGTTGAGGGGATGCCAAGGCTGAGATATAACAAATACATGTTCAGGGGATGCCAAGGCTATGAAAATATGTGTCAAGGAAAAATCATATTTCACCTTAGGAATGATAAAGATATGAAATAAAGAGTGATAAATATATGTGAACACTTGTTTATCAGCTTAAATAATCAAAATGAATAAGGTTCTTGTGTCGTGAATGGTGTTATATGCAAGACATATTTATTTTGTATTACCTGTGTGTGGAGAATAAACAATAAATCAATTAATCTTATATATTCTATTCAGCCTTATCCAGCTCACCTGAATTCTAATGCATCAAATCCTGACACACCAGATCTAGATTCTATTTTAAAGCAGCATACATCGACATACAAACAAATAAATTATCTCATATGAAAGATCTTTACAGTATATGCGTATATATACCAGGTATAAGCTAGACTCCTTGCTAGGAGTCTCGGGGGAAATAAAACAAGGCTCACGGCTTGCTCTGCTGGTGTAATGTACAAAGATGGTGTAATACGCTGACAGTTACCGCATGACACAGAACTGCGTGCAGTAAATGGTCCCACACTTGTGTTATAATTATCCTCAGGTGTATAATAATATAACACTTTGTACAGCTGACTAAGCACAAATCTTATCTTCCATCACAGAGATGCTCATGTTTAATAGAACACCTTCATCAGTAGGGTGTCAAACATCTCCGTGTTTGAGATCTGGCATTGGCTATAGGGTGACACAGGGTCTTGTCTGTTTTCTCTCAGACTTATATATATAAAGGTGATTGGCAGGTAAACAGGATTACCAATTTTTTTTCTCTCAAAAATTGAAAACATTAATGCACAGCTTAATGTCTGTGATTAACCATTCTCTTTGTGAAAATATTTCAAGGAATAATGTAATACAATATGTTTTTGTTGATAAATATGAAAATGCAGAAATCTAATCAAATAAAACACTAGCATATGTTTTTGTTGTCTGCTGAGTTCATTTCCAGCAGTTTGTGTATGATTCAAATATCAAAATTTAAAATTCCTTCTTAGGTTTCTTGGCATGAATAGATCATTTAGTATATAAATGATGACTAAGCGTTACTGGGGCATATATGGTTACATGTTCATATCCCAGACCTCTCGGCTATGTAAACATATCTCTTGGGAGGTATCCGTAATTGTCTACAGCTTAGGGGGCCATTCATTATTTACAATACCAGACAGCTGACCAGCCAATAATCTATTTCTCTGATCAATATGGCCGCACTGCGGGTGGTAGATTACTGGGAACAGTTAATATTAGGCGTGTACCAAATATGTATTCCTTCTGGCCCCTTCTGGCTTGGTGTTCAAATGAACAAGAAAATTTTCTTTAAAAAATAAATAAAATATTCTGTGTTGTATTTGACTTAATGTAACCACTTTGCATTTATCAGTCCATTCCTATAAGTGGAGGATGGGAGTGGGTTTGACTTCCACTGCTGGCAGTGTTACTTTCACACTGTTTAAAAGGCTCGAAAGTTGACCAAATATGGGCATAGTTGCTGAAAAGGTCATGAAAACACCTTTTCACAATTTTTGATCCATTCCACTATATTTTTTTCATTAAAAGATCAAGGAAAGAAAAGTAATATCGACATTGACTTACCCACATAGCCGGCCTTCACTTCAACAGGGAGGTCCAACTCAAACTGCAAACACACAAGACAATACTTTTAGAATTCATGACAATGAAGGTGATATCTTAACACAATACTGCAATATTATAATATTTGATTCTGAGATATATATCAATCCCCTTCTATTTCTTCTGACACTATGAAATAGTATGATTGCATGTTACCATCTTGTTATTTTTAATGACTGGATTTTAGAGAGTTTTTTTATGCACTTCCGATTTGGTTTGTGCAGGTTTGGTGTGTTGTTTTATATATGGCAATACCCACAATCAATGTATTCACAAAAATATGGGGATGAAATATGAAAAAGACAAAGTCCATAAGAAATAACTGCAAGTTTATTCATCAACTTATTAATACCAGTGTTCTTGTTGATTTCAACAATAACCCTGAAATTGATCTCCTTAAATGTTCTTTATTTCATTAAAATAATAAAGAGTTAGCATTATTACATTTGTATATACCGGTACTCCTGACAGTTTTAATATCAAGATATCGGCAAAACACAGGGTCAAACCTCATGCCATTTAAGGGTGGTAAAATCTCGATCAAGCCAATAAAGTAGGTCAATGGAGAAATTAGGTCAATGGGGAAACTAGGTCAGTGGAAACACACCAGAAGTCACACACTGTTAGAACCATGCCAATAATATTCAATTAGAATATCCCCTTATTAGAATATCAATTGGACAAATAATCTTGAACTGCAGTATATTCATACTATGAATATATTCATACCATGAGTTACTATGTGACCATTGCTATAACTTTAAATCATTTCAACTGATATTATAGCAGGAAAGCTGAAATTGGTCTACTTTTGCTTTTGTCTTGGATATAACTGAAGCCTTGTCAGGTTTTGTCCAGATTTTGGTGGTATTTTCTGTCATCATTAGCGTAACCTGTAGACTCTCTCAGTGACAGCATTATCTGTCATGTTCTCGCTGAGAATTCTCGGCCAGATTGCTTTCTTGGATACGAGGGCCATTCAAGTATTTTTTTTATTCTGGGAGGATATGTGTTTGAAGGAAGAGTTCATAAAGATATACACATGAAAAATTGGTCTCAAGTATATATAGTGTTATTTATGCATTTTTGGATGGTAGCAAAGTAAAACCAAAAATAAGCAGAAAAATGTTATTTCTTTAAACCTTCAAATCTGTGTCTACAGACATATTTGCACACTAAGAACTTTAACACTTCATTTCTAATGATCACCATAGTAATTGTCATTTTATAGCAAAGATTGTGTTAATATGTTAATGCAATATCTAAATATAATGAACCTTTGAGATTGTTTTTGCATTCTATTTTGGATCATTGTTTTTTCTGCACATTTATCACTATGTTCCTTGCAAAATATTACCGAAATTAATAAAAAGCAATCAAAGATTTGTAGATGTCCCATTCTGCGTAGAACTTGAAACACAAAAGACATTGTCTGCCATCTTGAAATTCAGTGGCATTTTATCAGAATTCTGCAAATATTCTCCTTTGTGTCAATAATAGCCTGCCATAGTAATTATATGTTAATTTCAAATTAGTTGGAGAAAAAAATCAGCATTTAACAAAGACAAACCAACCACATGATGCATCACACATCGCTGCCATTATAGAAACCAGAAATTAAGAAATGGCAAGCCATTGTCATTGAGATCTTTTTGCTGGAATATCTTCATTGTTTTAAAATGTACATTATTGGAAGTAATACTGAACACATCTAATATATGGACTATATAGCAGACACTTTATAATGGGTTCAGTTTTGAATGAAAAGATCCAAATAAAGTGGCCAAGTCTTGGCAGTATAATAAGTTATAGCATAGGCATGAATGAGAATGTCCGCACTTTGTCAATAGGTAGGTAGGACATAACATGTCTCACTCTCCGATGAGACATGGCAAAATAAATGTGTCATATTGAGACATGCTCACTGAGGTCTACTAACTGAGCAAACTGAAAACATTGGGGTCTACTAACTGAGCAAACTGAAACCATTAGGGTCTACTAACTGAGCAAACTGAAAACATTGGGGTCTACTAACTGAGCAAACTGTAAATACTGGGGTCTACTAACTGAGCAAACTGAAAACATTGGGGTCTACTAACTGAGCAAACTGAAAACATTGGGGTCTACTAACTGAGCAAACTGTAAATACTGGGGTCTACTAACTGAGCAAACTGTAAATACTGGGGTCTACTAACTGAGCAAACTGAAAACATTGGGGTCTACTAACTGAGCAAACTGAAAACATTGGGGTCTACTAACTGAGCAAACTGTAAATACTGGGGTCTACTAACTGAGCAAACTGTAAATACTGGGGTCTACTAACTGAGCAAACTGTAAATACTGGGGTCTACTAACTGAGCAAACTGAAAACATTGGGGTCTACTAACTGAGCAAACTGAAAACATTGGAGTCTACTAACTGAGCAAACTGAAAACATTGGGGTCTACTAACTGAGCAAACTGTAAATACTGGGGTCTACTAACTGAGCAAACTGAAAACATTGGGGTCTACTAACTGAGCAAACTGAAAACATTGGGGTCTACTAACTGAGCAAACTGTAAATACTGGGGTCTACTAACTGAGCAAACTGTAAATACTGGGGTCTACTAACTGAGCAAGTCGTATATACTGGGGTCTACTAGCTGAGCAAGCCTTAAACATTGTCATGTAGTCCCATGCAAACTTATGCAAAAAAAAAACAAAAATTAAAAAAAACACACACATGAGTCCCTTACCATCTGGCCCAGCATTTTAAAAAGACTCAAGAGAGGCATGGATAGAGAGTCTGGGTGACCCAGACCTCTCCAGTATTCTGGAACATACCGCAATGTGCCTCGACATGGCGAGATCATCTTCAAAACCAGAAGCAAATTAGAATAAAATAGTGCATGTCCATTTTTTCTACATTTCTCATTTATTTCTTTTTTCTCTTTATGGGCTCATCATGAAATGAATGAAATAATGTTAACAGTGATGTAAAACCCCAAACAAACAAACTCTTTATGGGCAATTGCACTTTTTCTTAGGAATATAATTCCAATTTATTTTTTCACAACTCAGAGTCATGTAATAAAATCCTGCAAAAATCATGTAAAAATATTCTTATCATATTAATCATCAGTAAATGCACCTAAACATCTAGCAGTGTGATTGTACCACCTGTCAGCATCTGAACCTTTAGTAGTGTGATTGTACCACCTGTCAGCATCTGAACCTCTAGCAGTGTGATTGTACCACCTGTCAGCATCTGAACCTTTAGCAGTGTGATTGTACCACCTGTCAGCATCTGAACCTTTAGCAGTGTGATTGTACCACCTGTCATCATCTGAACCTCTAGCAGTGTGATTGTACCACCTGTCAGCACCTAAACATCTAGCAGTGTGATTGTACCACCTGTCAGCATCTGAACCTTTAGAAGTGTGAATGTACCACCTGTCAGCACCTAAACATCTAGCAGTGTGATTGTACCACCTGTCAGCACCTAAACATCTAGCAGTGTGATTGTACCACCTGTCAGCATCTGAACCTTTAGCAGTGTGATTGTACCATCTGTCATCATCTGAACCTTTAGCAGTGTGATTGTACCACCTGTCATCATCTGAACCTTTAGCAGTGTGATTGTACCATCTGTCATCATCTGAACCTTTAGCAGTGTGATTATACCATCTGTCAGCATCTAACCACATGATTGTACCACCTGTCAGCATCTGAACCTTTAGCAGTGTGATTGTACCACCTGCTTCCTATTGTACTCCATACACTAATAATTACTGCTCAATGAAAACGATTCCTGGTTCTAACAATGCCTTTCATCAAGTTGGGCTATCATCAGTCCTTTAAACGTTGCGCCCGCATCACCTTGATGGACAGGTATTAGTGCTCTACCTCTGCTTGCATGCTATCATTCACATAGTAGATGGGTATAATCCTCTTTGGCTGGTAGCCCATATATATGTATACATGTATATATGTATATATGAACTCCCTCAGATATACAAGAAACACAAGGCACTTCAGCACTGCTTCTCTCTCCACTCATCTTATAAGGTCTTGTCTACATCAACATGTCCCCCTACTGATCTGTCCCCCTACTGATATATGTCCCACTACTGATATATGACCCACTACTGATTTGTCCCCCTACTGATATATGTCCCCCTACTGATCTCTATCCACCTACTGATCTCTTTCCCCCTACTGATCTGTCCCCTACTGATCTCTGTCCCCTACTGATCTGTCCCCTACTGATCTATGTCCCCTACTGATCTCTGTCCCCCTACTGATCTTTGCCCCCTACTGGTCTGTCCCCCTACTGATCTTTGCCCCCTACTGATCTGTCCCCTACTGATCTGTCCCCTACTGATCTGTCCCCTACTGGTCTGTCCCCCTACTGATATATGTCCCACTTCTGATATATGTCCCACTACTGATTTGTCCCCCTACAGATCTGTCCCCTACTGATCTCTGTCCCCTACTGATCTCTGTCCCCTACTGATCTCTGTCCCCTACTGATCTCTATCCCCTACTGATCTTTGCCCCCTACTGATCTCTGTCCCCTACTGATCTGTGTCCCCCTACTGATCTGTGTCCCCCTACTGGTCTGTCCCCCTACTGACCTCTGTCCCCCTACTGACCTCTGTCCCCCTACTGACCTCTGTCCCCCTACTGACCTCTGTTCCCCTACTGATCTGTCTGATTACACTGGTCAAAAAGCCTCAAATTTGACCAAATATGGCCAATTGCTGAAATGTTCACAAAATCACCATCTCACAAAATTTCATCTGGTCCCCACACATCTAAACAGCAGGTGAAATATGGAGCAGGAAACTAATAATGATAATCCTCTTTATAGTCCATAAATATATCAAACGTTGCTAAAAAGTACAGAAATATATTCCTTCACATGAACAGACTGCATTAACCACATTTTAAGTTATTTCATATCAACAAAGTGCATTAATCACATTTTAAGTTATTTCTGATAGAGGAAGCTGGGCTCACACTTGGGCACTTAAAACATCCCATTAGACTCAAAGCTGATTTTACGCCATTAAGTCAATATGAAACCTTCATGAAATGTAATCAAATAGTTCTCCTTTGAGAATATGCACAATTACCATGTCACACTGTTTCAGCTATGCACTTACATCATTCACTAAAAGTGAGACAAACATGAATTGTTAGAATTCCCCTGATATTTTCAGAAGAAGCTGACAATTGCTTTATTTTCAATTAATCACTCATAAACACATATTGGAATTAATCTGCTGAAAATAATAAAACTCCAGCCCCATTCCATGGTTCACTAAGAAAAATACACTTTGTGGTTCGATTATACTTCCTATTGGATATAAACATTTTTCAAGACATTTTTGAAACATTGGTTAGGTCAGTTTTGAATGGATTGAAACATTCTAAAGATTAATAGCAAAAACAATAGGATTTGAACCCTCAACCATCTGACCTCAACCTTAGTAAATAACAGATCCATTGTTCAATCAACTGTGCCAAATGTAGAGTCCTATTCAAAATGTATTTTAAATAAATTCTTATTTCTCTTTATCTTTGCACACTATGCTAACACAAAGCTTGCACATTAAATGTCTGAGGATTCCATTCCGGCATGTAGCCGAGGATTCCATCCCGGCATGTAGCCGAGGATTCCATCCCGGCATGTAGCCGAGGATTCCATTCCGGCATGTAGCCGAGGATTCCATCCCGGCATGTAGCTAAGGATTCTATCCCGGCACGTCCCGGCACGTAGCCGAGGATTCCATTCCGGCATGTAGCTGAGGATTCCATCCCGGCATGTAGCTGAGGATTCCATCCCGGCATGTAGCTGAGGATTCCATCCCGGCATGTAGCTGAGGATTCCATCCCGGCATGTAGCTGAGGATTCCATCCTGGCATGTAGCCGAGGATTCCCTCCCGGCATGTAGCTGAGGATTCCATCCCGGCATGTGGCCCAGGATTCCATCCCGGCACGTAGCCCAGGATTCCATCCCGGCATGTAGCTGAGGATTCCATCCCGGCATGTAGCTGAGGATTCCATCCCGGCATGTAGCCGAGGATTCCATCCCGGCATGTAGCCGAGGATTCCATCCCGGCATGTAGCTGAGGATTCCATCCTGGCATGTGGCCCAGGATTCCATCCTGGCATGTGGCCCAGGATTCCATCCTGGCATGTGGCCCAGGATTCCATCCTGGCATGTGGCCCAGGATTCCATCCTGGCATGTGGCCCAGGATTCCCTCCCGGCATGTAGCTGAGGATTCCATCCCGGCATGTGGCCCAGGATTCCATCCCGGCATGTAGCCGAGGATTCCATCCCGGCATGTAGCCGAGGATTCCATTCCGGCATGTAGCCGAGGATTCCATCCCGGCATGTAGCTAAGGATTCTATCCCGGCACGTCCCGGCACGTAGCCGAGGATTCCATTCCGGCATGTAGCTGAGGATTCCATCCCGGCATGTAGCTGAGGATTCCATCCCGGCATGTAGCTGAGGATTCCATCCTGGCATGTGGCCCAGGATTCCATCCCGGCATGTGGCCCAGGATTCCCTCCCGGCATGTAGCTGAGGATTCCATCCCGGCATGTAGCCGAGGATTCCATCCCGGCATGTAGCTGAGGATTCCATCCCGGCATGTAGCTGAGGATTCCACCCCGGCATGTAGCTGAGGATTCCATCCCGGCATGTAGCCGAGGATTCCATCCCGGCATGTAGCTGAGGATTCCATCCCGGCATCTAGCCGAGGATTCCATCCCGGCATGTAGCTGAGGAATCCATCCCGGCATGTGGCCGAGGATTCCATCCCGGCATGTAGCTGAGGATTCCATCCTGGCATTCCATCCCGGCATTCCACCCCGGCATGTAGCTAGCATACGAGGTGGGACGCTGCCAGGGAGCTGGGTCATTCACAGCGTTCTCCCTCTGCGTGGGTGGACCATGCCACAGAGACAATCAATACAAATCGCCTCACAATATAAACCTTACTTCACGTGGGGCACTCTCCAATGATGGCCACTGTCTTTTGAACGACTACCATCTATTCTTATTCATCAGCTCAGTGTGCTAAATCAACATAACCCTGACATCACCTAATATATCGCCAAATCAAACTCAAAGACTGATATATAATGCCTTCACTCAGGGATTATTTAACACATAATTCATTTATAAGAAATCAGTTAATAGTATCAAACCAGTATCTTAATATATATTAATTTGGTTATTATTGGCACTGGTGGTTTTAAAAGCTATTTTAAGTGTTATCGTGCTATAAATAGATCTCAAGTAAGGCAGGCTGAGCTGCTTGGATGTAGAAGTAGCTTAGCGATGAACATTTTATACGTCAATGACAACGTTCTACGTAAATGGTGTAAGTCTGTCATAATTGATGACACACATTTTTCTTCCAGAAAATGAAACTTGAAATTAGTATCATGTTGCATTTAAACCTGATCTTATAAATAGATGGAAATGTTCACAATGTTCTAGTACATTCCAAATTTCAATAGCAGGAAATAGTTTCATTTATTTTTTAATATATCAAGTGTTACGGTTATTTCTTAAATCTACGAAGTGATAAAAATGGGAGAGGTCTTCATATCAGAATAAAAATTAATACATATGCAGTACTGAATCAGCCCCAAGATCACAAGCTACTGCACCATACAAGCTAGCAACAATAAGGTCCAAGGCCTGGCTCAGTGCCAACACCACACTCCACCATACAAGCTAGCAACAATAAGGTCCAAGGCCTGGCTCAGTGCCAACACCACCCTCCACCATACAAGCTAGCAACAATAAGGTCCAAGGCCTGGCTCAGTGCCAACACCACCCTCCACCATACAAGCAAGCAACAATAAGGTCCAAGGCCTGGCTCAGTGCCAACACCACCCTCCACCATACATGCTAGCAACAATAAGGTCCAAGGCCTGGCTCAGTGCCAACACCACCCTCCACCATACAAGCTAGCAACAATAAGGTCCAAGGCCTGGCTCAGTGCCAACACCACCCTCCACCATACAAGCTAGCAACAATAAGGTCCAAAGCCTGGCTCAGTGCCAACACCACACTCCACCATACAAGCTAGCAACAATAAGGTCCAGGGCCTGGCTCAGTGCCAACACCACCCTCCACCATACAAGCTAGCAACAATAAGGTCCAGGGCCTGGCTCAGTGCCAACACCACACTCCACCATACAAGCTAGCAACAATAAGGTCCAAAGCCTGGCTCAGTGCCAACACCACCCTCCACCATACAAGCTAGCAACAATAAGGTCCAGGGCCTGGCCCAGTGCCAACACCACACTCCACCATACAAGCTAGCAACAATAAGGTCCAAAGCCTGGCTCAGTGCCAACACCACCCTCCACCATACAAGCTAGCAACAATAAGGTCCAGGGCCTGGCCCAGTGCCAACACCACACTCCACCATACAAGCTAGCAACAATAAGGTCCAAGGCCTGGCTCAGTGCCAACACCACCCTCCACCATACAAGCTAGCAACAATAAGGTCCAGGGCCTGGCCCAGTGCCAACACCACACTCCACCATACAAGCTAGCAACAATAAGGTCCAAAGCCTGGCTCAGTGCCAACACCACCCTCCACCATACAAGCTAGCAACAATAAGGTCCAAGGCCTGGCTCTGTCTCTACACCACCCTCCACCATACAAGCTAGCAACAATAAGGTCCAAGGCCTGGCTCTGTCTCTACACCAACCTCCACCATACAAGCTAGCAACAATAAGGTCCAAGGCCTGGATCAGTGCCAACACCACCCTCCACCATACAAGCTAGCAACAATAAGGTCCAAAGCCTGGCTCAGTGCCAACACCACCCTCCACCATACAAGCTAGCAACAATAAGGTCCAAGGCCTGGCTCAGTGCCAACACCACCCTCCACCATACAAGCTAGCAACAATAAGGTCCAAGGCCTGGCTCTGTCTCTACACCACCCTCCACCATACAAGCTAGCAACAATAAGGTCCAAGGCCTGGCTCAGTGCCAACACCACCCTCCACCATACAAGCTAGCAACAATAAGGTCCAAGGCCTGGCTCAGTGCCAACACCACTCTCCACCATACAAGCTAGCAACAATAAGGTCCAGGGCCTGGCCCAGTGCCAACACCACACTCCACCATACAAGCTAGCAACAATAAGGTCCAAAGCCTGGCTCAGTGCCAACACCACCCTCCACCATACAAGCTAGCAACAATAAGGTCCAAGGCCTGGCTCTGTCTCTACACCACCCTCCACCATACAAGCTAGCAACAATAAGGTCCAAGGCCTGGCTCTGTCTCTACACCAACCTCCACCATACAAGCTAGCAACAATAAGGTCCAAGGCCTGGCTCTGTCTCTACACCACCCTCCACCATACAAGCTAGAAACACACTTCTAAGCCTTGTTCAGTACCTACTCAGCCTAGCTCAGCATTCAAGTATTGGAACAGGACAGCTTAAATATTGCAAACCAAAGCAACTCAATCTATAGGTTGGCTGTACTGCCAATTCCACATTGACAAATGGAGGACTGCGACCAGAATGATTTTTATGGGTTTCTAGTCTTATCGTCAATAAGGTCACTCTGTGCAGCATAAACAAAGGTCCCATCCACTACTGGGGTCCATATTCAGATAGGCCACGTCCAATAACTTAAAGAGCAATGGCAATAACGTTTTACCAATACTGAACACAAATCTGTAAGCTGAAGACTGAATTCCTTTAACAGAGTTCAATTTTACCAAAAATATTTAATTTAATTGAAACAAAACATGGCATCCAAGATTATTTTCCTTTCTGCAGTTGTCTGTCACACAAAATGGTACAAGGTAAATGTCACTCAAAAAGGACAACTTGAGTGTTGCACAAAACAGTTGAAGTTGAATATCACACAAAAAGGGATAAGCTAATCAAATGTTTGTCTCACTCAATATTAAGATCTAAGCATTTGTGATGAACGTAAATGAAACATGATCAAATGATGTATAAGCAACCTGTTTGATATGATACATAATACTGATTGATACATAATATAGAAATCAATTAGAAATGAAATATTTACATCAAAGGTGACAATTATGAACTTTATATTATGTATTTACCCTGCATAATAACCTATTTCTAGTGATAGCCTCTTTTGCTATATCCGCCAGTTTTGGCAGAATGGAGAAAGTGAGATTGTTGGCTTATAGTTCTGGTCTCGTCTCTTAGATTAGCAGGCCATGCCATGAGAGAATGCCATCCCCCAAGAGAAGGTCATTAGAGTCCAGCAGTTACTGTTATCTTCTTAATGAAGAGGACCTAATTGACACACTATAAAACTAAATGGGACGGCCAGGCTGTGGTTTCATCTCTCAAACCTGGCATCAGCTTCTCATGGAGTTTCCGTGTGTTCATGTCAGCTTTGACAGGAGTACGGAGATGGATATATGGACAGGAACTTTGATTTAAAGATGAAATCAATCATGATCTTACATGAGTTGATACATGAGTTGCTATATCAGGTGCTATATGATCGCTACATGAGTTGCTCCATGAATGCTACATAGTCGCTATATGAGTTGCTACATGAGTTGCTAGATGAGTTGCTAGATGAGTTGCTACATGAATACTACATAATCGCTACATAAGTTGCAACATGAGTTGCTACACGAGTAGCTACATGAGTTCCTACATGAATACTACATAATCACTATATGACTTGCTACATGAGTTGCTACATGAGTTGCCCTCTGGGCTACATCATATCAACAGGTTCAAAATATGAACCCAATATTTTGGGTTCAAAATTGGTGTTCAACACCAGATTTGAACCAAAAGTATTGTATGAACAAGTTCAAGACCAATTTCAAGTTCAAACAACAATTTGGGGTTCAGGTTTTTGAGCTCAATATGCAACACCAATATTTCGGGGTCAAATCAGGGCTTTTAGCTTAAATTTAAGTGTGTGCTTACATCTCAAGAGTCAAGTCATAGCCCAAATCCATGTTCTTTGTGGCAGTAAGGAGTTTTCCTGGACTGGCCCTGTCATGGCATTTATTCTATATGGCAATGGGGAGTTTTCCTGGACTGGCCCTGTCATGGCATTTATTCTATATGGCAATGGGGAGTTTTCCTGGACTGGCCCTGTCATGGCATTTATTCTATATGACAATGGGGAGTTTTTCTGGACTGGTCCTGTCATGGCATTTATTCTATATGGCAATGGGGAGTTTTTCTGGACTGGCCCTGTCACAGCATTTAGTCTATATGGCAATGGGGAGTTTTTCCTGACTGGCCCTGTCATGGCATTTATTCTATATGGCAATGGGGAGTTTTCCTGGCCTGGCCCTGTCACGGCATTTATTCTATATGGCAATGGGGAGTTTTCCTGGACTGGCCCTGTCATGGCATTTATTCTATATGGCAATGGGGAGTTTTCCTGGACTGGCCCTGTCATGGCATTTATTCTATATGGCAATGGGGAGTTTTCCTGGACTGGCCCTGTCATGGCATTTATTCTATATGGCAATGGGGAGTTTTTCTGGACTGGTCCTGTCATGGCATTTATTCTATATGGCAATGGGGAGTTTTTCTGGACTGGCCCTGTCACAGCATTTAGTCTATATGGCAATGGGGAGTTTTTCCTGACTGGCCCTGTCATGGCATTTATTCTATATGGCAATGGGGAGTTTTCCTGGCCTGGCCCTGTCACGGCATTTATTCTATATGGCAATGGGGAGTTTTTCTGGACTGGCCCTGTCATGGCATTTATTCTATATGGCAATGGGGAGTTTTTCTGGACTGGTCCTGTCACGGCATTTATTCTATATGGCAATGGGGAGTCTTTCTGGACTGGCCCTGTCACGGCATTTATTCTATATGGCAATGGAGAGTTTTCCTGGCCTGGCCCTGTCACGGCATTTATTCTATATGGCAATGGGGAGTCTTTATGGACTGGCCCTGTCACGGCATTTATTCTATATGGCAATGGAGAGTTTTCCTGGACTGGCCCTGTCACGGCATTTATTCTATATGGCAATGGAGAGTTTTCCTGGACTGGCCCTGTCACGGCATTTATTCTATATGGCAATGGAGAGTGTTCCTGGACTGGCCCTGTCATGGCATTTATTCTATATGGCAATGGGGAGTTTTCCTGGACTGGCCCTGTCATGGCATCCATTCTATATGGCAATGGGGACTGGCCCTATCACGGCATTTATTCTATATGGCAATGGAGAGTGTTCCTGGACTGGCCCTGTCATGACATTTATTCTATATGGCAATGGGGAGTTTTCCTGGACTGGCCCTGTCACAGCATTTAGTCTATATGGCAATGGGGAGTTTTTCTGGACTGGCCCTGTCGTGGCATTTATTCTATATGGCAATGGAGAGTGTTCCTGGACTGGCCCTGTCATGACATTTATTCTATATGGCAATGGGGAGTTTTCCTGGACTGGCCCTGTCACAGCATTTAGTCTATATGGCAATGGGGAGTTTTTATGGACTGGCCCTGTCATGGCATTTAGTCTATATGGCAATGGGGAGTTTTCCTGGACTGGCCCTGTCATGGCATTTAGTCTATATGCCAATGGGGAGTTTTCCTGGACTGGTCCTGTCATGGCATTTAGTCTATATGCCAATGGGGAGTTTTTCTGGACTGGCCCTGTCATGGCATTTATTCTATATGGCAATGAGGAGTTTTCCTGGACTGGCCCTATCATGGCATTTATTCTATATGACAATGGGGAGTTTTTCTGGACTGGCCCTGTCATGTCATTTATTCTATATGGCAATGGAGAGTTTTTCTGGACTGGCCCTGTCATGGCATTTATTCTATATGGCAATGGGGAGTCTTTATGGACTGGCCCTGTCACGGCATTTATTCTATATGGCAATGGAGAGTTTTCCTGGACTGGCCCTGTCACGGCATTTATTCTATATGGCAATGGAGAGTTTTCCTGGACTGGCCCTGTCACGGCATTTATTCTATATGGCAATGGAGAGTGTTCCTGGACTGGCCCTGTCATGGCATTTATTCTATATGGCAATGGGGAGTTTTCCTGGACTGGCCCTGTCATGGCATCCATTCTATATGGCAATGGGGACTGGCCCTATCACGGCATTTATTCTATATGGCAATGGGGACTGGCCCTGTCATGGCATTTAGTCTATATGGCAATGGGGAGTTTTTCTGGACTGGCCCTGTCATGTCATTTATTCTATATGGCAATGGGGAGTTTTCCTGGACTGGCCCTGTCATGGCATTTATTCTATATGGCAATGGAGAGTTTTTCTGGACTGGCCCTGTCATGGCATTTATTCTATATGGCAATGGGGAGTTTTCCTGGACTGGCCCTGTCACAGCATTTAGTCTATATGGCAATGGGGAGTCTTTCTGGACTGGCCCTGTCATGGCATTTATTCTATATGGCAATGAGGAGTTTTCCTGGACTGGCCCTGTCATGGCATTTATTCTATATGACAATGGGGAGTTTTTTTCTGGACTGGCCCTGTCATGGCATTTATTCTATATGGCAATGGGGAGTTTTCCTGGACTGGCCCTGTCATGGCATTTATTCTATATGGCAATGAGGAGTTTTTCTGGACTGGCCCTGTCATGGCGTTTATTCTATATGGCAATGGGGAGTTTTCCTGGACTGGGCCTGTCATGGCATTTATTCTATATGGCAATGGGGAGTTTTCCTGGACTGGCCCTATCATGTCATTTATTCTATATGGCAATGGAGAGTTTTTCTGGACTGGCCCTGTCATGGCATTTATTCTATATGGCAATGGGGAGTTTTCCTGGACTGGCCCTGTCAGAGCATCTATCTTCTATGGCAGTGGGAGTGTATTTATGGTGAGACTGCAAGTCTAATTTTAGCTGCCCCAAGATGGGAACTTCTCTTCAGTAATAATATCATGATAACGCTGGTCTGCTGTTGACCCGTGTTCCACTTCTGTCTGGATCACTCAGTACAGTTCACCATAATCCATATTTTTATTGAATAAAATCAAAATTAAAAAATCACTGCAATTTTGATTAATGACAATTGTAGAAATTTCATCATTTGATGAATTTATTCTTATCACAAATGATAAATAAATGTATCTCTTTGGCATAAATACATTATTTGACATGATTCAACAGTATAATCATATAAAACTACTAGACAAATCCTTAGTTGCCCCAAATGACCCTGTTGTCGATTGACATTTTTTCTCAGTTGTTTATTTGTCTGTGTCACTAATTCTGAGAAAGCCATTTATGTAGACATATGGTGATCACCTGCCATTGTTACGATGGACACTTCTTGTAATTGTCTGTTAGCTGATCTCTGATTGGTCAAAATGATTGCCATTGTTTCCCACCATTGTCTCGACTGTTGTGATTGGTCGGTCACTAAACCAGGTGTGTGTGCAGACATCACAGGATTATCATTAAGATAAGTAATGACAGGAAGTAGATTATTAACAGGAATCGCCATTACAGTCAGACCTCGCCGGACCGTCCCCCGATGCTCCGGCATATCAATTACCGCCAGTGATTTGGCTGCAACCATTCTAATCTTTCCATACACTTTTCATACACAACACGTTTCATCAAACCGTCAGACTCGTGAAACCGGCAGAATTATGTGTGACAGACCATGACGGACTGGCGGGGCTTGACTGTATCAGCATTTGAAGTGATCATCTGTCAATTCAATTGCTATTCCAATAATATTAGAAGTCAATATCTATGGTTGGTTAAAATGTAAGGTTAAATGGCAGCCCAATATGATCTTCTTCTGATCATGAATATATACCAGACTTGTGAGATAAGTACACTTATATGTACACTTAACTTACATATAGAAATGTGATACATTACAATATCAGTATATCACGTGTTTAGATAATGAAATAGTATATTACCCATGAAGCTTTTAGAGAAGCAGTTTGTATAATACTTTCCTGTTTTCAGATTGTTAGAAATTTAATATCTGTAGAAGCAATTTTTGCCTCAATTAATTAGCAAATCCTATGCATTCCTCCTTTGGTTTGAAAGTTCCAGGAATCTTCTAATATCCAGGTCTTTTTGCTTTTTAAATTATCCCAGCATCTCATACTTAAATTTCCTTATTTTATGGAAATCCTGTCATGCCAGATCAGTTCCAGTGAATACAAAATTATAATATAAAATGACATCTATCCACTTTTCCACATATAATAAAACTGTACAATATTGTTATATGCCCTATGTCTGGAACTGAGGAACTGTCTTACAGGGAAAAATAAAATATTCTTGTAGATATTCCCAGGAGCTGTTTCTATTCACAAAACACTCCTCCCTGCATCATGTATGTGAGAAACGTGGGGTGGCCTCTGTGTAGACATAAGCCAGATGAAATCTCCTTCAGGTTTCATGCATTTACTGCGTATTATATAAGCCGGACATTTTCAAACTTGTCATTTTAATGATTTACGGCACATAATATGTATCCATTAATGTATATAGAGTCACAAATAGTATTAATATTCTTGGTAGCTAACGCTAATGTGTATACCTTCTCTATCACATATTGCCTACCAATGATCTCTGTGATATGGGATAGAATATGGAAGCTGAATCCATCCAGCTATCTTGTCCATTAGGTTCAGTCACTCTGACGATGTGTGCTCATTATCTTTGAGGTATGGGGCCAGACTGTTTCATACAACTCTCTATATGAAATGTGAAATTTCCCCAATTATAAGAGGTATGGGGCCAGACTATTTCATACTACTCTCTATATGAAATGTGAAATTTCCCCAATTATAAGAGGTATGGGGCCAGACTATTTCACACTACTCTCCATATGAAATTTCCCCAATTATAAGAGGTATGGGGCCAGACTATTTCACACTTCTCTCAATATGAAATGTGAAATATCCCTAATTTTAAGAGGTATGGGGCCAGACTATTTCACATTACTCTCCATATGAAATGTGAAATTTCCCTAAGACACCATTCACATATGATTTGGTCACGTCTGTCCTTTCTTCAAAATACCACTCTTGATACATCAATATAATCTTATATTACTAAAGAAAGGTCAGGCAACAGGCACTGCCTTGGTGTGACTGAAAAAAGTTACGCATTTATCTTGCATGACCATCATATTTATGCATGGCCAATTAAATCTAGGTACAAACTATACATCACCTTCAATATTTCACAGATTGAATCATATACCATATAAAACAAGCTTTATATTTCACCTGAGATTAGCATCATATATCAGATAAAATCAGCTCTAATATTACACAGATTTGTATAGATGACCACACTAGTACTGCTACAATACAATAGATTATTGTTATTATCATGGTATCAAGATGGATTGTATGTGGTTTGCATTGTGAATATATCGATCACTCACCAAAGCTTCTGGTTTCAGCTGCAGGTCAGTGAGCTCAACTCGGCCTGCAAGTAGAAGAAAACGGTCCACTTAATACAACAAATACAAATATACATCGCAGTAAATGACTGAAATACACTAACAAATATATCATATGAAACAAGGGATGGTGTGAAAGAAGCGTTCCTTGGTAATGAATAGGGATGGCTCCAATCAACTTATGGGTTCAAACCCCTTGATCTGAAAATAAAATCCCTCTGACTACAACATTAATAACCATTGTGAAGATAAAACAATTGTTTATTGAAGGATTTTTTACATACAAGGCAAGAGTCAGCTTTCTTTCATATAGAAATGATTCAGTGAAAAATGTTGGCAGCTTTAAACCTATACTTATTATAGGTATATATAGATTATATGGATAACGAACTATGACTGTCATGATGATAATAATCTTCAGAGAATAAGAACAATTTTTAAGTTTAATCAATCCTTTTCAAAAATTTCCACTGATTTTGACAGTATCCATGGTAACCAGATATTCTCACGCAGGACCTAATCAGATGATATGAGACATGAAAGAGCGGCCCTCCAAAGCAGCTGTTTGATTAATGCAGTGATGTCAGTCAGTGCCAAACCTAGCATGAATCAGGTGTTTTTTTTTTAATTCACGTTTGAATATTTTATGTAGTCGGTCAAACTGTAATGTTAAGGGTATATATGACAAATATAAGGCAAATTCTCTAAGAACCATTAGCATCATGAGTTTTGAAGACTCTCTCGGGAGGTGAGACCTGAGGAAGTCTGCACCAATACTAGTATGACCTGAGGATGTCTGCACTAATACTATTATGACCTGAGGACATCTGCAGCAATACTATTATGACCTGAGGATGTTTGCACAAATACTATTATGACCTGAGGACATCTGCACCAATACTTTTATTAATATTATTATCGGAGGATATCTGCACCAATACTAGTATGACCCAATGATGTCCGGACTAGTATATATTAGGATTAATTGTTCAGACAGTTCATGTTCTCCATTACTGGCAATCTGGGGTCTTGACCTAATTGGTCAAAACACCCGGGAGAGTCAGCATCAAACTTTGTCCCAAAATGTGCCTGTGTCTATGCCTGTGCCTGTGCCTGTGCCTGTCCATTTTAAAGACATTCTAAGAAGCTGAAGTAACTTTAAGAAGCCAAATGAACCATGTCCTATTTATAGAGGTAGTCACATAACTCTCACGGAGGCCATTATCAAATTTCGCCAAATTTGTATTGGGTAGAATTTACTGATGCAATATTTCAAAAGCAACCTTGAGAAATTGCTTGTATTAGTATTGAGGCACAGAGATCTTGTAGGAATTGGCACAGAGATCTTGTGAACCTCTGATGGAGACCAACATTTAGACGTCCATCTTGTTTGCCTCTTGGCATCGTCTGCACTGAATGTCATATTGATTTCTGATTGGCTCCTGCTGGGCAGTTATTACTCATAATACACCACATGTTGCCTCCAAATGACAAAGGCCACTTGTCATTGTTGACTGTATTAACACTGAAGTACATCAACTTCAGAAGACCAAGGTCGACTTTGCTTTGCATTTAATAAATCAAATACAATTGTCAAGAATTTCTTGTGTTGATCATGGAAACAGTCCCTCCCTCACTGCAGTGATTACATAGTGTACCTCCCTCCCTGCAGTGATTACATAGTGTACCTCCCTCACTGCAGTGACTACATAGTGTACCTCCCTGCAGTGACTACATGGTGTACCTCCCTGCAGTGACTACATAGTGTACCTCCATGCAGTGACTACCTGGTGTACCTCCATGCAGTGACTACATAGTGTACCTCCCTCACTGCAGTGACTACATAGTGTACCTCCCTGCAGTGACTACATGGTGTACCTCCCTGCAGTGACTACATAGTGTACCTCCCTCCCTGCAGTGACTACATAGTGTACCTCCTTCCCTGCAGTGACTACATAGTGTACCTCCCTCCCTGCAGTGACTGCATAGTGTACCTCCCTGCAGTGACTACATAGTGTACCTCCTTCCCTGCAGTGACTACATAGTGTACCTCCCTCCCTGCAGTGACTGCATAGTGTACCTCCCTGCAGTGACTACATATTGTACTTCCCTCCATGCAGTGACTACATATTGTACCTCCCTCCCTGCAGTGACTACATAGTGTACATCCCTGCAGTGACTACATATTGTACTTCCCTCCATGCAGTGACTACATATTGTACCTCCCTCCCTGCAGTGACTACATAGTGTACCTCCCTGCAGTGACTACATAGTGTACCTCCCTCCCTGCAGTGACTACATAGTGTACCTCCCTGCAGTGACTACATAGTGTACCTCCCTGCAGTGACTGCGTAGTGTACCTCCCTGCAGTGACTACATAGTGTACCTCCCTGCAGTGACTACATAGTGTACCTCCCTGCAGTGACTGCATAGTGTACCTCCCTGCAGTGACTACATAGTGTACCTCCCTGCAGTGACCACATAGTGTACCTCCCTGCAGTGACCACATTGTGTACCTCCCTGCAGTGACTACATAGTGTACCTCCCTGCAGTGACTACATAGTGCACCTCCCTGCAGTGACTACATAGTGCACCTCCCTGCAGTGACTACATAGTGTACCTCCCTGCAGTGACTGCATAGTGTACCTCCCTGCAGTGACTACATAGTGTACCTCCCTGCAGTGACTACATAGTGTACCTCCCTGCAGTGACTGCATAGTGTACCTCCCTGCAGTGACTACATAGTGTACTTCCCTCCATGCAGTGACTACATATTGTACCTCCCTCCCTGCAGTGACTACATAGTGTACCTCCCTGCAGTGACTACATAGTGTACCTCCCTCCCTGCAGTGACTACATAGTGTACATCCCTGCAGTGACTACATATTGTACTTCCCTCCATGCAGTGACTACATATTGTACCTCCCTCCCTGCAGTGACTACATAGTGTACCTCCCTGCAGTGACTACATAGTGTACCTCCCTCCCTGCAGTGACTACATAGTGTACCTCCCTGCAGTGACTACATAGTGTACCTCCCTGCAGTGACTACATAGTGTACCTCCCTGCAGTGACTGCATAGTGTACCTCCCTGCAGTGACTACATAGTGTACCTCCCTGCAGTGACTACATAGTGTACCTCCCTGCAGTGACTGCATAGTGTACCTCCCTGCAGTGACTACATAGTGTACCTCCCTGCAGTGACCACATAGTGTACCTCCCTGCAGTGACCACATAGTGTACCTCCCTGCAGTGACTACATAGTGTACCTCCCTGCAGTGACTGCATAGTGTACCTCCCTGCAGTGACTACATAGTGTACCTCCCTGCAGTGACTACATAGTGTACCTCTCTCTCTGCAGTGACTACATAGTGTACCTCCCTCCCTGTAGTGACTACATTGTGTACCTCCCTGCAGTGACTACATAGTGTACCTCCCTCCCTGCAGTGACTACATAGTGTACCTCCCTCCCTGCAGTGACTACATAGTGTACCCTCCCTCCCTGCAGTGACTACATAGTGTACCTCCCTCCCTGCAGTGACTACATAGTGTACCTCCCTCCCTGCAGTGACTACATAGTGTACCCTCCCTGCTTTGTAGTCAATGTGTGTTATTTTGGCATTATTACTGTCAAGCACACACAAAAAAAGACATATTGCTTTATTATTGTGATTCATATGGAAATATTATGAATCTTGTGCTGTATAAATGTTTTCCCATCATTTTATCATTACTCGCTATTGCAGGGAGATGCACTATGTATTCAGTACAGGGGACATAATGCCTCAGATATGCTGTTTCAATCTAGGCTGAGATTTGTGGTCCCAGGGATAATATACAGTCTCGAATATACAGTTCCTGAAAAGCAGGAAACCACACAACCACTTGAAGTCATGCAATGTTTAGGTAACCATGGCAACACAATGACCATGGCCTTTCAGTGCCTTTATCACAGAACGTGTTCATACAGTGACATCCTGGGAGAGCACTGTCCTCTCATATATTCCTGTGATCATAATGACGCTACCATCTTCACATGACTGTCATTATGGACCTGGATCTGCTGCGAACCAATGTCTCATCAACGTTTTCTTGTCGAAACTTCATCATCAAAGACTCCTCTGACGTCAAGGAGCTTCACCTCGGCACATTCATTCCTTGTCCCAGGTGCAGCAGACGCGTCACACGTTTTTTTTTATTATCAGATATCGGTGACGTAAGAAAAGATGAAACCTGTTTATAATTTGCTCCGGCTCTCAGAGACTCTCAGATGCAGTACAGTTGTATAAATCAATATTTATTTTGACTGGGCAGTTACGTAACAATTCCATCATAGAGTGGAGTAAGTGATTTAATTTCCTCTGCACACTGCTCACTATTGGTTGTTAAACATTGCGGCCAGTGCATGAATAGAACCACAAACCCTTTCCTGTGTGGAGAGGTTAGATGGCCAGAGTCTGATATAATATCTGCCCTTTTGTTGCCCATAAAGTGGCTGCAGATAAACATTAGTCAAGTCAATGCGTGACCAAGGAGGTCAGCTGCAGCAGGAGCAAAAAAGTGTCATAACCTCCATCTTGTATGGTGCATCATGGGATGTGAATAAGGCTTTACATGAGCAAGGTTCACCAAATCGTTTTGCCCTGAATTACATATTTATAAGTGAGTGTGTAGTTTGATATTGCAAATCTGATTGTTATGAAAGAGTGACACAGATAAGAACTGGAGATTTTAAATGTCTTTTGTAAGAACTTAGAAAGGCATTGAGGATTCTTCATTCAGTTCTTACCTGAACCAAACCAATGATCACAGAACATCAAATTAGAATCAGTGGCTGGCAAATAAATGTTGCAGTCTCGATCATTTACCAATGTCAACTCTTTTTAACAATAACAGTAGCACTTATGTTTTATCTCTACTTTTCCCTTTGTCATGAGTTTAAATTACAAAATTTTTGAGAAATTTTGGGGGATGTGTAAGTATTGATAATGTCTTAGAAACGATTCCTGAGTCAAGACAAAAAAGTATGTTTTGATTTTAAATAGGCAAACCTACCCCAGCCGAAATCCAGCCTACAAGTGATATTCCAACCCTCCAACCCCATGACAAATATAGTGATACTGACAAGCATCTACTGATACTGACAAGCATCTATTTCAAAAATGCAACTTTCTGAAGGTTATTTAAAACAAAATACATACCGGTAGAAATATTTTGACTGAGTCTCTCTGCCTCCTGTTGAACCCTCACCACATACAACAGGTTCAAATGGGATGGCCACAGTCAAAGAAAAAGTATTCTTTTAATCTAAACCAAATCACGCAATTCTTACCAAACCATTGAAATATATCACAAAAAAGGTAATTAACTCCAAATAATAGTCATTCCTGTACCATACTTTAATCAATTCAAAATATATTGTAATTAATTTCAAATAATAGCCATTCCTCTACCACACTGTCTGTACTCAGGAATAGCTCTTCAGGTGATAATGAGATGAAATACATTAATGCCACAGCACTTTCGCCACACGATAACACCTAAATCATCATTGTATTACATACTTTGTTATGCTTTATGTATATATGCCATAGTTTATATGTATGCATGGAAAAAAGGCATAAAGCACAGAATGATCAAATGTGACAATCATGTGACAATCATGTGACAATCATGTGACAATCATGTGACAATCATGTGACAATCATGTAAAAATTCACAGGACAGATATGCATGACCTCATTTGACCCCTCTATCAATAGTGCCTAATTAGATATCTGGAGTTAAACCTACATTTCAAACAATTACCGAATAATAATTTAAAAAATGAATTGAGTCCTTAGTCTTAGAGAGTTCTAAAAATTTGAGCTTGCCCTGTTGCCCTAAACTAGTAACACTATCCAGCAACTTTTGATTTTTTTTTTCTAGTTTCAATTTTTTGACAGATAGAAATAGGCTAAGGACAGGCAAGATTTTGAACCACATTTCAGAAACTAATAGATGGTAAACAGCAAATTTGAAAATCCACATGATGTTATTGTTTCTAAATGTTTTTGGTTGGTCACTAATGATGCAGTTTTTATTTGTGACATTTGTGTCAGCTGGGATTCTTGGCAGTCTGAACTACCCAGTTAGAGCAAAACATCTATTGGGTCACGGATGAATATGAGCAAACAAGGTCATGCACAGTCATCACGCATCTCACTCATGAGGTATGTGTGAATATATAGTACCACACAACAGCAATACGTGACTGGATGATAGCCTTGTGTGACCTTATTTGGCCACTTTTATGCGTGACCATACAGATGTTTGGCTCCAAACTGCTGATGACAAGTTCTCACAACCAAACCCCCAGGGATGGATCAAATCAAACAGAACAGCTAATTCCAATCACACGTAAATGGCCTGAACACTGGCTCTGATTACACACTGACCACAATGGACGCTTCTGATCTTGTTGACTATCAACATAATGTGAGAACTTGTCATGAAAACTGAAAGTGACCTATTCTTATTCTGTAATAAGTACGCTCTAATGTTATTGACACATTTATCATGCAAAGAGGTAGAAAATAATGAATTAAATTCCCCCTTTGCAATTACTATGTTTTAGATTTTCTCATCATACGCATTGGCTCGAAATTAAAAAGACCCTCAATTTTCGATTGTAAATGATAGTTAAACTATTTTTATGAAGAGATAAAGTTAATATTGAAAAATAATTCATAATGTCCATGCTTTGTCAGTAATAAAATCTCTCTTGTCTAGTCACAAATGCTTAAAAAAAATAGTTTTATATATCATGGTCAAAATAATGAAATTGATATTTATTGATCTGTTAATCTTCCCAACACAACCATAATAATGTCACATGATTATGTACATTAATATATACATCTCCTCATAAAAAACTTTGACCTTCACCCTTTGCTCAACGCATTAGCCCTCACAAAATAAAAAAGCGTTCATATGGGATGGTACCATTCAAATAAAAAAATTGCCACTAAATAAATCAATTTTCTTACCATCAATGATGCCAATTTTTAGATTCTCTGTGTCGAGATTCTGGATGTATTTTCCGAGATGTTTATTAAGGAGGTTGGCTACTATTCCCTCGAACATGGCTGTAGTATATGTGGCGCCACCAAGTGACCACCTTCTCCAGTCACATGTACTATTATAAGGTTATAATGTCCAATATCGTCATAGTATCTGAAAAAAACATATCAAAATGCTATATTCTATCTGCATCCAAATAAAACAAGCGATTCACATTACACATGTTATCTTATCTAATCTGATGTGAGATTAGATAAGACAAGATAATTAACTGTATGACACTAATCTTCAGTAACGTAAGCTTATGAAAATGCTTTAAATTGTTATTCAGACACTTTAATTTCAGAAAACAATGAGAGAAGTGTGCAACCAAAATGCATATAACAGAAATCAGATTGTAATCGTGCACTCTCTGTACAATATGTGCAAATTTATCGCAGACAGATCCGTCTGGGACGTATACAGTCCTGGTGCTGATTAAATAGTTTTAATTCAATCCAACTATCACCCTTTACATCTCTTACATCATTACTGGCACAAATGGGATGATAACTAAATACTGACTTGCTTTTCATATGTTCATATGTTCATAATAATGAATAATTGTATATCTAGTCCAATATATCTTGTCAGTCACACCCACATTCTGAGTAAAGAGAGACAATACCTTGATTCAGAACAAAGCAACATATAATGTAATATAAACACTGGCTATGAGCTCCCTGCCAGTCCCCATTAGCAAGGACTAATTTTAGGGTAATTTTACGGTTCTCTTTTCAGTTCTGGTTTGACCTTTTCTATTGGGGAAAAACAACATTGACATCTGCAATTGGCCTATTACCTCTGTAAAATCACCTTATGGCCGCTGTATGATCTCTTGGACCCATGTTAAAAAAAAAAAAAACATAAATTGTTTATGTATATATGTTTTTGGGTTGAATAAATATTCTTGAGTCTTGAGTCTTAACTTGCTTACCTCATTCTCAGAGGGAGATATATATCTATATATGTCCTCAACCATATTTACATAATGCCTACTTAAATGTTAATATTTGAAGTGCAATTAGATATAACTGGCAGATAAGAAATATAGTTGTCTGTGTAAATGTTATCAAGGGAAGTCCCACTTATTCCAGATCACATGATATATGCATATAATATCCTTGTTCTGCGACAATTTCCTGGCCATAAAACTATATCGGCTATCAACCTGATTAACTACTATCACAATAAACATGATCGTTATTTTACTGCCCTGTTGATAAAAGAATCAGTGAAAAATATTGTGTATAAACATTTAACCATTATTGGGTGAAATCAACGGCAATATTACGCGCCATAGTGCAACTGATGAAGCATGCCAGTGAAATATGCGGTGTAATCGACGGCTGAGATAGCCGCATATGGTCGTATACACTTATACGGACTGTATACTGTAAACACATCAGTGTCACTCAGCTCAGCAATAATATGTTTATGTGGGGTGCGTTCTGTCAGGTGACCCTGCATGGAAGCGATACCACGCGACCAGACCACTATCACATGGCACCATTAGACTATGCTTCTGATTGCCCGTATCACTTACACCACCTGATTGCCCGTAGCATCATTTAACGAGAATTCAATTTTCCTATCAATTTTTGTTGAAGTAATTGCTGACCCCCTGCCTGCTGCCCTTGATACCATATTGGGGGGTCTCTCTCATCCATCCCTCCTTCTTTCTTACCTTAATGATTTCCAGGCCAATTAACACCTGAAATGCCTTCATGAGTGGTCAGCAGCTGGGGGCGTTTTCTGTGGTTTTCTGTCAAGATTTGCTAAGAAATAGTCTAAAAGCTGTTTTGCTTACCTCTGAGATGTGTGTTAATGCCGGTACTATGGCAAGCTGCTGTGCTGCTGCCTAGAAAATCAATGGCAACCTTCTCATTAATAAGATACTGCAGCTGCGAGCATTGATTGGTCATGTGACCACTGCCTGCCACCGTCAGCCTCCATATTGTCATAATTTAGTGCCAACTATCAGAGCCACCTGGAGGATTATTTAGGAACTAGTCTCAGCCCTTGTGACATTACCAGCTGGCTCTCTTTGCTGGACCTGATGTATGATGATACAAAGTGTCCAGAGCTTCACTGGTTGCCATGGTAACGTCATCTAATCAGATTACCTCTCTGGTATCAAATGACATAACATCCATTAAAGCTATATTGATCAGAATGGACTTATGCTATCCATTATATTTACAAGTTAAATTCCATCATCTGCCTCTGAACAAATATCTTTGTGATGCATATTGAAATATAATGAATCTAAATGCTTTCCCATCATTTTACCATAATATTTGTTATTGTAGGGAGATGCACGAGATAAATATTAAATTGTTTGCCCCCATAAAAGAGCAATAAATGGTCCATCTGAACTATATTTAATAATTAGGAGAAGTCTAAATTTGAAAATCAGCTTTACTCTCCATTAAGTTGTGTCATTGGCAATGAATCAAGCCAGATCCTGTTGGCCCTGATGGACAAGTAATTTTAAACAAAACTCAAGTAGATCTAGAAACATCTTAGTTCAGACCAATGACCAAACTTATTGTCAAACCATAAGTTTTCATTTAAAAAACACTGGACAATGTTTGGATATTTTGATAGAATTGATCAAAAAATGCATTTTCACTCTGCCAAAACAGTTTGAGCTCAATGATATAATCTCCATGAGTAATAGCCAGATTTAATATATTATATACATATGGAAATTATTTCTGAAAAATGCTTGCAAGTAATACTGTTTTTTTGTTTTTTGTTTTGTCAATTACACTTATTCAAACTGAAAGGGATCTATAGTACTGTGATATCATTTGTGAAAACAGGAAAACTGGGAAGTAGCATCCTGAACTGTATCTGAGTCCATCTCCAAGCATATTACAGTGGCAAATGTAAAAAGTTCTCTCTTCCTCACTGTGACAAGATTTCTCATTTAGTTTTAGAAACTTCTTACATATGAAACATTAGTTCACAGCTATCTGGTAATTGACATGGCAAGTAGTCGGATGGCTTAGTTTTTATAAAATGACTGCTCATCATTTATTTAAAAAAAATAAATAAATAAACGTTAATTTTCTCTAATTAAAATGGCTCATAGAGCATACCTGAGTTTGTAATAAGAGAGTCCCAGTTAAAAGGGACGTCAGATAAGGATAAAACCACCTTATTGTCAGACATATTGTGTACTAGATATATCTGGCTACATCTTCAAAACTCATATAAATGCCCTCTTGTTGATGTGGTCACAGTAAATGCTTGGATATAAAGACAGTTTGAAGGGTTTAGCAGAAATATAGTTCTATTCTGACATCCCTGCCATAGCAAAGGTTGACCAGTAATTTGGCTTGACCTGTGAACATTGAGTATCAACAGACTCCATTTTTACTCCATTATTGGGAGCCAGATCAAAACCTTCAACACATTTGATGTTCAACACATTAGATATTCAACAAATATGCATTTCTGTGAATATGACTTAATTTGTGATGTTTTTTTTTAGGTTACAGATAATAGCTTTTAAAATTTGGAAATACTACTTTTTCACATGTCTCTTGTTCTGAACAAAGGCAGAATTCTATGGACTAAATGCTGCCAATTTTTTTTTGTCACTCTTTAGATAAGGTGTCATGACAGTATTTTTTTAATACAAATATGTTGTCAACCGTGATAAAACATATTGTACACAATTGTTGTTTTCATGATGTATAAACTTTGCAGGTAGTGAGTATATATATATATATATATATATATATATATATATAAACACAATTAAAATCGATCTGCTATGTCCGATATCCGTTATTTCGAAAATATGAACATCGTATTTACATTTTACGTAAATACTCGTGTATAAGACTATTAAGATCTTGTTGCATAAGCATATTTACATTTCACTTTTAAAATGGCCGCCAAACTTGATTGGTATTTCAGATGTCTCGAGAAAAAAAATGACTCGTCTTATATTCGGAAATTGGTCTTTTCAAGCAAAATAACCTAAATTTTAGGGGATGGTCGTCTTATACACAAGTCGTCTTATATACGAGTAAATACGGTATATATCTACGACATATTATCTATTTTATATCTGATATTATTGTCAGTGAATAAATACTGAAGCCATTTCATTTATTTCCTCAATAGTGATATAAAATTCCCATCCAAAATATATTCAGATATGAAAATATTCAAAAATGGAAAAAGACAAATATATATCAGAAATCATTGATTTGAAAATTAGGTTTGATCACAAATTTTCAATATAAAGTAAGTACAAACATGGCGACAAAGTACAAAGGAAATGCTCTTAATATATAAGATGCTCTTGATGTCAGAGAAAAAATTCTATTTGTGATAACCTTGTTTAAGTGACAATGCTAGTCATAAACAAAGCAGTTTCAATACCGAATCTTCATAGCTTTTCATTTTGATATCAAAGAAAAGGATGTTACCTACTTCCTAATACATGTACAACAGCCATCACAAATGGTTGATGACAGTCAACTCACCCTGTTCATAAGATCAAACAAGTTCTGAATCTTCCCTATTAATGTGTCATGAGTGTGACCTGGTAAGTTTCATTTGGGCATTAATTTCTCCATAACATTGCAATTCCTTTACCATGTCAAATAATGCAGTTTTGGTTAAAGATGAGATAATGGACTAATTAGGCCTGTAACTACAGATGTTATAGACTCACCCCTCACACATTGTTATTCACATAAGTTGACCCTAATATGTAATGAGATTACAGATGAGGCTTTATGAATGGACTGTTTCTACCATAGCATTGTTGTATTCATTCCATTTTATGCCCCCCCTTGTATAAGTTAGAATAATTATATATTTGTGTCATAATATATATGTTGGAACTAAAATACATATATTTGTATCAATATTAAGCACACAGACAAAATTGCCAAAAGGACAACCATAAAATACCAACTTAGTGTTTGCATATTTTGTGGACTTTGTGATCAATAAATTATTATCTTCGTTTCAAATCATGAAGTGTAACTGTGCTTCACAGGTTTTATTACAATGTAAACAATTTAATTTCATCCCATATTGTCTGGCCATCACTATTTTGACAGCAATAAGCTTGCTTGCTCAATAAATGGTTTAAATCCAAGACAAACATGGACTGAACTGACCGATGAAAAGACAACAGACCTGTCCTGCCTGGGAATGTTTACATGGGCAAATATCACACTCACCGAGTCTGGTGTACCTTCCCACAAGTCAGCATGTTCTCATATTAAAATGCTCTCAGTCAATAATAGAGCAGCAAAAAAAATAAATCAACCATCAACCTGCCAACAGTCGCTTGAACAATAATTTAATTGACACCTCATGATCTGTTCTTCACTCCTAATGAATGGAAAGGACATGAACATCCACCACAAGCTGCAGATGGGAAGGACATCCCATTCTTCTGGCTTAATGACGTTATTTTGTAACTTTTATTAATTTAGTAGGCGTATACACTGGTCTAGTCAAAAATTGGTTATTCCTGCCGATTATCAAAATTTAAAGGAATTATGCAGTGATTTTGAAAAATATGTACAACAAACATATATTGATTATAAAGGTATTGCCTTTCATGTCTATTTAATGTTGAAGTTGATGCACTCCAGTAAGTGTCTGTAAAACTTATTTGAACAAGAACCTATTTTATAGCAACATTCTGACATAGAGGTACTGAAAGGTAAAATAATATCAAGCAAGTATAGCAATATTCTTTTGATATCATCAAAGGCATTGTCCTTAGAATGACGATAGAGTATGTGAAACAGTGCTAACCTACTTTGAGCCTCACCTGGGGTCACAAAGAGTTCATGCTACCCATTTTTACCCATCACATGCAGTGTTTAGCTAGCGGACCTCTGCAGATTGTACAACTTGCAAGTCTAATAGCTATTTACATCTACATTGATAAGTTTACTTGGCAAAACCAATTGGCATCTCACTGAGGGTGCAAAATTCCACTAAGGGGTGCAGCTGGGTCATCCAATCCCAGTAGTGACACCAGCCTTTTCACTCTGACGGTTCCTCGAAGATACCATAGAGAAAGTATAAGTCTATATAATATAACATAAGTCTATATTTTCTCTATGAAGATGCTGAGCTTCCAGTTACACATAATATCCTTATGATAAGATTGAATATGTCATAATGCTCACGTTTACGTCATCTCTAAACATTATATGATTGATACTTAGCACCTTTAAGTAGCCTAGTCCTTTTGGAGGTACTTAAGTGCACTGAAAAGGCAGATACCTTTAAAACATGTTTAAATATCTCTGCAAAAGGGCAGGTGACCAATGTTCCAGTAAATTGGTGACACTGTAATTGTTAATTTGCAATATTGACAGCTTACCATTTTCCTTGTGATGTTCTTGTGATGGCAATTTGGCATTAAAGGTCCTCTTTATTCGATAACTTAAAGGATATTTACTACAAATAACGAAGATTCAGATAGAAACTCCCCTCTTTCTGGCAGCTGGGAGTCCTGTGTTTTCATACGGGCATTTCTCAAGATGGCCGCGCCCATGTAAACAGGATCTCGTCCGATGTTATTCACATTGAGTTTTAGAGGTTGTTAACGAAGGTAATTTTACTCGTCAAATTGTCACAAGCAAGATAGAGCCATAGTGCTTATCACGTGTGAGTAATAGCAATAATTGATGCGTTAGACGTATAATGTACATGAAAATATTTGAAAAACTTCAATTATCGCTCAGGCTCAATCTGTCAGTGTAAAACTGCTGGCAACGTCAAACTCAAAGTCATACCGTACATCTGTGACAAATGTCACGTATGATTTATTTACTTTTCTGAGCCTGCTTTGAAGACCGTGTATACCCAAAACATGATATAAGGTAATCACTGAACATATTAATTAACTGTGTGTCTTTATGGTGCTGAATTACAGCAATTTAATCTGCAGGTAGAAAATAAGTTAGAATATTCTTTACTTGGATAAAACATGGATAAAATAGAAATATCTATTTTATTCCATGCTGAAATTGACAAGAAGCTGAATTTGAACATTGGTGTTAACCCCTAAGGGACTAGGCTATCTAAATTTTGTTGTTTGGCTAGACTAACTAATTTTTGTCTGGACTAGTGTATCTACATACTAAATTATTAAAATTTATAACCATGGTAATTCGATATGCTTAATGAAATGCTGGGGTCAACAGTTCATGATTTAAGGCAGTCTGACGTCATTATCATGATTACATTGTTACAAGTTGCAGCCCTTCAGAATGTTACAAATGACGTCATTAAGTCAGAACAATGGGGACGTCAATGTCCTTCCCGTCCGTTACCGGTGGTGGACATTACCGTCCTTCCCGTCCGTTAGGGGTTAAACAGTAGGGATGAAAAACTGGTCAGAGAGCTGTTTGTTGTCCAAACAGTTTATATATAGGCCTGTTTGTTGTACATTTTCATCTGCATATATTTATATGTTTACATCATACATGGTAAAGCCATCAAGCCATCTGCTTTTTCACTATGCTATGTCACTGTCAGGGCTTTGGCTATGGTATGTCAGGGCTCACAATCAAAGTTGGGGCAGAATTCAATATGTAATGTGTATTTTGATGAAGCAAAAGTATAGTCTGCACAAGTCTGCTCAGGGGAAGAATTTAAGGTGTTAGAGTTCTAGTAATTAGGCTTAAGTTCTGACCAGCCAATCTTACTTGTGTGAGTAGGCAATGTGAGTGCACTCTGTTTTTGGTGAGTGAGTTGGCAGTGTATTTCTTATTTGATTTCAGTAATACTGATATATTTTTGGTGCATTTCTTCACCAATGGGAAACTTCACCAATGGGAAACTTCACCAATGGGAAACTTCACCAATGGGAAACTTCAGTCACCAATGGGAAACTTCACCAATGGGAAACTTCACCAATGGGAATTGCTTCATTGGTGGAAATCAACTTTTGCATATTGGCAGATCGAGAAGTGTTTGTTGAAGGGGATGTTCAATTTAACAAATTGCAGAAATATTTCTAAGCTATTTAAATAAAGGTGCAGTAGAAATGAATCCTATCTATTTTCCACGAAGCTCAGATTTTATTAATTAAAATTTTAGTCCAAAAGTTATCACTTCAAATGAAATTTTCAGGCATTTTCAAAAAGTATGATCATCACAGTTGGACCTTCACCTGTGTTTTTGGAAATACTGTAAAGAAAATCTCAGAAAGCAAGTTACAAAGATTTAACTGGTTCACAGTAATAGAGATTTAGATAGGGGTGAACCTGGCATTAAGCTAGACTTAGTATCATATCAGCATACTGTAATATTGGCACCGATATTTGTTTATGTTCCAGATTGCCTGACGATGCTGAGGAACCCAAGAATGTATTTGGAGGCAGCTCGGTGTTTGTGTCCACAGTTGTCGGTGGCCAGAGTTGTGTGTCCTCCATCCCTCAGCAGGCAGACATGGCCCCAGCAGCAGCAGCAGCAGCAGCAGCAGCGACACCTGTCCCAGTATATTCCGCGCCGGGCCATGATGTATGTGCCAGGTAGTGATGAGAAGAAGCTACTTAAAATCCCCAGTTTGGATGCTGACTGTATCGTGATGGACTGCGAAGATGGTGTGGCCCTCAACAGAAAGGTGAAGTACAGGAGTTGCTTTAAAAAATATTAAGATCTTTTTATAAAACAAGGAAAATATTCTCAAATAGAATATGTAATATATGCCAAGTTAGAAATGATAAGGTTGAGATTTTCGTTATTAGTTGTGAATCAAAATCTCAAGGTTTGTCGGGTTTGTATCACTACAGGTAGGCTTACTTACAAAGAAAAATAATATATCTTATTGTTGTCAATAGAAAGATGCCAGAGAAACGATTGCCAAGATGTTGGGAGAGTTAGACTTTGGTCGATCGGAGGTCGCAGTGAGGGTGAATTCTGTGAGCAGTGGAATGGCTGAGGATGACATGAAAGCAGCACTCACAGCCAAGAGACCACCAAGTGCCATCATGCTGCCTAAAGTGGAGGAACCGGAGGACATAGACTGGGTGAGTGACATCAGAGGACATAGACTGGGTGAGTGACATCAGAGGACATAGACTGGGTGAGTGACATCAGAGGACATAGACTGGGTGAGTGACATCAGAGGACATAGACTGGGTGAGTGACATCAGAGGACATAGACTGGGTGAGTGACATCAGAGGACATAGACTGGGTGAGTGACATCAGAGGACATAGACTGGGTGAGTGACATCAGAGGACATAGACTGGGTGAGTGGCATCAGAGGACATAGACTGGGTGAGTGACATCACAGGACATAGACTTGGTGAGTGACATCAGAGGACATAGACTGGGTGAGTGACATCACAGGACATAGACTGGGTGAGTGACATCAGAGGACATAGACTGGGTGAGTGACATCAGAGGACATAGACTGGGTGAGTGACATCAGAGGACATAGACTGGGTGAGTGACATCAGAGGACATAGACTGGGTGAGTGACATCAGAGGACATAGACTGGGTGAGTGACATCAGAGGACATAGACTGGGTGAGTGACATCAGAGGACATAGACTGGGTGAGTGACATCAGAGGACATAGACTGGGTGAGTGACATCAGAGGACATAGACTGGGTGAGTGACATCAGAGGACATAGACTGGTGAGTGACATCAGAGGACATAGACTGGGTGAGTGACATCAGAGGACATAGACTGGTGAGTGACGTCAGAGGACATAGACTGGGTGAGTGACATCAGAGGACATAGACTGGGTGAGTGACATCAGAGGACATAGACTGGTGAGTGACGTCAGAGGACATAGACTGGTGAGTGACGTCAGAGGACATAGACTGGGTGAGTGACATCAGAGGACATAGACTGGGTGAGTGACATCAGAGGACATAGACTGGGTGAGTGACATCAGAGGACATAGACTGGGTGAGTGGCATCAGAGGACATAGACTGGGTGAGTGACATCAGAGGACATAGACTCGGTGAGTGACATCAGAGGACATAGACTCGGTGAGTGACATCAGAGGACATAGACTGGGTGAGTCACATCAGAGGACATAGACTGGGTGAGTGACATCAGAGGACATAGACTGGGTGAGTGACATCAGAGGACATAGACTGGGTGAGTGACATCAGAGGACATAGACTGGGTGAGTGACATCAGAGGACATAGACTGGGTGAGTGACATCAGAGGACATAGACTGGGTGAGTGACATCAGAGGACATAGACTGGGTGAGTGACATCAGAGGACATAGACTGGGTGAGTGACATCAGAGGACATAGACTGGGTGAGTGGCATCAGAGGACATAGACTGGGTGAGTGACATCAGAGGACATAGACTCGGTGAGTGACATCAGAGGACATAGACTCGGTGAGTGACATCAGAGGACATAGACTGGGTGAGTGACATCAGAGGACATAGACTGGGTGAGTGACATCAGATAGACTGGGTGAGTGACATCAGAGGACATAGACTGGGTGAGTGACATCAGAGGACATAGACTGGGTGAGTGACATCAGAGGACATAGACTGGGTGAGTGACCTCAGAGGACATAGACTGGGTGAGTGACATCAGAGGACATAGACTGGGTGAGTGACATCAGAGGACATAGACTGGGTGAGTGACATCAGAGGACATAGACTGGGTGAGTGACATCAGAGGACATAGACTGGGTGAGTGACATCAGAGGACATAGACTGGGTGAGTGACATCAGAGGACATAGACTGGGTGAGTGACATCAGAGGACATAGACTGGGTGAGTGACATCAGAGGACATAGACTGGGTGAGTGACATCAGAGGACATAGACTGGGTGAGTGACGTCAGAGGACATAGACTGGGTGAGTGACATCAGAGGACATAGACTGGGTGAGTGACGTCAGAGGACATAGACTGGGTGAGTGACATCAGAGGACATAGACTGGGTGAGTGACATCAGAGGACATAGACTGGGTGAGTGACATCAGAGGACATAGACTGGGTGAGTGACATCAGAGGACATAGACTGGGTGAGTGACATCAGAGGACATAGACTGGGTGAGTGACATCAGAGGACATAGACTGGGTGAGTGACATCAGAGGACATAGACTGGGTGAGTGACATCAGAGGACATAGACTGGGTGAGTGACATCAGAGGACATAGACTCGGTGAGTGACATCAGAGGACATAGACTGGGTGAGTGACATCAGAGGACATAGACTTGGTGAGAGACATCAGAGGCCATAGACTGGGTGAGTGACATCAGAGGACATAGACTCGGTGAGTGACATCAGAGGACATAGACTGGGTGAGTGACATCAGAGGACATAGACTGGGTGAGTGACATCAGAGGACATAGACTTGGTGAGTGACATCAGAGGCCATAGACTGGGTGAGTGACATCAGAGGACATAGACTGGGTGAGTGACATCAGAGGACATAGACTGGGTGAGTGACATCAGAGGACATAGACTGGGTGAGAGACATCAGAGGACATAGACTGGGAGAGTGACATCAGAGGACATAGACAGGGTGAGTGACATCAGAGGACATAGACTGGGTGAGTGACATCAGAGGACATAGACTGGGTGAGTGACATCAGAGGACATAGACTTGGTGAGTGACGTCAGAGGACATAGACTGGGTGAGTGACGTCAGAGGACATAGACTGGGTGAGTGACATCAGAGGACATAGACTGGGTGAGTGACATCAGAGGACATAGACTGGGTGAGTGACATCAGAGGACATAGACTGGGTGAGTGACATCAGAGGACATAGACTGGGTGAGTGACGTCAGAGGACATAGACTGGGTGAGTGACATCAGAGGACATAGACTGGGTGAGTGACATCAGAGGACATAGACTGGGTGAGTGACATCAGAGGACATAGACTGGGTGAGTGACATCAGAGGACATAGAATGTTTGAGTGACATCAGAGGACATAGAATGTTTGAGTGACATCAGGTTTACAGGGAATCTGTATTTAAACTTTCTAGATGAAACAGATCAGACAAACTCAAAGTTTGAAGTCATATTAACATTTCCTCACATCAGCAATCTTTGATATCCAAGATACTGAGAAAAGATTATGGTAACACATTACCATTAATGCATTGATGGCCATTCCTCTCCTACAGTGATTGTTTCTATCTATTTTGCAGTTTGCCAGTAAATTTCAGAAGTTGATCGGCAAAAAAATAGACATGGATAACAAGTTACGGCTTGTTATCTTTATTGAGAGTGCCATAGGCCTTATTAATATAATAGACATCTGCAAGCAAGCCAAAAACCTCGGCCAGCAGTTACCATTCAGGCTGGATGGAATAGTTTTTGGATCAGATGATTACACTGCTGATATTGGTAAGTTCAGATGCTGATGTGATCAAAATAGCAACAAAAAATTCTTGAATGTAAAGAAATATTTCTATTTTAGCTGTGCTGACTTTGTCAACATGGCTAATGCAGTGGTGGGGGAATTTTCTGTCATTCTGTCTGTCTGTCAGACTTGATCCTCTCCATGGAAACTACAGGAGGACTAAGCCATTTGTATATATAATTTAGTATTGTTTAGTATTTAGTTTTATGAATCCTATTTTTTGCCATTTGCCATGAAGTTTAGATTTTTTTATAATTTTTCAAAAATACAAAAGTAAACAGTGAATTGTTTCTTACATGCGTATAGAACTGGAACATCCAGTGCCTCATTCTGGCAGTCTAAATGTAACCTCATTCTGAGACTTCTCTTGCAAAGGATTGTGGGAGTTAGGTTCACTATGTCACCCGCTTGTGGAGTTCCTCTGTTTTGTTCAATACTATAAATGTATTTGACCTGCAAAGTTAAGTAAACACTTAAAATGATCATTTATCAAGTACTTTTCAGGCATTTCCAGTAAATGATAATAGACATTACAACAAAACAATGGTCAGCACAGCCCATAGGTCTTCAGCCTAATAGGTATCTTATATTAAAACACCTTCACTGCATCACCTTGACCCCAAATTGTAATTATACTGTCTCAGATTGTTGAATACTATAGGGAAATTGTGTGTACTAAATGTATGCTATGTTTAACAACTGGAATGACTAACAGAAACAAATTTAACAAGACTAGTATGATAACATGAGAATGTATAAGCAAGCAATGGAAGTAAATAAAACTGTATGAAAATGAACCAAACAGATGATTATAACTAGCAGGGTGTAGGCTTCATGCACCAACACATGATCTGAAAACACAGATCAATGGCATGCATGCTGGAACATTACTCGTACACCTTCATAGTAGGAAAATACGCCCCCTCGCGATCTTAAGCAGGATTCCACTAGTGATAAAATGAAGGGATGAAAATGAAGGAATACAGTGAGATGAGTATCAGCGTAATGTAACATGCCGTTGATTTGAGATGTTGATGGGCAAAGGAACTTCAATGACTGACTGGTATTTAGCAAAGAGATCTCTGTGTTTATGCTTAGTTTTGTGTAGCTGTTTCACTAATGATTTATAATGAAAGCCCTGTCTCATCAGCTTCAAACACAGAAATTCATGTCTATCCTTAAAGTCTTTGAATGAGTCACATGCGCGAGCAATGCTGATGAGTCTAGAGGCATAAACTCCATAGGCAGGCTTTTCTGGAATGTTTGAATCCTTCACAAAGGGATAGTTCACAATATCAAACTTAAAGCTGTCTCGTTTGACTGTCCCCATCCAACTGATGAGATCATTACCGATCAAAACCATTGTTGGTATTGGCCCTGGACTGGGAACGTTGTCAACCTCGCCTACAGGATTCTAGCCTTTTCTACTTAAATGTGTGACTGTGTTTGGGCATTAACTGGTGATTAATATGATGGGTTTGATTCTAAGGTGCGACCAGGACAGAGGGCGCTGAGGAAGTGCTCTATGCCAGGCAGAAGGTCATCGTCACAGCAAAAGCCTTCAAAATCCAGGCCATAGATATCGTACACATAAACTACAAAGGTAAGAATGGGTGAATGATCATATACACATCAAGTAATATACATCAAGGTAAGATTGCGTGAATGATCATCATATATACATCAAGAAATATACAACAAGGTAAGATTGTGTGAATGATCATCATATACACATCAAGTAATATACACCAAGGTAAGATTGTGTGAATGATCAACATGACACAAAATCAAGTCTCTTTTAAAATTCTTGGCAATTTCATGCAATATGATACAAACCATCTGCTCCTGCTCCAGCACGCTGTTGTTTTAGTGTTCTGCAGTCACCATCCCCTGGCTATCACAGCCAGCTTGATTGGAGCCTTGGAACATTACTGGTGTTTAAATGTTAATTGCTTTACCTTATCCCTGTCCTTGAAAGTAACGCAGATAATGGTCATGCATAATACACAATAATGTCAACTGTTTGACTGTATATTGCATAATAAATGTATGAATATTATCGTGTGGTTTATGTCAGACTTGGACTCGTTGCGTCGGCAGTGCATACAGGGTGCAGGTATGGGGTTCACGGGCAAGCAGGTGATCCACCCAAGCCAGGTGGCGGTAGTGCAGGAGTGTTTCACACCTAGCCCTGCCAGGATAGAGTGGGCCACACAGCTCATACAAGCCTTTGATGAACACCAACATTCAGGAAAGGTAAAGGGGAATGGCCTTCTTTATTGATTCTTAGGAATAAATGTTCACTTTTACTTGGAGCTTATTGGATGATATAGTCAGTAAAAATGGTAAAATTGATTGTTTTTTTATGCTGTTTGGAAGATATAGACAGGGCTGTATATCAAATAAAAAGAAAACATTTTTTATTAAATTAAACTCTTTTCAATAGAATATGTGAAATTTTAGAATTAAAACCAAAAAACATTTATTAAATAGATACATCTCGATGTGTGACACTTCAATATATTGCAAGCTATTTGAGTATTATTTACAGCAGATAATTTGGTATTTTAGGTGATGTTGCTTGTTTAATGTTTCAGGGAGCTTTCACATTCCGTGGGAATATGATTGATATGCCTCTGTTACTTCAGGCTAAAAACATTGTTCAGCTACTGGAAGGAATAAACTCCAAGGTCTCAAAATGACCAACTTCCCCAAGAAAAAACATTGCTAGTTCATGCCAGTCTCTGTGTTAATAAGAAGCTTGATTAAATTTGAAAGGTGTGTACAGTTTACAACGCTATTAAACTGACACAAACCTCATTGAGGAGTTTGAAATCTGACAAAACCATCTTCAGGATATAATCAATATTGAAAGAAAGAAACCTGCTGGAATGTACTGAGCGATAAATTATAGTGAAAAAATGTAACTTCCTGTATAGAGATATGCTTTGAATGGATGATGTGCCTATTTTCTACACTATAAGTGTACAGCTTACTTGTGGAGGTATGTATTTGGTTGATAGCAAACAATTGATATCATATTGCATTCTAAATAGGCCAACTTTGCCTCATTAGTCTTCCTGTGTTAAATAAATGTTATTTTTTGTGATATCTACATTATATGGTAAAAATGTCTCATGCCTGATTACAAATATTAGACTATTGAATAAAAAAACAATCTTTACCAGAGATGAAAAATATGGTGATCCTGGGCATAACAAATACCAGGATGTCATGTTATAGGGGTTCCTTGCCCTAGTAATACATCTTCATAGCTCGATTGATTTCACTTCAAATTGTGAAGGACCATTTAAAAAAACTGTCAGATTTCATAAAAAATCTTTTGTTTTAGGTAGGTCGAAGTGATAGCTCAATCCTTTAACAACATTTTGTCTCTCAGCACCAAATTTTGTTAGTCTTCTAAATATATCATTCATAGCAGTCATTACCGAGTTTGTGCTTACTGTAGAGTCTGGAAGAATCATTGACATGAACTTCCTGCGTAAAAATAGAAATTTCTTTCAAATATTTGCTTAGTCTGATATATTTGAAGGCCACTTGATCTGACATTAAACATGTTTTATAAAGATTGCACCATAATTACATAATTTTAGTGTCTATCTTGGCTGCTTAACAGTAATTTGTGGTTTATTTAATTTCAAAATATTGATAATCATTTGAAAAGGAAATTTTGTGTTAAAACTTATACATACCTAATATTAACTATACATATGTATAATATATATTTGAAAACTGAGTTAAATCCAAGAATATTTTTGTTTGTTTGAAACATCATGATCTTTATCAAAGCAATTTCCACATGGAAGTTCTCTGTTATTGAAATGCTGAGTTGTAGGATAACTTTTCATTTTTATTTCAAAAAAATAATGCACAAGACATTCACTTTTTTCTCCTGGCATTGCATAACAAATAAAATTCACAACAAAAGATTTATATTAAAAAAAAATGCCCTATTATTTTCTCAAGATATGCAAGATCTTCATATAGCAAATCTGGATAATGAATACTGTGCTGCCTGATATCCTGACCCCCATCCCTGAACCCTGGGGCTCTGTGGGGGAATACAAGAACCCAATTCAAGAACTCTTGTGTCTATAAGTCGGTTGCTAAAACTGTCCAACACCAATCAGAATCCTATTTCGGGCATGTAATATGTCGGACTCCCCTGTTTATGTCAGAATGTACAGGGTTTCCCGGGACCAGACTCTGGGGCTCCATTCAGTCTGTTCAACCAGTGGTACTTAGAAATATGTGTATATAAGTATGTATGCAATTTCCTTCATTGTGAATAAATGTTACCTTAAAATTGTCCATGTGGTTTTCTTCTTCTCTTCAAATCTGAACTAAAAGATCCAACATATTCAAGCTGACCTTTCTGTCAACACCACAGAAATTATTGTAACTATTTAATACAAGAAAAATGTATTTACTTATTAATATAAAAACAACGCAATTTGTCAAATATTTAAACTTTATTTTTTTATGATTCAGTGCTCTTTATATAACATCCATTATTTTTTATTGTTGAAAATATTCATACCTACTCCTCATAGCAAAGCATCTCAAACATTCCCAATGCATGTTGGGATGTATAAAGCAGGATATACCAAAATACACAAGGAAATTGTCACTGTGGGGCAGCACTGTATTTATTTTACAATGAGAAATTTACAAACATTTACACTGAAGACAATATAGACACTTAGACAGTATCAATCATACCCAATCACATACTTATTTGGTAAAAATACTGTTCTGTCCTTTGCAAGGACATTCACAGAGAAATAGTTTTCACAGAATATATTTCAATTATGAGGTAATATTGAAACTGTATGCTATTAACAAGTATAAGATGGCAACTTTCAAAGTGGATTTGCCAAGGACAGAATATGAGAAATACTTGGAGGGTTGAATCATTTACAAAATATTTCAGAAAAAGTAGGCAAACTATTGAAATATCTCCCAGTTGATAATTGTAACTTTACACAATTCCACACATTTGTTTATCTCTGGTCTTCCTTGTACATCCATTAAAGGAATCAAACTATTTGACTATTTGCCCACCTTATTATTGACATATATTTGTAAGCACCATACTGATATAAGGTGAAAATTTGTGGGAAAAGGCGTTGGCATTAAAATAATATATTTATGTCCATCAATACTCTACTACAAGCAACCCAACTCAAAAACAGTATGTTTTTCTATAGTGCATTTCTCTATATTATAAAAATTCTTTCCCCTACCCCCCACCCTCCTCCAAATATTACTTACAACTTGTGCTGAATTTGTCATGCTTTGGATATCAAGTATATTTGTCAAGAAATGTCTCTTCAGAAGCTCATTGTATAAGATATTAATGCAAAAACAGGCATGTCTGAGGATAAAAACATTAAACACATGCCTGATGCACTTGTTCGGAATTTATCCCTTTTTTTTAAAAGTTCAAACTTGAGAAAAGATTTTAAAAGCAAAAAATCCTGCTGGTTACGGAAATTTGAATTTTGTCATAACCAGACCCTAGGTTCATTTTTGTTTTCAGGCCTAATTTTCCTTGATTTACTGACAAAAAAGACAAATGTGTAACCTCGTCACTGTGGTATTTCATGAATACGAACCATATGTTTACATTCTTCCAAGTCTTTACAACCCTTTTATTCTCAAGTAACATTAAATATTGATTAATAACATTCATTTTCTGCAATAAGAACTCATCTTATGTTAAATATATTTATAACATAGTCAAAGATATTTACAATAATTTACTGCAAATTCTAAGAGCAGAGAATGTTCTAATAATTGACATTTCACCCCAATGGCAGCACCCTTAATTAGTGGCAATGGGGTTCTATATACCTGTTATTGTGGTCTCAAAGAGGAAGTGGGCAAAGTATGACAACTCCTGCCTTCTGATAAATAAAATTTACTTTGTTAAATAATCAGTCCTGATTCTTATTTGACTAACAATCGGTTTCTATGTGACCAATGAAGGCCTGCATAGCTGGTGAGGGGTACAACATGGCCTGAAATGATAAGCTGTGACTTCACACTGTCTGCAAATTCTGAAATTAATAAATCAAATAGAACAAATTTGAGGAAAATCAGCCCATAGGCCGATTGCCAATGTCCATTCCATCCCCCCCCCCCCCCTTTGAAAAGTATATACCGGAACGACACAACTTTACCGGAACAAGAACTGTACAACTTCTCTAAATTTAGGCATTGATAATTGAGAATGGCAAAGGGCCTACAGAAATATAAAGGGTCCCTTAACTGAACTCTCCAATACCCTGGTAACATTTTTGGCTTGTGGCTAATATCTGAATAGATTACGATTGTACAAGATAATCTCCTGTATGCATCTTTAATGTGTGGTACTGTATGCATCTTTAATGTGTGGTACAACATATGCAAAATCACCTGCTCTTTTGTAAAAACGTCTACAGGAATTTGTGTTAAATTTAAGCATATTCTATGTGATGTTGTGCAAACAAAGTGCATATTAACTTGTGATTGAAAGATGAAAGCAAGTGATTTCACCTTAGATTAATATTAGATTGATCCAGGGCATGTGCTTTATCTTGATATAAATGATGAAGCTTACAATTAATGGAGAATATTCATGTACCCAAGTATTACAATTACATGCAAGCCTTGACATAAGGATTTTGGCCAGGGGCTCAAAAGTCAAATTGATCTGTTGGAACATATGAAAAATCTACTGGCCTGGAACATAAATCAATAACAATATGAAGAAAATTCACTTAAATCTGAACCAGTAGAATTTCCCGATCCCAGCATAGACTCAGAAACACCCTTCAGGGCCCCTGCTTCATGTAAAGCTGTGATCTAGACTCCAATGCAGTAGGAGTGATGTAACAGAGCGCTGGAAGATTTCCTCCGACCTGACTTTATACAGCAGTAAAAAGTGTTCATATTTGGACTGCTAACTGCCTGTTGTATTTCAACATGGTCTTTTTTCATTTTTATTAAAGATTTTTTTATACAACAAAGTCCATGTAAGAAATATATTTAATAATTATTTTAAATATAAAGAGTGATTTTAGGCTCTAGAATGTTCTATATACATCTTCCCTTCCACACTCAGCTAAGTGCATGATGATAGCATATCACAATAGGAAATATGGATACACTGATATACAACAAACTGCCTTGCGAGTGGCTTTTGTCTTAATGATACTTTGAACATTTTAAACCCAAATAAGAGTGGTGAATACATATAACTACACTGACAACATTGTATTTTTCAAAGATCAACTACCAATGATTGGTAAAAAAAAACAAAAACAACAAAAAGTGATTATTAGTTTAGGAATGAATATTCTGGAGAAAATGCTGCATGTTTTGGTTTTAATCCATTTTTCTGTCTGATGCAGAAAAAGCTTTTCCCAGTGCCAAGGAGAGAAAACAGTGTCCTCTGGTGCCAAGGAGAGAAAACAGTGCCCTCTGGTGCCAAGGGGGGAGAACAGTGCCCTTTGGTGCCAAGGAGAGAAAACAGTGCCCTCTGTTGCCATGGAGGGAGAACAATACCCCCTGGTGCATTTATTAAATGCACCTCTTCTATCTCTGAATGGTGGAGTTGGTTTTATCTTTGCAATGATCAGTCTTCTTGAGACCAGATTTTATCTGAAAATGGCACTGTGCAGTCTTTTTTTCTAGAAACTATTTATAGTGCTGTATCACATAGGCCCATGCACACTTCTTTCTATCTGAACAATCTACAGTATAAGGTACCATTTAGACTATATTTAGCATTTTATGTCGGGATATCTTTACTGCAAATAGTTTTTTCTTTCTTTTTCCACAAAAAATAAGGTTGATATATATATATATAAATTGCAGTGTAAATGTTCTGTCACAAACCAGTGAAGTCCTACTGATATCGTAGCTATCATATCACAATGTGCCAGGCTAATTAATCCGTGAATATTTCATATCACTCCACTGTTATTAGAAATCATTGTCACAAAGGTCTGAGGCTGTTATAATAATCAAACAGCCCCCTTCCCCTTCAGTGGATGCTCTTCCTTTTGCTGTCAGCACACCCTCCTTTACTCTGTGATGATTTTTATCGAAGTTAAGAGCAGCACCCTGATCGATTCTGCTGTTCTGGTTCGTCATCGACTATCACAACATTTTTACGAGCTGTTGACGTCCTTGTTGATCCTCCTCGGCTCCCTAAATCATCCCCTGCTTTGTCTATCATTCCTAGAAATGCAAACCAGTTCATTATTACTTATCTACCATCACATACATTTCAACTTGTGCAATTTGTTTGTGTGTGCTTTAGATAATTATAGATTATTAAATCAGACTTTCCAACAAACAATAAAGGCAAATCTTTTGTTCTATACCTTGGATTTTGGCATTGTTTGTGAAAATTTCATCCGAATTGCTTTATAAAAGATAATTTTTAGTTTTTTTGTGGAGAAAAGGCAATTTGGCAAATAGATCAAGAAATATTTTGATAATATGGCATATCAATGTGATATGATTATAGAAGACACAATTCTAACAACACAGGAATGGGGGAATATCTACGTACTTTTACTTAAATCTAAGACCATTTCTTCAATTCCTTTGCTAAGCTTAGCAGATGTGTGGAAATGTTTGGCGCCGACTGATGCTGCATAGCTACAAGAAAATGAGACAAAGCTATAGACGACATTCATATTAATTTTTTCCCAACCTGGTGGTTTTGTTATGAGCAAATTTTGGAGAACGATATAGATTATTTTAAGATTGAATAACATCCTTGTTGGGTCATTAAATCATAAATACTAAATTAACAGTATTAAAATTATGCATAAGTGCTTATTCATTTTTTTTATCGTGCTTAACAGCTGTTCATGACCCAATCTTGTATTAAATCGATTTTAATTAAGTTTCAAGGAAAATTTTTATTTTCAAATACATTCATTATAAGATTTTCAATTTCTCAGAAAAATTGAAAAAGTTAATAAAACCCAGTTAATAGCATAATGGCCTTTTGTGCGTGATGAGGATTTCTAGCGGCTGCCACGATAACTTACGCTTCAGCTTCCTCCACGGGAACATGCCGGTCCTTCTCCAGGTCAATTTTGTTGCCAGCTATGCACAATGCTATATCATTCCCTAACATCTTACGTAACTCCTTCACCCAGTTCTTCACCTACAATGTACACAATATTCAATGTCAGTGAAGTCAATCTTAACACTATTTTTTAAGGTTAAATTTAATACCTAAAATGTCAGGAAGTGGCTCTGAGCCAATGGGTCAAAGGGCAAACAGTAGTTATTACAGAATCAACCAACTTCTGAATAAGCATTTGTTTATCCATCTTTGGTATCTGATGCTGTAAAATACTAAAAATCTACCATAAAAAACTATTACCAGAAGTAAAATATCTTCTTTTATAAATCATAATTTATGTCTCCTGGTGATATGTGCAGTTCCACTATCTCACTCCAATTCTAAACTAGTTTATCAAGTTATTTGTAGAGCTAAGGTTTTTCTATCTTGTTACTTTAATTGATAACATTTATAGTTGCGTGCTCTGGACAGTGAGAGATGAGTTTACCTTTTGGAAGGAGTCCTCATCTGTGATATCATACACAAGTATAGCACCATTACTGTCTCTGTAGTATATCGGACCTAATGCGTGGAATCTCTCCTGCCCCGCAGTATCCTGAAAAACATCAACCATATCACACTTGAAATATCAATAGATTTGATTTACAAACCTGAAGCTTTGGCTTTTAAATGCCTTGTGTAAAAACTGCACAAATACTCTTAATGTTCTTGAGTAAAAGATAAACATTGATAAATGTAACATGAAACTTCAACCTCCGACAAAACAAATCTTTAACAAAAGAAAATATCACCCAACATACTGGTATACATATATCCATTGAAGACAATTTAACAACTTAAATCACAACAATCACCAAATAAATGCTAAACATCAAAGATTATTTTTCAGTCATCAAAGGATCCAGATTTAACATAAACATGAAATATGATGACAAAGGGTGCCATTCTTATCATGGTGAGGCGATCCTCTATTTATATTTTGTCTTCACCTGTGAGTATAATCTGTCGTGTATCCTATTTCCTATTCATGCCGGCAATTCTTGGAATGAGCTAAACATATAGCTCTCCTCACTTGCATTCTGTCTGCCTCGGTTCTTATGTATTTTGCTGGCCATAGTCAGTCTACATTTGTATGTTTTAACTGCCCTTGAGAGATGTGAACAAAAGCTATTATACTTGTGCTCAAATCTTGATAAGAGGAATTACATTTTCAGGTGAAAGGTGTGTCCTGAGCAGGTACTGATATAAAAACAAATATGTACATTGGGCTCAATGTTGACAAAGTCTCTCCAAAATGTATCTTTCTCTGATCATGAGGTTTGCTTTCCAAATAGTCATGCCATATCTGAAGCTTGGGTATCACTGTGCAGTGCATCACTGTGCAGTGCATCACTGTGCAGTGCATCACTGTGCAGTGCATCACTGTGCAGTGCATCACTGTGCAGTGCATCACTGTGCAGTGCATCACTGTGCAGTGCATCACTGCAGTGCATCACTGTGCAGTGCATCACTGTGCAGTGCATCACTGTGCAGTGCATCACATCACTGTGCAGTGCAATGCACCACTGTGCAGTGCATCATATAGTCAGACAGTAGTCTGATCACCTACTTGTAAAATGTAGATCTATGTTTTTGTGCATGTGTTTTGGAGACCATTTCACAAATGTTTTGCAATGGGAGGTGACTAGCAGACAGCTTGACAGATGAGCTGCTAATTGTTATAAAGTAAAAAATGATGCATCCATGTAAACAATGCATGATTCACTGCGTAACATTCTGCATGCAACATATGAAAACAAGGCAAGAACAGCCTTGTGATTTCATGACAGGGTCATATTGATGATGTTTGGGCCAAAATGATAATGTCTGAAAGCTTTAATGCAACTGACATGATAAAAGATTTCATAGAAAAAAGACTGCTCTTTGCAATGAAAATGATATCCAGAAAGATTACATGGAAATTCATGGAAATTCTCTTGTTTCCTAACTGATGTGAGCTGAGTGACTTTATAACACATCACTGACGCTTCATGGTGACCAATATTATAACCACGCAGATATTTGCCTCTGACCGAAGTCACTGAACTTACCAAACATGAGGTGATAACAATATGATAAACAGGGTAAAATGAAATAAAATGAAATGTGCTGCCTGACGTCATACTACTTTACATTGAAGGCGGAGCTTGGCCGATAGACAGCACTATTCAGCCACATACATAACAACCACTTTATCTATGATATTATATCATAATTTTGTGGTCAAACTGTCTTTGGATTGCCATAAAACTAAGTGGTAAAATATATATGTATCATACATTTTTTGCTCTATGTGTGACAGTTGTTCCTCTATGTGTGACAGTTTATGTAGCCAGTGTTCCAATTTATATTTATTTGCTGAGTCTACAATTATTTATAGCATCAACCCCAGGGTCAAAATAAAATGATAAATGACAACAATGCAGTACACAGTATTCATTCTGGCTAAAAATGACATCCATGGTGAAAATAAGTCAAATATCCGGGGCAGGGCTTGACATACGCACTGGCCCGGTGGCCCGGGGCCACCAGATCCTCTGTTTGGGCCAGTGAATGCTCTGTTGTAGTGGCCCAGTTGGGCAACCATATTTTTGGTCTTTTAGTGGCCCAAACTATCTTGATTTTATTACTCTAATCATTATCCTAAGAACTTCGGGCAACCACTTCACATGCTCTGGTGGCCCAACTGGGCAACCAACATTTTTCTCTTTATGTCAAGGCCTGCGGGGCATTTGACATGAAAAAGTGAAACTCAAAATAACTGATATGTCCATCTTTTTAATTTTACCATTCTTTTCTGGGATAACTAAAATAATAAATCTTTGAAAAATCTTAAAATGTTTTTGTCTAACACTTAAAAGACCAATGCATCCTAAGGATTCTCATGGGAATAACAACAATTCTCAGCAAGGTAAAGGGCCTTGAGAGCCCATCCTATGTATCATCCCTTTTCATGTTGAAGAAATGATTAAATTAATGATTTTCTGCCTGCACTATCTTACATTAACTTGTAGATAAACTATGAAAATACATGAATATCAAATAAACATGATTTTTTTCAGCATATGACTGTAGTGCACATGTAGTAAATGCTTCTGATAATTTCCTCTCATAATGTCACGAGAATTATTCAATTATGACACACACACACACACATAAAAAATACAGCGAATTACCACTGATACCAGTGGAATCATTGTGGTCACACAAAGAATATATAACACACAGTGACAGCTTTAGCATGACTAAATATTGTAATAAAACATAAAACTATGAAATCATAGTATAGTCAATGGTCATTCATGCAAGACCATAACAACATAACATCATGATTAGGGCTTCAGACCATTACAGCTATTTATTCATGACCAAAAAAATGTTTGGAATAAACTGTTGAAAAAAATCTTTACTTTACTTTTTATTTTACTAATCAATTATCAAATTATGGAATAAATTCAGATTAGAGAACAAATAGACTGTTTGCTTTATATGCAGCTATAATTGGGAGTGAAAGTTTAACCTCAAAACATAACATTAACATAATTCTTTCTGAATATGTCCTGCAATTAACAGTGCTGTCAAAATATACATTGAACTTGGCAGTGGTGATCAAATGGGGACAAGCAGGTCTCTTCTAGAAGGGGGCACTGATGACAATAGCCACCCTCCAGCAGGGGACGCTAATGATGAGAACCACCTTCCAGTATATATAGATCTATATATATCAAAGTACCCCACAGAGAACAGAGAAAACTGCTGACCAGATCACACCTGATAAGAGATAACTTTGTGTCCAGGCTTAATTGCCACATTGATTACCCCTGCCTCCCTAACTCTCACCTAAAGTTAGGGGGTGCAGCTATAAAAATAATAGTCAATATGACTAACATAAATTTCAATTTGATTACAAGTTTTGTTCTATTTTTGGAGTGGAAAATCAATCAAATTAGTTTTGCACATGAGAATATTCAAAGCTGTAATGATCAGTATAGAAAATTTTACATAAAAAACATTGTTGGAATTCAATATTCATACACATTTAATACATATTTGTATGGGAAAGTTGGAAAGTAAATCTGCAAGCTGACAGGAAAGATGGTCAGAGAGGGTAAGGAACAAGGGGTTGATTGTGAGCTGGCTGGCTGCCAAGTGGACGAGGGTGAGGGTGTCCATCCTGCTGTGTTGGCAACCAAGCTTGGACCTTTGATGCATCTATTGTCACCTCTAGGTATATTACTCTAAATCTAAGGTATCTCACACTAAGCACTATATCAGAAGGTAAAGCGAATGCTTATTTATCAATGTCACACATTTTGGTATTTGTCAATCATTACAGTATTCAGAAAACATGCACAGTTCATTATAAGTTTGCTACAGTGGGGTATATCCATCAGTAACACTTGACATTACTGAATGTTATAAAGTGATAATTGTATGTTATATTCTTACACGATTGACAAGTTATTTTATATTCATGAGTAGACAAGGAGCTAAAATGAGAGTTATCAATGATATAATTTGTTCAAGAACTGTTATGTTTTTGTAGACATTTGGTACTAATGCACATGCACAAATAATCGAAATAAACTTGAGGTCACTGGGTGCTATTTTCATACAAATTTGTACTATTCACACCAACTTATTCAAGCCAAATTTTGTATTTTCTGTCCATGGGTTATATGGGAATTTTTTGTAATTATCAGCCAATGTTTGAATACAGAAATCCTATGAGCTTACACTGTATTCAAATATTGTGGCAAATTTCAGGGCAAGTGAACTGTAATTGTAAGTAGATTTTAAAATCACCTTGCCCGGTGCAAAAGTGGGTCACAAATGTTGATGACAAGGCCTGCAGTGTCTACTCCCTCCTCAACACTAAATAACCAAACACTTCCCCCTCCCCCTCCTATCTCATTTTGAATAATTTAAGAACTTTTCACAATAATAAGAATCAAAACATATCTTGCACCAATAAATGTTTTGAAACACCTAAAACTTAACCATTACAGTAGTGATAATTTTATCTTTATCCACTTAAATAAAATAATCAAAGTTTCTGACATAAATAAAACCATTGAAGGCACCAGACAATGTGTCATCATCATGGTCATTGAACTGTTACATCAAACATTCCCATATTCTCAACCTGGACCACCTTGACATTACACATTTCTCTCATGCATTCACAATTACACAAATGTAGGTCACCAGTTTGTGCCATTTATATATATCTCATATATAGATATCTTAAGCCCATGGACAAGCAGGACCAAATGAGGTCGCAAAAGAACATAGATCTATAAATACCCACTTTAATAAATACCCAATCGATCAATGTGCCCTGGGTGACCTTACTTCTTTTTGTCACATTTCAGAGTGACCATATTGATATTGGGTCCCATCTGATTACAGATATTATGCCCTGGCAAAGGTTAAGTGTCCTCAAACTGGCAATGATCTCACTCAATGGTTTACCTTCCAGTCTGTCTGATAAAGTATTACCAAGTGCTGATGAAAAGGTTCAAAATCATATCATCTTATTTTTAACAATGTATTAATCATGTTAGATAATGTTAGGTGAATACCACCTATAAGCATGATTATTAATGAAAAAATCTTCTGGCTATGAAGCATGTTTTAAAGTATTGTCAATTGAAGTTCTCAAAGTAAATCAATGCATGTTAGTGAATTGGTGTCAATTGGTCTCATGAAAATTGTCAAAAATATTTAAAAGTCATATGACAAGAATTTTTTTAAGTGGTAAATCTTTAGATTTCATACCTCTGAGAAACATCTGACAATTTTTTCTGCAGTCTGATGTTTAGTTTAGCTATAATCTAAGATCTTTGAACCCCCAGGGTAATTAACCTACTCCCTTGACCTAGAACTGGGTCAGCAGGCTGCCTACGTCATTGCGCCCCGCATGCATCTCCTGCACACATATTCCTCCTACGTCTGTACATGTATAACAGCTGATGTCCTTTCTTCTACACAAATAACACCCATTGAAAATATGATTAATGGCAAAACTTAAGGCTGTAAAATAGAGACTTGCATTTACATCAGCTTCCCATCCCACAATCCCTACTTTAATTGAAGAAAATAAAAATATGGCCTGCTCTACTCTTATCAGTTTCAAGACACTTATAAGCTAGCCTTAAACATTATGGCAATGAAGTTTAAGGGTTTTCAAACTGTAAATGGAACATTGAGATGACACTTTTAAAATATGTATGAATTATTTTTAGTTGATATTTCCATATTTTTTTACACTGAAAATTTATTTATTTATTTGTTAACCAATTACCAGTAACAATATCAATTGGTTGAATATTATTCATATTCAGTAATGTTGAGCTAAACTTCGTTTGACATAATTGAAAATAAATGTTTTGAAAGCATTCGACACATATTTCTAGATCTGTTTCATTGCTGGAAATTATTTTGACTTCTAAATTTAGAGGTCTGGTTATATATTATTTATGCACTGCAGTTGTATTTCAATGGCCATTTGAAATGTTTAGTTTGATATTTTTTTAATGTCTGTCATTGCGTGTCAGTGGGTACCCAACTAAATCATATATCAGTATTTATAAACAAACAGACAAAGGAATATTGAATAAAAATAGAAATTCTGTAAAAATGATACTAAACTTTGAGATATCAACATTTCTTTCTCAACAAGGAAATGAATTTGACCATAATGTTATGATAAAGAATAGTTCAGTCCCTTGAGGGATCTGAATAATCTCAATAGGCAGATGTAAGTTTGCCAAACTCAATTGGGAGGCTGGCTGTATTCCTGTCTTCCCCATCACTACAGGCAGAATCCAAGTGACTATGATGTGAAACATGATCTGACCTACTGTCCACATGTGCTAATGAGGCCCCCAGTGGTTCAAAGATGTTATCAACACTCATGTTATTACTTATAAATTACAATCCCTCAAGACTTTCATTGGCTTGGAGTGGTTTGTTTTGAACATGAAGGGCGAACATGCGTCACTTCTGGCAAAATCTCAGCAGCCCTGATTTGACCCATATAAAAAGGGGCGTGTCCAGCAAATCACTTTGATCCACTATAATTCTGTACTCCATTTATAAAAATGTGTAAAACATGTTGAAATGCAATGTCCATGTATTGTCAGGCCTTGACATTAACATTTGTGATCCACTTGCCCACCGGGCAAGTAAATTTTAAAATCTACTTGCCCTGAATTACAATTCACTTGCCCTGAATTTTTGTCCCAATATTTGAATATGGTATAGGACTAAAACTTATAGGATTTGTACATTCAAACATTGGTTGATAATTAGAAAAATGCCCATATAACCCATAGAATACACAATATTTGGTTTGAAAAAGTTGAAATGAATAGTACATGTTTTTATTCAAAATAGCATGCAGTGACCTCAAGTTTGTTACAATTTTTTTGTGCAAATGCATAAGTACCAAATTTTTACGAAAACATAAAAATTGGCAATGCTCAGTCAATTCTTGACCAATTTATATCATTGATAACTCTTATTTTAGTTCCTTGGATATAAAAACAATAGGAATAGGGCCTTTTCTAACTCAGGAGTTCAATTTTTAAGCAGAGAAATACATGAAGACTTTGAGCTTGTGAGTGAAAATGTCACCCTGAAATGTCAATCTTGTAAGAAAATGTCAATCTTGTAAGACTTTTTAAGATTAAGTAATGTCAAGTGTTACTGATGGATATACCCCACTGTTACTCATCATACTTAAAATCAACTGTACATGTTTCCTGGATAATATAATGATTGACAAAGACCAAAATGTGCGAAATTGATAAGCTCTACCTCCTGATACAGTGCTTTGTGTGAAATACCATCTTGAGGAATATATTTATTTAGCAGCATGCCATAACTTTATCTTGGTCAGGGTTTGGGAGGCAGGGGTAATATCAAGGGCAACGGAGCTTGGACACAAAGTTATCTCTAATCAGGTGTCATCCCTGTGATGTGGTCAGCAGCTCTCTCTGTTCTCTGTGGGGTACTTTGATTGGGGACAGATTACAGTACTTGACCACCGGGCAAGTGGAACAGATGTATCAAGTTGCCCGGACTTGCCCGACAGGTGTGAAATATACCTCGGGCAAGCGGGCAACTGGCTAATGTCGAGGCCTGATTGTAATATATTATGACACAATATAAACATTTTCACAATTTTCTTGTCATGTGACTTTTAACAGTATTTTCTAAAGTGATAAAATGTAATCATGAAACAGTAATTCGCTTACCCATATTGCAAGATTCACTCTCTTTCCTCCGATGTTTATTTTCTTGTTTAAAAATGAAGCCTGAAATGAGAGAAAAATGTATGATAAAGCATATACATGGAAATGAAGATAAACGACTGTCATAAAACAAGATTAAACTTGAGTAAGTTTTTTTTTATAGAAAACTGGTCCCTCCTTAGCATCAGCATAAATGTGTAAATTGGTTAAATAAGATCAACTATCAACATGCCAATAAAGTCAGCTGGTCAGTTTTTAAAATATTTGGTAAGTTCAAGAACCAGTTCAGTTGGACTTTGTCTTTAATTTGAAGTTTTAATTCATTTAGTGACTGCAAAATTCTTCACCCCAAAAAATCATGTATCAATAGCTAAATCATTTATAAGAGGCGTGTTCATCATTTCACACATCGCATTTACTTACTTGTAAAGTTGTGATGTGTTTATCATTAAACTTGTTTTCCACATATCTCAAAACAAGAGATGTCTTTCCCACTGCCCCTTCTCCCAGAAGTACAACTTTGAAGGAGTGGCTACGACTCCCTGCAGAAGCTGCCATTTTATCCTATGTGCACACTCGAATCGAATATATTCCTCAGTTTGTTTGCAATATGGTTGTTTACTATCCTATGTACGACAAAGCACAAAATGAAAGAAAATTTGCGATTCAACCATCATTTTCTTGTCAACATGGCGCTCCCCGTGACGTCACTTGTCATATGAGGAAGTTACGGGAAATTGCGCGAGAGAAATCGGGATGTAAGGCCGCACAGAACACGTATAAAGATGATTTTGGCAATTATCGTCGTAAATTGAATAAAAAAATAGTTATTTTCAATTAGATAATACAAACCTCTATGAAATGTTTTAAAAGAAAATAAGACAAGACCTTTGCATGCCAATATACATGTATGTATGGGGCTTTAGTGACGTCATATTTGTGTACAAAATGGCTTCTCAGAACAGAGTAAGTTTTAAAGTCTTGAACATTTTATGAAAATATTCAGCAGTTCAAGAGTGTATTCCCATATTGAAGTTGTAATCGCGATGTTTAATATGTTTAGAAGGTAGTGACGTCCCTAAAAATTGGCTAACAGTTTAGTAGGGGTCCTGACAAATGCTTGTTTCACTGGCCACCTTCAGACGGTCGTCATCATCTCGTGGAGGTGTGTCAAACCCCAAGCCTGATTCCGAGGGTCCCATTCTAACTAAGTAACCAAAACAGATGAGTCACACAGATGTCATACTCACATGGTACATCATGCCACATTTCTATATCAAACATTACAGTCATAATCCAGAGTCACACAATCACATTCAGAAGAGCAGTACTAAGTTTGACATGAGCTGATCAATGTAACTTTTTCACAAGACACTGATTTAGACAGAAATGCTCGCTAATGTAAGTATTTAGACAACAGAAATAGACATATAGATTAAACTTCAACTTCCCTTCATGGACCTTTTTCTTATGCTAAGGCGTTACATTTGATGTTGGCTCTAGAGAGAAATTGGCCCTTAAACATGCTCGATCTGACTCTGAGAGAGTCTGAGAGAAGTTGGCCATTTGGGGAACTCTGTCCGCTATTTAAATGGTCAAAGATTCAAAGCTTATATGAGCCATTGCTGTGGGTAAGTAAAGGTAAGTATTAGATGTTAGGGTAAGTATTGGATGTTGAGGTCAGGTTCCCATCTTGAAGATTTCATGTGTTCTGAGTGGAAGTGAATACTGACTGGAAGCCTAACAACTGTGAGCCACATTCTCAAAGAGGCCGATTTCACTGAAATTTGTAAAGGATCTGTCAGATCACATATATTCAAAGTCTGAAGGAGTAGAGTTTTGCTTAATCAACACAGTGTCACATTCATAAATTTGTATTGCGATAGCAGGTAGGTATTTGGGTTCAATTCTTTTTTCTTGCTATGTACAGCCGAGTGCCGTTGTTTGTGGCAAAATGATTTTTGAATTGAGAACAAATGTACACTGCAATAGTATACAAGGTCTATACATAGTGTACATCACAACAGAATTCATGCTGTTACTACTAGTGACTACCTTGAGGTACATTGTTTCACTTATATATTGATCGATTGATTGCCAAGAATCTCAGCTCATTTAGATTATTGATCAATTTTGTTTATTTATTTATAGATACTATTTGAGAAGGAGGGGGTGTTCATCCACACCACTGTAGCAAGACTTGATGAGGATGCATTGGTTGCAGGCAAAATTTTCATGCTAGAAAAGGTAAATATTTTAAAATATATATTTTTTTTCTGTAGGCCAAAATAATAATAACCAAAAAAGGATAGGGTATATAAGTTGAAATAAATTAATACATATGATTTATTTCAGCCTGAAGGATTGTTTATAGAATGGAAGGCACTTGAAGATGAGTACGATGTGAAACAAGGAGGCGCTGACACAGAATGGGCAATGGTAGATGCAGTGACGTACAAAAGCCAAACATCAGAAACTGGTAAATCATATGATAACAAATATTCTTTTCTCAGAAACATTATTTTCATAACATAACATCAAGAAAAATAACCTGGTAATAGGATCCATTAACTTAAAAAATTTTAATTGCTCTTCAAAGAAACCCGGCTATAATTGCTCTTCAAAGAAACCCGGCTATAATTGCTCTTCAAAGAAACCTGGCTATAATTGCCCTTCAAAGAAACCCGGCTATAATTGCTCTTCAAAGAAACCCAGCTATAATTGCTCAATAATTGAAGAAGCCCAGCTTTCATTTCTCAAATTCCTGATCAGTTTGTTCTAATGAATAGCATGATGAGTGACCTAAAAGAAAGGAATTCATATCACGCTACTGCTTGGTATATTTCAGGTGCTGTGAAACTTAATTCAAAACAGCCACAACAGAAAAAACCAGACCGACATAGGTACCATATCAACTTTGAAATAGCCGACTTGAAAAGTTTTAAAAGATCGAAACCTAATCTTGGCTGGTCTTACATCATCTTCATCCTCAAGTGTGGCACAACATGCCCTGCACTTCATTTCCACCAAGGAGGGACAAAAGCCTTCATGAAGGAACTCGAGCATTTCCTCACCATCAAGAAGTAAGCTTATCCCATCAATTTGTACATTTTTTTGTTCTACCTTTGCTCCCATATATTTGTGTCACTACATGTAGTTTAATTGGGTAATTTTATTTAGATATTGCCCATGGCATACTGAGCTATTCTGATAAAAATATATAGTGTAATTCAAACAGTTTTAAACAAAATGTAACTAAAATCCTTACTAAATAGAGAGAAAGACTTCAAACATATGATACCAATTATATTTTTTTTAAACAATTATGGAGAAATATGATTTGACGAACAAGATAATTTTAAAATGTTTAGGTCTTCAACAGACTCGTGTTTGTATCTAGTCAGAGAGCACGATCCACAAGCCTTGTCAAAGTCCTTTGATGAACTACAATTATTTGAGAATCAAACAGGAGATGTTATATCTGTAAGTACTCATTCTGTGCTCAAATATCTAACGCAATAATTTCTGTGTGTAGCAAATTCAAATCTGAATTAAATTTAAGTTATTGTAAAAGTGATCCTCACTGACAATTTTTAAGATGTTTCTTAACATTTTCGCCATATTTTTTTTATCATAAACAAGGATAATCATTTTTCATAAACTAGAAAGTGACAAAAGTTTTCGAAACAGGCCAGATTGAAATATTTTTGTCATTTTTATTCAATTCTATCTCACCAAAAAGGATTATGTTTTTATTTGGCCAAGAAGTTAGAGACTGTAGCATTGCTATATCCTTTTTGGAAATGCCACATCCATAAATAATATCATAATTCCCCATGAAACACAGGAATTATATTAAAAAGTATATAATAAATAATATTAATGACATCAAAATAGATTATAAATGATATTTAAAAAACAAATCTTCAGTTATAAAGTATTGACAAGTTTTTGTATGTTTGATATTCATTCAGGTTTCTAAGGTAGGAAAATGACACTTGGAAACAGTGAGCTGCTTCACTTACTGTACTGAGTCAGTCTATCTCATGCTTGGTTTACATTTAATCCAAGTTAAGATGAAAACAAATTATAATTTATAAAGTATGCACAAATATCAGTCATATCTGATGTCCTTTGAAAACAGTCTCAATGTGCTCTCTATTAGCTAAGTGGAAGGTCTCAAATCTTATTTTCTATTTGTAATTTGAATATTCATGTATACAGTTTCCATTATTACTCTCTCATCATAAAGAAATGTTAAATTTTATGACTAAGGGTTCTTGAATGGCAGAGATATGTTTTTCAAGTGCTAACCTTTATGCACCCATTCAATTTATTGCACATTTTTGGAAATGGTGGAAATGATCATATGTAGTGAAATGTGCATGTCTGTTAGACATAAATGAAAAAAAAACAAACATCCAACTTTTTCATTATATTATGCATACTTAGCAGAAACTTACATTCATTTATAAATCAGCACTTTATAATGTTGGGCAGAAGCTATTGGGGAAAACAATTATAATCATGTCATGGTACTAAAGTATTTTAGTCAGGAATTGATGTAATGCAAGAAACCAAACATAACACTATTAATGCAGTGCTAAAATTTATTGCTAGTACATAGAACACTAATGTATATTTGCCTTAACCTTAAAGGACAACACAATTCTCAGAATCCATTTTAGATCATTTTGGTTGTGTTTTTTTCAACTTTTTACATAATGGTATGGAATATTTCTATTTTCTTCTTGTCAATCATGTATCTATGTACCTGCAAGTCTGACTTTTATATGTTAGCTACTGCTGTGTGCCAAAGCTGTACTTGAATGGTAAATATGTTGTGAAAGTTGTGTTGTCCTATAAGAGAGTTATCTCACAAATACTATGTACTGTATTTACTCGAAAATAGGACGAGGATTTTGGACCCAAACCTGTAGTTAATGTTTGGGGGGTTGTCTTATACACGAGAACAACCTGTAGATGGTGATTTACGGCACCTCCTGGCAGCCGATCACGTGCTATAAACGATAATAATTAAAAGCTATATAATTAATATCTTTGGCTTATAAAACACAAAGAAGATTTTACCATGTGTCAACAGTAGTCCGCCTCCATTTAATAAGTGTATATCATGCACAAGTCGGGGAAATGTTAGTTCAACACTGCTTAAATATGCATACGCAACACAAGGTCGCCATTTTGAAAAGCAGAAATGATGGGGAGAAGCTCAAAATCGTGCAAAAACGATTGGAGCACCACCACAGTGTGTTAACTGGCATTGAAATATTAATTGATGGATCCCTGACACTACACATTTATGTTTTACTTTTAAAATGGCCTCCAAACTTGAATGGTAGCAGTGCAGATGTCTCGAGAAAAACAGACTCGTTCTATAATCGAAAATTGGCCGTTTTAAGCAAAATCACATCAATTTCAGGGGGTCGTTTTATACACAGGGTCGTCGTATATTCGAGTAAATACAGTAAATGAAATGGACAAAACCCAGTAAAAACAATTTGAAATGGACGACATGACAGATGCGACTTTTCTTGTCACTGGTATTTTTCTTGAAGCGTAGTATAACTATATCAATATTTAATAGGTAAATTATATAGAGAGACGATATCCATCAAACCACAATAATTTTCATCTTCCATGAAGTTGATGTGGAAATACAATCATATTTCTGTAGTTTGTGAGTTGTCTTTATGTAAAATCATTTTTTTGTCTCCTCGCAAAGTGTGGAACAGCATTTAGCAAACTTTTGTTCTTCTTATTCCAGACAACCAAAAACCATTTCACATAAACTACCTGTCTTAGACATAACCAGTGCCATTTCATGCTAACAACAGATTTGAGGTAGTTTCCATTTTCCTGACCAAAGTTTGAAAATTTTGCCATCAAATGAGAAAAAAAATGAAAAAGAAAAAAATATATATATACCGGTAGATGTAAACAGTTATCAGCAGATCAATGTAATGTTTTCTAAATATTGCAGAAATTTATCCGGGATCCTTACACAACAACTCTGGGCGGGTTCTCCAAAGTGACCAAGTTCCTGCAAGATGCCCTCTTAGTCCCAGAGCCTCCGACACGTCCGCAGGAGGAGGTGGCGGCCATCTTGAATGAGGAGATCGAGGGCATGGACATTGATAACCAGGAGGAACCCGGATTTGAGGTGGTTACAAAGGTTGGTTGTGGAAAATATGGAATGTACTCTTCCCAATAATTCTTTGACAGCTTAAGATGTAATAAAAATATGATTGTTCTTCGTGTCTGTTCTAAATTAACACACAAAGGAAGACATAGATTGTACAACAATACCTCTGTTAGAATATCTATTGTTTAATTAGGTAGGGAGTAATTTATACTTAACTTGTGTGTTGGCTTTAAAAATACATGGATTGTACTACAATATTTTATATATATAGATTGTTAACTAGCTAGGGTTTATTTTATACTTCCCTTGTGCCAGTCAACTAGTTAGGGTGTATATTATACTTTCCTTGTGTCTGTTCACTAGTTAGGGTGTATATTATACCTTTCATGTCTGTTAACTAGTTAGGGTGTATATTATACCTATCATGTCTGTTAACTAGTTAGGGTGTATATTATACCTCTCATGTCTGTTAACTAGTTAGGGTGTATATTATACTTTCTTGTGTCCTCATCTCTGCTTTTCTCACAGAATGAGCTGCCTGAGAGACCAGAGGTGAAGAGGAGCAGCCCGCTGACAGCGCAGCAGTGGTCCCAGCACATGGACCAGGACGGCAAGGTGACAGACGTCGACAAGATCAAAGATCATATATTCAGAGGTGTAAGTTCCTGAAGTTTCTCAAATCTGACATGTTGCTGTGACCATTCATCTTTTTTGTGAAATACATATTTTATTTCTTTTCAAATTTGAATCAATTCAAGCTTATTTGTTTACTATTCCACAAAAATGCATACTGATAAAGATAAAATAATAAGTTATTTGTTGTCACCTAGGGATTGGACCCCACGATACGGAATGAGGTGTGGAAGTTTCTGCTGGAATATTACAGCTGGGACTCAACATATAAAATGAGAACTGAACAGAGAAAAAAGAAAGTGTAAGTTGTGATTAAAGCTTCAAGCTTAGGTCTTCAGAGATTTTATAGAATACAGTCTTACAATTCAATATAAATCTATTCAAAAAATGAAACATTTTAAATTTTGGATATAGATTTCTTTTTATATAAAAGAGTTAAAATGTCTGTATTTATGATGCAGGGATGATTATTTCCGGATGAAACTACAGTGGAAATCTGTGACTGAGGATCAAGAGAAAAGATTTTCATACATGAGAGATCGAAAGAATTTAATAGGTAAGAAAAGCACTCAATTTGAACACAAGATTTATGTACCTAACATAATATTTTGATTTTCAGATAATGCATTTGCTCGTGTTCAAATGTCACTTCTGGATATGGACATTCAATTTGATAGAAATCTTAAAGTAAAGTAAAGCTTACGCCCAAATAAACCTTCAAATGCTTGCTACAGATGTACATTTCGTGTAATGTATTTCAGACAAGGATGTGACAAGGACAGACAGGACACACCAATTCTACCAGGGAGAAGAAAACCCCAATATTCAAGTCTTATATGATATTCTGATGACATATTGCATGTATAACTTTGATCTAGGTAAGTGTCAAATGATATTCTGATAATGCACTGCATGTATAAACTTTGATCTAGGTGAGGACAATATTATTAGATCCAGTTAATTTTTGTACGCAAGACATTATCAAAGACAAATTAAAAAAAAACACACAAAAAGGCTTACAAAATGGTTGGAAATAATTGTGTTGTATTTTATTTAGGGTACGTTCAGGGTATGAGTGACCTGCTGGCCCCCATACTGGTCATCATGGAGAATGAGGTGGATACTTTCTGGTGCTTCGCAGGATTCATGGAACTCATGGTCAGTATTCCATACACTGCAAAATTAGCATTAGGTTCTATGTGAAAGATTATGTGAGAATTTTTTAAATGATTTTTAAGTTTTTGGCCATGAGATGTAAAGATATAGAGTTTTCAAAAATGATTTTTAGTGATTTAATTATATTGATTTTTAAGTTTTGATAATTGGGATTCCAATCAATGAGTCTCTTTTATGTTAATATAGAAGAATGTTTTATTGAGTCAAGTTTCAGTCAGTCCCTTTTGTTTTTTTTAAGATAGCCAGATTTATTTTTGAATATTAGGCCACATAAGTTATTTCTTTGATAACCAAGCCTTTTTAATGATATATTTAAAGAATCTTGTCAAAATGATAACTTTGAAACTTGTGTAAAATTATATGGTTAAATTCAAGAAGAAAGCAATTTCCCTTTCAGGCACACAACTTTGAGATGACCCAGGAGGGAATGAAGAGACAACTGAATGAGATACACATGCTGGTGAAGTTCATAGACCCACAGCTCTCAAACTACTTAGGTAAGACTCAAAGTCTCCACATGCATGCCACCTGACCCAGATCACTGTGAACTTCATGACCTTGACTCACCATGATGCTCATGACACTCTCCCCATCTGTATCAACATGTGACCTTGACCTACATTCATCTGAACTTCATGACCTTGACTCACCATGATGCTCATAACACTCTCTCCCTCAGTATCAACATGTGACTGTGACCCACATAGATTATAGAATCTGTTACTGTAGGCATATACTGATCAAACTTGACTTCCCCATTAGATTAAAAACAAGGATTTTCCTGACAGTTTGAAGATCATCAGTCAGCTAATACCTCCTATCTCTCTCATTACGGCCATCTATAAACCATGAGCTTGTCTAATACCAGTATATCCTGAGCTGGCCCTGTATTTTGTGATTGTGGTGTGGAAGTTTCTCCTGGAATACTACATCTGGGACTCCATATATAAGACGAGAACTGAACAGAAAAAGAAAAGAAAGGAATTCAGTCACCACCAGGGGACAGCACTATAGATAGAGTAGTCCTCACCAGGTGGCCCTTGGGTGGACCATTTCCTATAGCCACATTGGTCAAAGTTTATAGGGGTTACTTTAGGCAAACCTACAACAATATACAATCAACTGAATTTATGAAATAGAGTTCAAAATGTGGACTGTAGACAGCGGGCATTCAAAGGCCCATTAATTATTGCAGCCAATTAATTTGTGCTTCATTTCAGCTTATAAAGGTTTTTTTATCACATCAGTTGTGAAGCATTCTTTGATAATGTCCTTGTTCCAAGTGGTGAAAGACTTTGTAACCATCATTATATTTCAGAGAGCCATGAATCAGGAAACATGTATTTCTGCTTCCGATGGGTACTGATCATGTTCAAGAGAGAGTTCTCTTTCCAGGATATCATGAGATTATGGGAGGTAGGTCTGACTTTGTGGTTTGTTTGCATGAAGTAGCCTGGAATTGGAGTTGACAATTTATGAATGTCTGCCAACATATTGAAAAATACAGATGTCATTTCGATAAAACAATGGATTGTCTGTTTGTTATATAATTCATGTTTTTATCAAATGGATAGATATTTGTTTCAGATAAGTTAAATGATATTTAAGTATTTTTGTTTATCTGCATATTACAGGTATTGTGGACAACGAGACCATGTCCAAACTTCCATCTGCTAATTTGCTTGGCAATCCTTGATATGGAGAAAAACACACTTATTGAAAACAATTTTGGATTCACAGAAATATTGAAGGTATTTAACATACATTGTTTTCTTCCAAAAAGATACATGGAAATGCCAAGTGTAATGTTGAATTAAGATTTTAAATTGTGAAAAAAATAGTGAAAACAGAGGTTATGTCCAAACAGGTATTTGAATTGGAAATCAAAATATTAAGCAACAGAAAAATGATTGAAAGATATGTAACAGAAGTTTTCTTCCAAAGATATATGTATAGAAATGTCAAGTATAATGTTGAATTAAAATTTGAAAGTGTGAAAAAGGAGTGACATGGAAATCCAAATTTCATATTAAGATAGAGAAGAAATGAATGACAAGAATTTTGTGATTTCAGCACATCAACGATATGAGTGGAACCATAGACGTGGAAGAAGTGCTACGCATCGCTGAAGGAATCTATCTGCAGCTTCAGCAGTGTAAAATGTTACCCACCACAATCCGGGACCTTCTAGGCCTCTCACAAGAGGGCGCCACAGCAAATGGAACTCTCGACGGGGAATTCAGCAGGGATTCCACCCCAAGCACCCCAGACCGGGGTAAAATGGCACTCCCGGTCAAATCCAGATCCATGCAGTTTGCTGGACAGAAAGATACCACTAGTGGTCATAGTTCAGACAATTTTGTTACCCCTGATGATAATAGCATAGAAATACTTGCAGAACAGGCGGACCCATTCTTATGATAATAGTATTGCTGAGAAAGACTCTGGCGAGAGACCAATATATCTATTTCATTTATGGAACAATGAGTGATAGTTGTTGCCATAGAAACAAGGATATAATAATGTGCTTAGTAATATTATCTGGTAGACTATACCCAAATGTGAAAATACAGGACTGTGTTGAATTGACTGAATACTTGGAACCTTGAGTGTGATATAAGCATATTAATAAATTGTAGGATAAATATCCCAGGAATATAGATTTGCATTTAATTTAACTTTTCTTATTTTATTACTATTATATTAGTTGGTTTTCAAACTGATTGATGATAACAGATAATGTTTCAAAAGTTTCAGAATAAACATGCAAAATAATTTTGGACCTCCTAATAGATAAAAAGCATTATCAAAATCTATGGACAAAATAGCAAAATTTTGTATCATGACATATTATAAAACCTTTTCTTGGTCTTGTGTTACACTCAAAAGATAATTAGAATATTGTTATGATGCAGGGACCATGAATTATGTTATAATGGAGGTAGTATACAATAATCCATGTACGAATTATTTTTATTATGGCTTACCGGGGTTAAAGGCTTGATATACAAAATCTATATGTGGGCTCCTGAGCAGCGTGAACCTTTTTTATTCTAAATCCTGCAAACATATTGTAAGCATAAAAATAAATAATTGTAAGTATAAAATTGTACAAATTTGGGGTGTGACAATATAATTATGTACTTTTGGTGCCTGAGACCTTTTAGCTGTGCCGCCTATGTGGGAGGGGGATTTCTCTGAGACTACTGGGTGTAGGATTCAGCTATTCATAGGTAATATGTATTTTTTGTGGCCAATTTCTATTTATTCTTCATGAGGCCCAGATCTTTTTCCTATATATTTTGATTTTCAGTTCAAATTCCTTATTTACAATAAATACTTGAAATTATCATTTACAAAGACATTTACAGGCATATTCACAAAAGCAACAGTCTGCACGGCTCTTAGGCCTTTCATCTATGTTTTGAGTCATTGTTTAACTTGGATTAACTTGGAAATTGAAATGAAAAAGGACACCTGGGGTTAACGGATCTGAAATTAACTTTGAAGTACCTTCTGTGGCATAAACCTAGTCTGAGAAAAACATTGTAAACTTCCTTATAATCAATATTATTAATTATATTAGACAAAGAAGTGGTCTTATTGTTGTTTATAAGAGTAAAATCAATCTTCATGGGCTTCAGAGATATAGAATAGAATGTGTGGAGACTCTGGGATACTGTAACCTGAGAGTAGCTTGTGATTCCCCGAGGCCTTGCTATGACATAACCAAAGACGGAATCAGTCAGGTCATTATTACATGGATAAGAAACAAACAAAATCTGGGTATGTGATAATCGTGTAAAATAGAGTTCAGATGTAAAGTTTGACCCGTTTTAGACTCCGGATAAATTAGATATTAAAGACAATTTGATGCCAAGATGACTTGTGATTAGGTATTGTAACTGGAGTATATGTCTCATTTCTCTGAATCATAATGTTATTGTTATAGTATATACCAGAGTTGCAAAATTATCATTTGCAGCTAAATAACTGGATAGTAATGAAAAAAATCTAAAAGTTACTGTTTGAACCAATTTATATATGGCTTCAACTGATTTATAATATGAATACTAATTTTCTGTTGTATTATATCCTGTATGTAATAATGATTAATGTGATAATATTTTCCTTCGCTTTTTTTACTTCATCCTTTTAAATATTTTCTTTTGCAGAAAACAAACCATTATTTGCATGAAAGTGGCTTCTTATTGAAGAGAGAGTTTACTGTCTTGATGCATAGTTAAGATATGTATAAATAATATAATTGGCTTTTCACCTAGTGAGTGGCAACAATCTAAATTCATACAGGACACAACCTACCAGTATATCATAAACATTGGTAAACTGATTATTGTGAAGTAAAAAAAGATTGAATTGTCATCTATTATGCTAGATTATAAGATGGAAATATCACCATACCATTTGCCTTTTTCTTTTATTTGTGAAAGGTTTCTGGCATCAAGATATGATATTTTGCCAGGTAAGCTTGGTGCAATTTATAGTGTGTGTAAATTTGTCATTTCCAAGGGGGGTCCACATATGCAGATATATTAAATACTACTCATTTAAAACTGCCACTGGCTTTTCCTGGTGTTTATACACAGACAGATGTATACAAATATCTTGAAGATCAAGAATTGTTTTCATCAAATAAATTGTAAATATTCAATTGAGGAATTGTATAAAACATGTAAAAATATTTAAGAATTGCTTTAAGAATATATTACTTGGTATAACTGTATTGATTTGATTTACTTTGAAATGGTCCATATGTTTATGTTTCTCATAAAGAACTTTCAGGGTTTTGTTTCATTGCTATAAAGATTTCATCAGACTTTTACTAAATACGACATTCACATGGAGGGATCAGTGCTCTGTACAAATCATTCCTGGTTTTGTCTGCTTTGGATTTTGTCAACGACAATATACATTTAACATTAAGAGGAGATAAAATCAAAGATCCTGAAGATATGTAACAACCACAGTCCCAACCAAGACCAACAAGGATTAAATGTGGTTTTATCTCTTCAATATGATAGGGACCGACTGGAATATCCAGAATCTTGCTGAAGTATATTTTCTTGGGTGCTAATATTTAACATCAACTAATAATGCAAGATGGCTGAGCGTACATAATGCATGTTGAAAACAGGATGGAAATTTAAAATTCAAATTTGAGTGGGTTTATCATGGAGCAACTATAAAAGTTTGATGTTCTCAAAGAACTAAATAGAATATATCAGTTGTGGAATTAATTAGCAGGATTATAAATAAAGCGGTAATATTGAGCAAGGGGTATTATTAATGAGCTACTAGATCAGGCACACTTATGTTGCTAGTCAAATATGGTGGTCATAATAACTATCAGAAAATGTGAGAAAAATGGCTGATGTCAAACCCATGGTAATGTGGTCATTCAGATACACAACATTTATTACTCATTACCATTACATTTTGCTGAATTGTAAATGTAACATTTGTAAATGGCAAGGCTACAATAAATAAAACACCTATGGTCTACAGTTAGATATCAATCACATTTTTGTTTCTCGTCAAACTTTCATCACATAACATTGTGGAGATATATAGCTGGTGCTTTAACTAATGGTGGTTATAATGTGGTCCCATTCAGGCAAATAACATATTATTCATTAACAATTCATTTCTTAATTTGATAATTTGTAAATATATCATCCATGAATGGCCAGCCTATAGGAAATAAAGCATAAACCAAAGTTTATTTCATTGATCATTACCTGTAAAATTTAGAGTATATTTAGTTGATAATATATCATACTATTTTCTTCAGAAAAACATGGGTATTTTCACTTGGACTGTAATTATTATGTTGCTATAATATTTTGTTTCTATAATAATATAATAAACCTTCATGGTAATAAATCATTATAGCTGGAAAAAAGCGTTTTTATTATCTGTATTTGATTGATGTATTTTAAAGGTACTTCAAAATACTATCTTACATGGCCATTCATGCACTTATTATGGAGAATTTCTCTGTTCTATGTGGTCTACGGACTGTGGTGTAGTTAGTTTGGGTGCAAGCATATTAGCACCAATTCTTGCGTGATGGTCCAAAGGTCATGGGTTCGATTCCCAGACCAGTCAAAATTGAATTCATGATGCAATATCACTTATAAGCTGAGGCCCAAGCTGAAGTACTAACATGTTGAAAATTATGTAAAACTCTAAAACGAAAAAAAAAAGTGGTAATGTTTGCAATGGGAATGAATTACATACCTACCACTGCTACAAGGTTTGGTTTTGTTTGGCTATAGAGTCATGTCCACAAATTCAACAAATCAAAACAAAAGAAATTAAAGAATATGGACTGGAATCTGGAATATGAAAGCTGATCTGACAAATTGTCAAAGATCAGTGTGATTGAATAATTGAAATATACCATTCTTTTATTTTTGCTCTCCTCATGTGTGTATATATTACAATATCAGTATGGAATGGCAATTTAGTCTGACCAATTTTGTTATGCCACTATGCAAACTATAATATACCAGACCATCCATGGCTTTTCCAAGTAACCCAGTTAGTTAATTTGAACTTTTGATCATTATCCAATACAGGGGCTCACCACCAAAATTTTGGGGGATTTTCACATTTCATGTGTGTAATTGGCCTCTTGTGAAAAGGAGACCTTTTCAAATGATTTTAAAAATTAACTGGCAAAAATAATCTGATATTCATTTTTGTTGTCTTTCACCAGGTACCGGAAAATTATTTTGCCAGCCAGCTAGCTTGTGTCATAAAATCTGCCAGCTGTTTAATCATAGTTAGATGAGAATTGTGACAACTTTATCTGGAGATACTAACCAGTTTGTCATGGAATTTTCCAATGCCTGGTGATCCCGTGGTTTTTTGGTTTATGTTATTTCTAGACATTTTTGGAACATAATATTTAAAATTTAAAAGAATGTTATAGATTACTATATTTACTAAAAATGAATTTGAACAGCCTTCTCTCTAAAATCCAATGTAAAGATCAAAGACAAGGGAGTTATTTGGAATTTTGTAGAATTTTGGCAAATGCGGAAACAATGGTGAAACGATGCTGAGATCAAGAGAAAATTTTTTTTCTTAAAGCCAAGTGTTTGATGATAAAATGAAAGGAATGAGTTGGTACTGAAATATGATGGACAGTGCTTGGTGTTCTTGGAAACTGGATTTCAAGTACTTTCATGGTGAATATGGGGATAGTGTTCAACTAGCCTTTATTTTACATTGTGAGACCTTCATTTATCCTTTTTCAGGCACATTTAGTACTAGACATTTAACAGGCAAACTAAGTTAAAGGTAATCGTTAACATAGCCCTGGGAAACAAGATGATGTTGCATAAAGTTTGGGACCAAAGAGTAACATGTTTTCTCCCAAAAAATTTGGAACAAAGGGTTGTTTTGATGTCCATATTCCTGCACCCATCTCCACAATCTCTTTGGCATAAAAAGCTCAAGATCTTGTGCAAGCAAAAATCCATGCTCAGCAGCATGTAAACAAAGAGTAACAAGGTGTTTTTTGTCAATCTTTCCTTAAAACTTCATTCTGAACTATTTTGGGGTGTGTTATTCCCAGTATTTTGTTGGTTTTCATTTTATTCATCTCAAAGTTGATTCAGGAATTTCAAACCTCCTGCTCGCAGTTGATATTCTCATTTGGTTGTTCACTGCAGTATCAATAGCTTCCAGAAGCTCAGGATTTCTGTAAGCTGCACAAACATATATCAATAACAAGCAGTGCAATGTTACCAGCATCCAGATATTAATTTTGATGTCTACAAAATAAATTTGATTTATACACTTTGAAATTTGATTTCATGTAATAATTTATTTAACCCACCCGCTGTTGGTACAATGGAACTTATGAAGTCATCCATTCTAATCAAAGGAAAAAAATTAACCTTTGTGGTTATCTACAGACCTGAGCCTTCAGGTATGAATAGATACATGTACTCTGAGTTCTATGAGGAATTTACTCAGTCGCTCACCATGGCGCCTTTAGGCATGAGGTCATTTTCCTAGGTGACTACAACTTTAATGTCAATAAGCCTGCCAATCCTGATGTCAAAAAATACATTGACATTCTGTCAACTTTTGACATGATGCAATGGATCAAGGAACCTACCCACAGATTAGGCAATACCCTTGATCTATTCATCTCTTTTTAAGGAAACAATTCTATTAGAAGCCACCTGGTTGATGAGTATTTATCTGACATCATTCCTCCTAAACCTCCTAAAAAATCTATTAGGTATAGGAACTACCGTGGCATTGACCTCAACTCCCTTAGGAATGACATCAAATCCCTCAGCCGTCAGTCACTGACATGGAAAGACCTATCCCTACAAGACATGGTTGATCTCTAGGACAAAGAGCTCATATTACTCATGGATAAACATGCTCCCATGAAAAGTGCCAAGGTTTCTAAGCGCAAACCTGTACCTTGGATGTCTAGTCAACTAAAGCTTGAAAGATCTCTCAAGAGGAGGCTTGAGAGAAACATGAATAGAACAGGACTGACAAGGAACAATATAATGATAAGAAATAGATATAATTCCCTGTTAAAGTCCTCTCAAACTGATTATTTCTCTAATCTGGTTGAGGAAAATAAGCATGACCCTAAACACTATTTAAGGTCATTGACAGTCATGCACAAGAACAGAGACACACGTATGCCTCAATCTGACTGTGACAGCACTCAAGCTGAAATATTTAATTCCTTCTTTCTTGATAGAATAGAGAAGATCCGCACTGATATGGACAATGCACCTGTCACTATAAATTTCTCACCAGGTAACACTGCAAACAATGCGGTCCCCCCTCTATCAGACATCTCACCACTCGAGAGATTTGTACCCCTGACAACAGATGATGTGCGGAAATTGGTTAAGAGGTCTTACCAATAATTACTGCCACCATAAACAAATCTGCCACCATAAACAAATCACTGATTGATTCATTTGTATCTGATAGTATGAAAATTGCTATCATTGCACCCCTACTGAAAAAATTAGGCTTGGAACTTATTGAGAAGAACTATAGACCAGTCTTTAACCTGACCTATATTTCTAAGCTCACAGAAAGAGCAGTGGCTGACCTATCTACACGTCCCCATTGGCGGACATCTTGGCCAAATATGGCCTCAACTATAACATCTATGCTGACGACACCCAGATCTACATTCCTGTTGACCACATTTCCAGTCAGCATGTAGAATGTGTCAGTGAAGTCAGAACCTTCCTAATCTCGAATAAAATGAAGATTAATGATGGAAAGACTGAAATACTGATCTTTACTGACAGGCATAGTACTGCTTCTGATAGTAACATCCCTAATACTATCAAGGTGGGAGAATCAGACATTTAACCATCTGTATCAGTAACTGACTTTGGTGTTACCTTTTATTCCAACATGGACATGAAGGCACAAATTAGAAAAATGTGTAAAAAGGGATACTACCACATTAGGAACTTAGCAGCAATTAGAAGACTGCAGTAACATTAACTCATGCTTTTGTCACTTCCACTCTTGATTATGGTGATGGTCTTCTTGCAGGTCTTCCCAGGTCTGACATCAAGAAACTACAATAGCTGCAAAACTCAGCAGACCGTGTTGTAGGAAGGATCAGGAAATTTGACCATATATCAGGAAAATTGAAGTAACTGCATTGGCTTCCTGTTCATGCAAGAATCGATTTTAAGATCCTCCTTCTGACCTGGAAGACCCTAAATGGTAAGGCGCCTGACTTGAGTGACCTACGTACCAAAAATTCAACTTCTGGGGTGAACTAAAGTTTCTCTTCTTCTTGGTCAAATACCATAAAGATGTCATCAATATATCTCAGGTATAGAACAGATTTTCATGGGGCATTTTTTAGGTTCTCCTGGTGTGCCACGAATAGGTTGCCATCATCATCAATTTCGTCCCAATCATAAATGGTATTCAGTATGTTCCTTACACTGGGTTTTACATCATTAAGTTGCCTCTCTGCTTTAATATAGTCTTCTGTATCCATGATTACTATGGCCGAGCCCTTGTTAGCCTTTTTTTATAGTAATCATTTTTTGCTTAGATATTCTAATGGATTTTTTGCATTTCTCTTTTTGTGAAGTTTTAGGTATGGGGTACCCTGGGTACAAATTTCTTGATGTCGCTTAGTACACATTTGAAGAATGTTTCCAGCACAGGATATCTAGAAGTGTTTTGAACTTTACCAGTGGGTCTATGGTGGTTGGGGTCGTTATTGAAGCATGTTGGGCATTGGTGGGAGGAAAATGGGTTGTGATGTTTGGTTGAATTTGGCTAGGGGGTCAATTTGTTTCTGGGTCTGAATCTTGCCAATATGATTTGAATCTTGTTCTCCTGTAAAAGGACCATAGGTCTGATTCTATTTCGGTCACAGGCCATGGCGCAGTTGGTTAGAGTGACAGCTTATTAGCACAAGTTCCTTTATGGTGATCCAAAGGACATTGGTTTGATCCCCGGCTACGCCAAGATTGAAATCATGATACAGTTTCACACATGTTCTCAGGCCCGTGCCTAAAGGGTTAACCTGTCCCTGTTAATCTATGACTGGGTGGGTTGTCATGTCAAAGACCTGCAACATGACAATTCAGTGAGGCAGCACTTTATCTGCAACAAGTAGGTCATCACGAAAAGACTGAAATGATGAAAGTGATGTAAAACCCCACACAAACAAATACTTGAATCAATTTGATTTGTTTCTTGTTTTTAAGGACCCTCTCCCTTCAGGTCACCTTAACCAACTTTATTTGGGCATATGTATACCTTTTAAGAATGAAAATAATGGAAAAGATATCTGAGCGGACAAGCTTTATGACAGATGTCACAGGCGTGCTGCTTATTACTTTCCATCCAATATATATACCATTTACAAGTATGCACTGGGAAGATCATGATATTGATAATGTAGAGGGCACCACATTCTGATGACCTTGCAGGAATTTGTGTGAAAATTTGGACATCACTTTTATTAAACACCACACAGATCTGGTGGCAATACTGACAATTATGTATCAAGAGGCTAAGATTATCTTTCATTGACGCTTTAACAGACATGATTTAACAGCCCAAAACATTACTCATTGCAAGAAATACATTCTCTCAACTTTGCTAAGGTCACTCTGATATATGTCATAATACAACTATCCCCCTTTGAAAGAAGAAATTCCCTTGAGTGGCTTTAGGCTGGCTCCAAAAAGGGATCCTTCCATTCCACCAGCACCTCTCCTGTGGTTGGGTCTTTAACAAACTGGGCTTTGTTAATTCAACAAGATTTCTCAACCACCTCCCCCAGCTGCCTCATGCTGTCCACATCATGTCTGCGAAATGCCTTCTTGGCCAAACCAAATCCTCCGCCATTTGGACACTTCATGTAGCCTTTATCCATGAACTCAAATGTGATTTCATTGTGGAGCCCAGTCATGCACCTCCACATGAAGTAATGTATTACAGTTGAGATATTGTTGTGGGGGGCACTGTTTTCAGCTTGGAAAAGGGAGCTGGTTTCTGCCATCCCATATCTACCCAGGAAGTGGTGGAGCAGTGACAACAGTGTCTGGTCCATGACAGCCAGTGACATCTGTCCCTATACGTGATGACTCATCAAAGATATAGTTGAGCAAATCACCTGAAATGATATGGGGATAGCATTTTCTTACTTATCAACCAATTCTCCATCGACATAAATGATCATAAATGTTCATGTGGGTCTGTTTTTATTACTCTTGGGAAAAGCACAAGAAAATTAAATACGACAATAGCCAAGGAGAACTGGAATAACCTTATTCAGTATTTTAGCCAACCTAACATATTGAACATATTGATTTGCATTACATTTAATATTTTCTTGTCATACAAACTTTCTGTGGTAAAGATAATCTTGGAAGTAATTCATTAAATTGTGTAAACATTTAACAAGTACATTTTAAATTGAAAATGAAAGGCTACTTGTTTACCTGTGCCATCTACTGCTACCCCAAACCACTCCACTTTCATCAAATGTTTGAAGTACAGGGTGCTAGCCTGGTCAATGTGATGGGGCACATTGACAGGCTGAGCAAAATAAAACGTGTAATGCTGGGAAGTCAGCTGGCGTGAGCAGGCTGCAGCTGGTGCAATGGGAGCTTCCAAGTTTAGGATGGCTAGTTCTGCCTTGGTGCTCCCCATGTGGCTCTTGTAGAGGTCCCGTTTAGCCTTGGCTTTGGTGAGATGGGCCTTCTCCTCCAGAGCCTTGGCCTTCCTCCTCCGTGACTTTCTCCTTCACGGCTTCTCTCTTGTCGCAGGTGTCACAAATGTCTGTCCTCAAGGTCATGAACTTGGCATGAGGGAGACATTGTGACCACAGGTTCAGGAAAAAGGAGTAGCTCCTCACATACGGCTTATCTTCTGCTGGCCATCACTTGAAGTAGGAGCAGCTGACATTGGGACTGGACAAATTTGACGAGTCAAATATCATTTCAAAAGGATATGCATTTGCAGGTTTTCTTTTGTTCTCATGAATCCTTGGCACTTAAATAGAAGAAAATCAATGCAAATATCTCCTTTGTTAAAAATATACAACAAAGTATTTAATTCAAATTTGTTTACTGTCATCAATTGATACACATCCAAATTAAGATTATCTCAAGATCATTTAATATTCTAAGACATTTAAAGTTATCTTAGGGAAGGAATGTTTGCTCAATGAGGATAATCAAAGTCAAATCCAGACCTTGAAAGCATATCGTTTTTTAGTTTATGCTTAATGCTTAATATTTAAAATAATCATTTTCTTAGTTATATCCATCACAGTAATACTTTGTGATAGGTAATTTGAAAGATATTGTATATTAGCTCAATTATAACCTATTTGAAAAAACATTAACATTTGAATGTATTTCAAATTGTTTAATTTCAATTTATTTTTTTATAATTTAGTGTATTGTATGGAAATTCTATTTAATTTGTAAATATCCAATAGAAATTCTATTTGGTTATACATTTTTAAATTCCAAATACAAAGAACCTACGAGCACCAGAGTACTTGAAATGTGCGCAAAGATTCTTGAGGTACTTGGTACCACACACATGTGAACTTGAAGACCTCCTCACACATAAAACTAACAGTGAACTACTGAGGTAAGCTTATACACCTGTGTTATTTAAGGTGACAATAACAAATTCTGCATCCAAAGTTGTGAGTAGTTAAAGGTTGATATTGGGATATTTGGTTATGTATCAAGTCTGTTTCTTTATGTCATTAGCTTTTGAAGTTTGCACTGTCCTAAAAACCCTTTGCCCGGGGCCAGTATTATTTCCATACTTGTCAGCCTAAAACTGGCAATTTTGTCAAACAAAATGAGTTTTGCAAGAAAGAAATGCTGACTGAATGCACTAATAGACAAAATAAATAATCTTGTTCAATTGAAATAATTATTCTTTAAATCATTGCTTGATTAAATCTTGTTTTAGCCCCTCCCTGCAAAAAAAAACCTAGCAGATAATTGCTACCTTGATATCCAGACCAAAAAATAATGTTTAAAAGGTAAAACTGCTCAAAACCTTATACCTGTATCGAAAGCTCTGCTATTCCATTCCTTTGGCAGTTCTTTTGGGATTGTATGCGAAGCCTTCAAGCTTGCCTAATATCAGCACATCAAGCTCGCCATGCTCCAGTTCCTGTCAAAAAGAAATATAAAGCAAAGCAAATGAAATTAACCAACTTTTGATTAAAAGAGCTGGTTGAAAATCTATTGAATATATATTCTGACCATGCCTTGCTATGATATAAACTTAATAAGCTGTGGGTTGCCTGCCATGGCAAGTGGATGATCTAACAGGTAATTGTTTATTGTAATACGATAGAAATTTTTAAAAATATTTTTGCGTGAATAATATAACATGCCATTTAGCTTTTTTCAGCTAGAGCTTATCACACCTGGGGTTCCATTATATTTGATGAGAGAACAATATCTGCAAAATCAAAGGCCTGTGAGATTAGGGCCTCCTTTATGGGATCACTGAATCCTCTGATTTTTTTTATTCCCTGTTTTTTTGTCAGTTCATAAGAAGTGAATAAAAAAAATAACCATGGCGCCTTGTTTTCCATGAGGTTACATGTTAGGGGAGGATATGGAGTTCTGCAGGTTGAGCACTGGACTTGTTTGGCAGTAACATCAGTCCAGTTGTAACACACCTGTTTGGACCCAAATATTCACCCTAGACAGGAGGACTTTAGGGCTTTTATAGGTGTGCTGATGGCTCTGCCCCATATCTATAATTCCCAATTATTAAGATAGGAGTCAGAGTAAGGCTTAGGAACATGGGCAATGAATAATAAACAAAACACATATGTCATCGAACAAATAAAAAAGACCAAGGGCTGATAACGATTTGAACACAAATGAAACAAGATGGCCAAGATTTTTAATAGTTGAAAGCATAGATTCACTACGCACCACAGATAAAATATCTCCTTTTGCAATAGAAAAAGGTTTTGGTAGCTGGAAAAATGAAAAATGTTAAGATGTGCAACAAATTATTAATAGAAGTGGAGAGAAAGAGTCATTCCAATAATTTATTGAAATGTTCTTTAATGACCACTATACCTGTAAAAATAACTTTTCATAGAACCCTTAGCACCTGAAAGGGAGTTAGCAGGTGTCCAGGACTTTCTGATATACCAGAGACTGATATTGTTGAGGAGTTATATGCAACTGTTGCTCAATACCCTCGCCCGAGAGATATTTCAGCTTGAGTTATACAATTAGATATTCTTATTATTTCCCACTTACTAAGAGCTGTATGATGATTGTTGTGAAATGCCGTAGTTTCTTCACAAGAGACAATGTGTGCAATAAAATTTGATAAAATGTTTTTTGTTTTTAAAAATCCAAATATATAATAAAATCCTATGTACACAAATATAAAAATCCGCGACACATGCACAACACGCCAGCAAGTAGGTTGGTCTTCTGTGGTTGTTGACACGTTGAGGTATAAGGCGTTTCTTAAATGCATATTTTGTACTCTTCCTATCAAAAATGACCTATAAAGGTAGAAAAATAAGTCGAAAATTAACATTTTGCTTGTACACAGATTATGTCTGTTTATTTTGGGGCTTTACATCACATTAAACATTATTTCAGTCATTTTGTGATGGGACCTACTTGTAGAAGATATAGTGCTGCCTCATTGAATTGTCATTGACACTCAGGTACAGAACACCTTGGTTTTTAGTCTCACCCAAAAAACACCTTTCATCACTAAGGAATGTGAAAGTGTCATTTTTAAAATGTCTTTGGTATGACACCTCTCCATCCCACATAGTGCCCATATAGTGAGTTGGACAATACCACTTTATTGTTTCTGGACTTTTTTGGGTTTTCTTTTGTTTTTTGCCTCATAATTAGGTTAGCTTTCTAGGATTGTACAAGCAGCTTTGAATGCTTCAAAGTAAAAGCTGAATTTACTACCAACACCAAGTAGTACCACAAAACATGTCTGATAATTACTTCAGATCTAGATTTTATGCCTTACAATATTAAGCCTAAGTTAATCAAAAGTATTTTCATCGTCATCCATGTTGATTGAAACATTTTTGCAGACCCCTTTGCATTGTCCACATGCAGTTGAACAGTCTAGCCCATGTTTTCTGCAACTGCATTTTCGGCTACCACACCTTGTGTTACAGTTACACCTGATGACTTCAAGTAGTTCTGGAGATGGGTCTACATCTGTCAATACTGGTAGGTATTTACCTCCGTGCTCAAACCATTCCCATTCATCAGGTTTTAGTGAGTCATTTCCAGACCACTTCTGTATCTGTAGGTAGACATGCATGCTGTGGTATTTTGCAGTAGCTGAGCTTGGTAGCAAGACCTCAGGAGATACATGGACTGTACTGTGACTGACCTTCTTATGAAACTGCTCAAGTCTTAGAAGGTTGAATGTTTCTCCTCTCTGGCCTTTGTAGATAAAGACAAGAAGCTGTTCTCCTGCAGATACTACATCTTTTGTGCTGTTTGGGTTGTTGAACACAGAAGCCAGTCCCTGAAAATGCGGACTGGAATGAGCTAAGTTGAGTGCTTGTTTTAAACCTACCCCATATGAATGGGAAGTTGTATCACATCTCAAGAGAGCATGAACCTGAAGCATATCATGACATAACTGGGGACCAAGAGGTTGTTTTAAGGGACCAATATGATGGGTTTCTCTGAGGCAACGGGCCGTGGCGCAGTCGGTTAGAGCGCCAGCTGATTAGCACCAGTTCCTCTGTGGTGATCCAAAGGTCGTGGGTTCGAACCCCGGCCATGCCGGGATTGAACTCATGATACAATTTCCCACATGAGCTGAGGCCCGTGCCAAAAGGGTTAACCCGTTGTCCTTGTAAATCTGTGACCGGGTGGGTTGTCATGTCAAGGACCTGCGACATGACAATTCAGTGAGGCAGCACTATATCTGCTACAAGTAGGTCTCATCACGAAATAACTGAAATACTGTTGAAAGTGATGTAAAACCCCAAACAAACAAACAAACAAATCAATTTGGGTGTGGCCTTATTTAAAAATTTGAGCTTTTCGTTTGGAGCTCTAACAACCAAAGTGGTCCAAAGTCCAGCTCCCTTTCCATGAATCCTATTGGCCATCAACATGGTCTGATTACGCCTCTGTTTAGCAGTACTACTGCCTATCCCAACAAATCTCTTGGTATTTGCACTCTCCAGTTTTGATTCTTTTCTGTGTTGATACAGCTTAGTTTTTGTCACTGTGATTGGCTAAACCAAAAAAGATAACATTACACATTTATTCAATTCAAAATATTTGTGAATAATTATGTCTAATAATTATGTATAATTATGTCAAAATTTTTAATTAGTTAAATAAAATTGAATCTTATCCCAATGCAATTGCAATAAGGTGAATAACACGTATATGTGTCCAACTCTGGTATTTTTGGGTGGAATGCAACTATATACTTCTAATGACAACTCTAGGCACTGGTGCTCCACCTTTAAGTTTGTTTGTTTGAGGTTTTACATCACTTTCAACATTATTTCAGTTATTTCGTGATGAGACCTACTTGTAGCAGATAAAGTGCTGGCGCCCTAACCAACTGCGCCACGGCCCGTGGCCTCTCCACCTTTAAGCCATAGCACAATAATAAATTCTTGCATATATCTAGCATCAAATTAAATATAGTTTTAAGTAATAGTTTTCTGTAAAATTACATTTACAAGACTTCAAAAATGACATATATCAGTTTTAAAGTCATATTAGTGTTGGAAACAATTCTATATTTGGTCATGCTTCACAAAATAGATGTCTGACTTAAAGGTTTGCTAGATATAAACATTGTGCCATCAGGATTTGAACCTGTATCTCCAGTTATACCCATGCATAGAAGATGCAACCAACCAACACCACATGCAACTGTGACACATTGAGGCAAATGGGATAAAGATATGTATACTTGAATACTTGTGTTATCAACTTAAAATATACTGCATCTTTGTCTATATTTTAAAGTAAAATCTGTTATCTGTACCCATCTGATCACACTGTAAGAGCCAACTACAGATCAGCATTATGTCATCTTGTCATCCATCAGGGGTCTACAACCATTTGGAGGTATGAAATTAAGTAAAAGAAAATTGAGATAAAACATAGGAAAATCATTGAATAAATCATTAAATAACTAATTACATAATTCAATTCATAATGAAAAAAAATATTAATGTTTTGTTGTTGACATGTTTTGTGCAGAAAAATTGGCACATATGCAATATAATTGAACAAACTATATATAATAATTATTTGTAAAATCATGATGGCAGCTTTGAAAGCTGTTTGGATTTGAAATATCATGTTATGCCTTATTTTTACTTCATGTATGATAAGGTCACTTTATTTTTTAAATGGCAAATGTGTCTGATAACATTAACACAATAGATGGAAAATTTATAATTTACCTTTTGCATGCATTCTCTGTACTAGGTACCAACATCCCTTGTCTGTGGTGACATCTGGCATGCAACACTTTGTGTTGATGGATTTGTTTGTTTGTTTGGGGTTTTACATCACTTTAAACATTATTTCAGTCATTTCATGAATAGACCTACTTGTAGCAGATATAGTGCTGCCTCACTGTATTGTCATGTCGCAGGTCCTTGACATGACAACCCACCAGAGCCCCACTGTAATGAGTTCAGAAGGGTTCAAATTAAACCAAGTTTACCTTTTCTTTTGTGCTTCTCTGGCAGCTAAGGCAGTCCATCCTTCTTCTTCACATAACCGTGATCTTAAACAGAGTATTGGATAAATATATAGTTTTAGTTTAATTAATTTATTTTACGTTTATTTATTTTTATTTTTTTTAGTGGGGTGGATTTTTTGCCATCTGTGTGACATGTAGAGCATGATTTTTTCTTGTTATCAAATATCTTAGTATATCATTGATGAAATTAAACTGTGTGTACCTTTACCTTCCTGTTGATTCTTGAAAACTGTTAATATCTTCATAAGACTATAGTCATCCACACCAACAAGCACGCTTGGATGCTCTTCTCTTATGCTTTGCAAATAATATACTTACAGAAATGATTTACATGTGTGAAATCCTGAGAACAAGAGGAAGACAGTTTTATATGTATTTTGTAGATTTTACTATATTTTTGCTCCATACGATATAGCAAAGTGTTATTTATAGTTTTGAAGATTTTACATTTTAATATCTCTGCAAATAATACACATACAGAAATGATTTACATATGTGTGAAATCCTGAGAACATGATTAATTATAATACACAAGTCTGATCAATTAAATGTACAAGACGTTCATTTTTTTTAAATCACTGATCGGCCATTTTGGAATAGTGTGCATATATAGTGCCAAAATTGATAGAAAAAATTCCAATATCTCCTAACTTTAAATAAGTTGAATGCCATCATGGGAGGAATAATTTGCACCAATAAGCTTAATCATGCTTGGTTTCAGAGAAGAATATTATTATAGACTTGCTGGAAAAAAATAATTTAAAATCATTAAAACATTCATGATATCACAGAGGTCACCAACAATTTTACAGAGGAATGGGGAATGTTTAAATGATGTTTGGCAAGTACTGCCTGTAATCTTTTGACCACCAGGTGGCCACATGTATACAATCATATGACCTATATTGTGGTCTGTCAAGGTGTTTCAATGGACAACATTAATGGACAAACAGGCTTCTGTAAGCCAAATCTCTCCATTTTCCCAATCTGAAGGTGCCCCATAATCAGCAACTTTACTAAGCAGGTGTTTGCACTAGATCACTGGTCAGCTAAACAAGGTGTCCAATGGATGGTTTGGATTTTAGCAGAAGACTCATCCACTTTCAAATTACACAGAAATTTATCTAGGGGAAATACAATGGGTCATAATATTTGATTGCAAACCTTTGGGTATAAAGTACCTTTGGGCATGCACATATTGTGCATGATGCTTTGAAACCTCATTTCATGAGTGCTTTAAATATATTTTATATTCCAAACTACCTGCAAGATCCTTTATTAGCCATTGCACATAATATATTATAAATAGAAAGAGAATGGCTTATTCATTTCAGAGTAATAACTTGAGCCTTTTCCAATTTTAACAGTGTCACAGTGACCTAAGTATGCAAATTTACATTTTTACTCATATATGCAAGATATCCATTTTTGAAAAAAAAATCTCTAATCTGCCATTTTGGAAAAAATGGCTGAAATTGGCAAACAAAAAATCAAATATCACTAAGCTTTATACAAATTTGAATAGCCATCATATAAAGAATAATGCATCAATCAGCTTGATTCTATCATGTTTGGTTTCAAACGATTTTCAAAGATTTCCAAAAAAAAATCAATAAATGATTACTTAAAAATTGATTGAAAATATTTGATGTTCCAAACCACCTGATCACGACCCTAATGACTAAAGTCTGAAATGTTCAAAACCAGGCCATTTTTTTATAACTATATATTTCAGAATATAGTAATTCTAATACCTAAAACCTGTTTTGTAAGTGGGAATAGGATCTGATTTTTGTATGCGACACATTGGAAAATTGTATAAAATGACTTGCGAGATATTCATAATAAATGTTCTCCAGCAAACATATGCATTCACCCCATCACCCTTTTGAGGATACATGCCTGTTATATTGCATGCTCTGGTCATCATCAAACCATCAACTGCAAATATTGTCACAAAATATTCAATCTCACCATGCACAAGGGTCAACTTGCAGATTGCAGGTACTAGGGATGCACATTAATGCAAGGGATTAAGGCATTCATGATATCACATGAGGTCACCAACAATTTTACAGAGGTATGGGGAATGTTTAAATGACGTTTGGCAAGTACTGTCTGTAATCTTTTGACCATCAGGTGGCCACATGTATACAATCATGTGACCTATAATGTGGTCTGTCATGGTGTTTCAATGGACAACATTAATGGACAAACAGGCTTCTGTAAGCCAAATCTCTCCATTGTCCCAATCTGAAGGTGCCCCATAGTTAGCAACTTTACTAAGCAAGTGTTTGCACTAGATCACTGGCCAGCTAAACAAGGTGTCCAATGGATGATTTGGATTTTAGCAGAAGAATATATAAAGAATATAAAGAATAATGCATCAATCAGCTTGATTCTATCATGTTTGGTTTCAGACGATTTTCAAAGATTTGCTAAAAAAATCAATAAATGATTAATTAAAAATTAATTGAAAATATTTGATGTTCCAAACAACCTGATCACCACCCTAATGACTAAAGATCTGCTGATATTTTCAAAACCAGGCCATTGTTTGATAACTATATATTTCAGAATATAGTAATACTAATACCTAAAACCTGTTTTGTAAGTGGGCATAGGATCTGATTTTTGTATGCAACACATTGGAAAATTGTATAAAATGACTTGCAAGATATTCATAATAAATGTTCTCCAGCAAACATATGCATTCACCCCATCACCCTTTTGAGGATACATGCCTCTTATATTGCATGCTCTGGTCATCATCAAACTACCAACTGCAAATATTGTCACAAAATATTCAATCTCACCATGCACAAGGGTCAACTTGATTGCAGGTACTAGGGATGCAAGGGACTCATTATTTAATAACAAATGTTTTGATAATATTTTAAATAAGTTAATATTTAACCACATTTCTGTCAATTTAATGTTTCAAATAAGGTTTAAAATGATGAGGTACATCCGAAAATGCAAATCCATCCATACAATGCAAATCCATCCATACAATGCTAAGATAGCAAAGCAGTTTTAGAAACTGTAAACCTTACACTGCGTGAAAAATTAGATTTACAAGAGGCCAATATGTATATATTGTTGAAATAAATTTGAAATTAACATGACCTTTCAGACATATTTACAAACTGTAAATTGGCAATTTACAAGACCTTTAATGTATGCATCAAAGACAGTAAAGACCGGAATTTGCAAGCCTTTACAAAATCAGAAAAGATGCTAAATTTCAAATAAACAAGACAAATACAAGATACTATATGCTTGTAAAGATGAACAAGATGCATGTGAAAAGCTTGTCAAATATGATCTTTACTTGATCTTTACAAAATCAGAAAAGATGTTAAATTTCAAATAAACAAGACAAATACAAGATACTATATGCATGTAAAGATGAACAAGATGCATGTGAAAAGCTTGTCAAATATGATCTTTACTTGGACACAAAATATGCTTAAATGTATTATTTTGACATTTACAATATTTAGCTAACTTAAAGATGCTTATATATAAAGACAGCATATTTACAAGAGAGATCTTTATTTGAAGGTTATACCTCAGGGCATTTGGATAATTGATAATAAAGGGCATTTGGATTTTTGCACTGATGGCCATTGTTAGGAAAATAACAATTAAAAAGGTCATTGAAATAAAATTGCTGAAAAAATCTGTCTGAAATGAAAATAATTTATAGAAATAAGAATAACATACACATTTGAAAGACATTTCCAAAAATGGCAAAAGGTCATTGACCATTTCAGCACAAAAGTTTTCTAAAATACAGGTTCATTGTCCTTGAAAGGAAAAAAGGAGCCTAACTACAAAACATAAATATCCTGAAACTATATGTGACCTTCTCAATCAAGTCCCTTGTTAGAGCTGTATCATTACTTGTAAAAGGTCAATGACCTTGCCTGAAAATAAGCAGCCCTGAAACATAATTAAAATCAAGATATTTATCCTGGGTAGGTTGTGACCTTTTCAACCAGGGCCCTTATTATAATAAAGCAAAAGTTTATTTACATAAAAAAGGTCAATGCCCTAACATGGGAACAATCAATAGTGAAACAGGACAAGGCACATCATATTATTGAATTGTGTGTCATCTTTTCAATCAAGGACCTTTTTCAGTAGTTGGTATCATTGAATTTTATAAGACCTTATTAATCAAGGTCTTTGTTAGTGCAAAGAATAGTGATAGGTCATTGACCTTTCATGTAAAAAAAAATAAAATAAAAAAGGTGAAACAAAATGACAGTTTATAAGATATTGAATAATTTGTGACTCTCTCGATTAAGGCCCTTGATAGAACAGTGCACAAAACAGAAAAAGGTCATTGACCTTGCATCAAAACAAGCAGTCCTTGAAGAAGACAAAATGCAATGTATATCAATCCTTGATATATGTGAACCTTTTAATCTGTGAACCTTTTGCATAAACTGTTGGAAGGTCATTGACCTTTATTTGAAACCAGCAATCCTGAAACAAAACAAACTGTACATCAAAGTATGTTTCTTGTCAATGACCTTGCATCAAAATAAGTAGAAATGAAACAAAACAAAGGGAAAGGTTGTGTAATGTATGGTTGTCATTGAATAATATGTAACCATTCAAATCAAGGTCCTTGTGAGAACAGCATGTGGACTTGTCATTGACCCTGTCTGAAAACTAGCACCTCTGAAACAAAACAAAAGACAATGTATGTTATATATTATATTTGACCTTGATGGTTTGATCTTTTCAATCATCTCCCTTGTCAAAACAGTGCATACACTCGTAAAAGCTCATTGACCTTGCCTGGAGATATGCAGTCCTGAAACAGAGTAAAATCAAATTATATTGTTACAGTAAAAAGTATATCCTTGGAGGTAGTGTTTTCTGGAGGAAACTGCCCTGCAAAACAATATTTCCTTTTTCTACCACCTAAATTCATACTGTTAAATGAACTATGATATGTAAATGGCACATGGAGGTTTCAGCCTGTCACTTCTCCTGTATGGAAATGGACATTCAATGTGTTACAAGTGTGTTGAAATAATGTTTAGTGAGGCACACAAGTATCCTAGTCCTGGCCGCTCATCTGCTGTGTGAGTGTTTTCTGCCAAATGATAACTTTCCAGGAAGTTAAACAAGATTTATAGGTCACCATTGATGTAATGAGGGGGTGAATGAATGCCCCTTGTCCCAGATGAAAGAAGATAAATTATATGACCGGATGACCCAGACTGATTAACCCCAAAACATCTGGACATTTGCAAGAGTGGGAAAAAAGGGAAAACTATTGACAAGGATAATGTGTTCATGTCTCACATGCTGTCTGCAGTGTAAAACCAAACACCAACTGAATTTCTATCAGTATCTAATTTATAACTCAGCAAATAAAAATGTCAACCAGAATTTGTCAAGAATTGTCAAGAAATGGATCTCTTCCCCAATGTAACTTACAAACCAACATTGGCTGATATCTTGACTTGTAGTGAACATATTTTCACTCTGAAAAGTCCTAACAGTATCTAAACAACCTCAGGATCATGGAAATAGAGATATCTAAGAGATATGAATGTTGATTAGTACCATAAAGGTGTAAAAAACGGCAGGCGCAATTTTAATGTTTTATACCTTTTTGTCACTTCCCATCCAAGATTTGCTAATATCTTGGCTTGTAGTGAACATATTTTCACTCTGAAAAGACCAAATAGTATCTAAACAACCTCCGGATCATGGAAATAGAGATATCTAAGAGATTTGAATGTTGAATAGTACCATAAAGGTGTAAAAAACGGCAGGCGCGATTTTAATGTTTTATACCTTTTTTATCACTTCCCATCCAAGATTTGCTAATATCTTGGCTTGTAGTGAACATATTTTCACTCTGAAAAGACCAAATAGTATCTAAACAACCTCCGGATCATGGAAATAGAGATATCTAAGAGATCCGAATGTTGAATAGAACCATAAAGGTGTAAAAAACGGCAGGCGCAATTTTAATGTTTTATACCTTTTTTGTCACTTCCCATGCAAGATTTGCTAATATCTTGGCTTGTAGTGAACATATTTTCACTCTGAAAAGACCAAACAGTATCTGAACAACCTCAGGATCATGGAAATAGAGATATCTAAGAGATCTGAATGTTGAATAGTACCATAAAGGTGTAAAAAATGGCAGGCGCGATTTTAATGTTTTATACCTTTCTTGTCACTTCCCATGCAAGATTTGCTAATATCTTGGCTTGTAGTGAACATATATTCACTCTGAAAAGTCCTAACAGTATCTAAACAACCTCAGGATCATGGAAATAGAGATATCTAAGAGATCTGAATGTTGATTAGTACCATAAAGGTGTAAAAAACGGCAGGCGCAATTTTAATGTTTTATACCTTTTTGTCACTTCCCATCCAAGATTTGCTAATATCTTGGCTTGTAGTGAATATATTTTCACTCTGAAAAGACCAACCAGTATCTAGACAACCTCATGAACATGGAAATAGAGATATCTAAGAGATTTGAATGTTGAATAGTACCATAAAGGTGTAAAAAACGGCAGGCGCGATTTTAATGTTTTATACCTTTCTTGTCACTTCCCATGCAAGATTTGCTAATATCTTGGCTTGTAGTGAACATATTTTCACTCTGAAAAGTCCTAACAGTATCTAAATAACCTCAGGATCATGGAAATAGAGATATCAAAGAGATCTGAATGTTGATTAGAACCATAAAGGTGTAAAAAACGGCAGGCGCAATTTTAATGTTTTATACCTTTTTTATCACTTCCCATCCAAGATTTGCTAATATCTTGGCTTGTAGTGAACATATTTTCACTCTGAAAAGTACTAACAGTATCTAAACAACCTCAGGATCATTGAAATAGAGACATCTAAGAGATCTGAATATTGAATGGTACCATAAAGGTGTAAAAATCGGCAGGCGCGATTTTAATGTTTTATACCTTTCTTGTCACTTCCCATGCAAGATTTGCTAATATCTTGGCTTGTAGTGAACATATTTTCACTCTGAAAAGTCCTTACAGTATCTTAACAACCTCAGGATCATGGAAATAGAGATATCTAAGAGATCTGAATGTTGAATAATACCATAAAGGTGTAAAAAACGGCAGGCGCGAATTTAATGTTTTATACCTTTCTTGTCACTTCCCATGCAAGATTTGCTGATATATTGGCTTGTAGTGAACATATTTTCACTTTGAAAAGTCCTAGCAGTATCTAAACAATGTCAGGTAATATATATATCTAAGAGATCTGAATGTTGAATAGTACCATAAAAGTATAAAAAAAAACGGCAGGCGCAATTTACACAATTTTTTGACATTTTATACCCTCTCTTGTCACTTCAAATCCAAGATTTGCTAATATCTTGGCTTGTAGTGAACATATTTTCACTCTGAAAAGACCAAACAGTATCTAAACAACCTCAGGATCATAGATTTAGAGATATCTAAGAGATCTGTATGGTAAATAGTACCATATAGGTGTAAAAAACGGCAGGCGCAATTTTAATGTTTTTTACCTTTCTAGTCACTTCCCATGCAAGATTTGCTAATATCTTGGCTTGTAGTGAACATATTTTCACTCTGAAAAGTCCTAACAGTATCTAAACAACCTCAGGATCATGGAAATAGAGATATCTAAGAGATCTAAATGTTGATTAGTACCATTAAGGTGTAAAAAACGGCGGGGCAATTTTAATGTTTTATACCTTTTTTGTCACTTCCCATGCAAGATTTGCTAATATCTTGGCTTGTAGTGAACATATTTTCACTCTGAAAAGACCAAACAGTATCTGAACAACCTCAGGATCATGGAAATAGAGATATCTAAGAGATCTGAATGTTGAATAGTACCATAAAGGTGTAAAAAATGGCAGGCGCGATTTTAATGTTTTATACCTTTCTTGTCACTTCCCATGCAAGATTTGCTAATATCTTGGCTTGTAGTGAACATATATTCACTCTGAAAAGTCCTAACAGTATCTAAACAACCTCAGGATCATGGAAATAGAGATATCTAAGAGATCTGAATGTTGATTAGTACCATAAAGGTGTAAAAAACGGCAGGCGCGATTTTAATGTTTTATACCTTTCTTGTCACTTCCCATGCAAGATTTGCTAATATATTGGCTTGTAGTGAACATATTTTCACTTTGAAAAGTCCTAGCAGTATCTAAACAATGTCAGGTAATATATATATCTAAGAGATCTGAATGTTGAATAGTACCATAAAAGTATAAAAAAAAACGGCAGGCGCAATTTACACAATTTTTTGACATTTTATACCCTCTCTTGTCACTTCAAATCCAAGATTTGCTAATATCTTGGCTTGTAGTGAACATATTTTCACTCTGAAAAGACCAAACAGTATCTAAACAACCTCAGGATCATGGATATAGAGATATTTAAGAGATTTGTATGGTAAATAGTACCATAAAGGTGTAAAAAACGGCAGGCGCAATTTTAATGTTTTTTACCTTTCTTGTCACTTCCCATGCAAGATTTGCTAATATCTTGGCTTGTAGTGAACATATTTCCACTCTGAAAAGTCCTAACAGTATCTAAACAACCTCAGGATCATGGAATTAGAGATATCTAAGAGATCCGAATGTTGAATAGTACCATAAAGATGTAAAAAACGGCAGGCGCGATTTTAATGTTTTATACCTTTCTTGTCACTTCCCATGCAAGATTTGCTAATATCTTGGCTTGAAGTGAATATATTTTCACTCTGAAAAGACCAAACAGTATCTAAACAACCTCAGGATCATGGAAATAGAGATATCTAAGAGATCTGAATGTTGATTAGTACCATAAAGGTGTAAAAAACGGCAGGCGCAATTCTAATGTTTTATACCTTTTTTGTCACTTCCCATGCAAGATTTGCTAATATCTTGGCTTGTAGTGAACATATTTTCACTTTGAAAAGTCCTAGCAGTATCTAAACAATGTCAGGATCATGGTAATATAGATATCTAAGAGATCTGAATGTTGAATAGTACCATAAAAGTATAATATCCTGATGTAGTAATTTATTATAAAAGTATACATAATATCCTGATGTAGTAATTTATCAAAGTCCTCAAATAAAGTCCTCAAATGCACATTTTCCAATGTTGTATGCATATGTGCATATATGCAATTCCAATAGCTACTAATCATAGAAGTAATTTTACATATTCGTTTGTCCTTTCATGTGAAGCTTTTTATGTAACATGTATAAAAAAATCTCTATTCTCATTTACATATACGAATATATGATCAAAATGTCCAAGTTGAAAAATACAATTAACCATAATATTGATTAAAGGTGATATGAATATATACTGATATTAACAACATAAATACAATATTGTAAAGACATTCAACAATCTTTACAACATTGTTTTTGAACTGATATGTGCAATTTGATATATTTGGTAAAATACAACATATTTAAGCATTGTAAATAAGTAAATGGTATTTACAAAATTGTTTATTAGCTGAAAGATCTTCATTGGTCTTTACAATGGAAAAACAATACATGTTTATTTTTGTAAATCTTATTTTTCGGGCAGTGTTACATTTTACTTCTGACAATATTTATTTCTTCAAGTTAAAATGTGTGTTTCAAGAGAAATGAGGAAAGGTCTGTGATTGGATGGTGGAACACCCTATAAACAAGATCATCCCTAGAACGTTTACAAATTATGCACCCCTGTTGCTCAATTGCTTGAATTTTTTGCAGAGAACTACAAGGCATTTGTCTGAGCACAGGATTTCAATAGTATTCTGTGGGACACTATTCATTTTCATAATTTCCTAAACATCACAAACTCCTCTCATATTTGTGCTCGTAGATTTGTTCAGAAATGTGGATCAATGTAAAACTATGGTAACACCAGATCTAAGGATTAGATGATACAGAACAAAATATCCACATTTTAAGGATTTCCGATTTCATCCTTTTAGTTGTATATGACAGAGAGAGAATCGGCATTGCATTGATAGAACAATTTCGACACCATTTTTCCAGATTTGAATTGGATTTAAATACATCTTTCATACACAATTAACATCGGCAGTGCTGCCACCTGGTTTAAAAAAAATATTTGTGACCCCTATATAATAGAATTACAAAATGCATTTGGATCTGCTGTAAAACAGGATTTAGATGTGTTTTTGCCGGGAAGACACTTGTATGTACCCACCTTATGTATACATAACCAGTAGAACCATAATTAATTAAAGATAATATTTCATATTTCTTGTTTCTGCACTACGTAACTGAATGGTATATTGAGACCATATCTGGCTTTACGGATTTGAGTTATGCAAAAAAGAGATGGACAAAACAACTCTAATATCACTCTTCCCACAGGGTTTTGTTGCTCATTCCGGAAATGAAATTGCTGATACTGCACGAGTCATATTTTTTAATCAACTGTTTGCAATTAAGCCCAACCATGTGACCCTCACTACGAACAAAGGGCTTTCTTCTACCTTAATCCATCAGCTTATTGTGAACTGGATGTAATCCAATATAAGATGAAGGAGGTGGGAATGGTGGCATTCCCGGGTAAAGCAGCTGGGCAAATCTTAATGACTACATTGAAAAAGTTCCACTCATAGAAACTGTAGCAAGGTTTAATGATTGAAATTCTTTATTAACGGCACCCAGGTATATACTACCTATGATGGATAATAAACATTAGATAATAAACATTAGATAATAAACATTAGATAATAAACATTAGATAATAAACATTAGATAATAAACATTAGATAATAAACATTAGATAATAAACATTAGATAATAAACATTAGATAATCTCAGGTAAAGTTACTTCCTGTCCTCTTGCAGGTGACCTTAAAGACGACCTTACAGGTGACCTTAAAGACGACCTTACAGGTGACCTTATAAAGACGACCTTACAGGTGACCTTATAAAGACGACATTACATGTGACCTTAAAGACGATCTTACAGGTGACCTTATTTATAACTATTTTGAGTTGATATTTAGGTAAAGATGAAGTATCATACCTGATTATATACTGTAGTTGGCATATTTGTGATACAAATATTAATAAACTGAACAATGAAAACACACATTTATATTATTAGTTTATATTTTCCGCATAGATTTAGCTGTGTGAAAAAGACAAATATATCCTCAGATACCAATACTTTCCATTTGGACTCAGTAACTTTACCCTGTGAAGCAGTGGGTGACCTGGTTTGACGTTTATTGCACGGAGACCTCCCTTTTATAATATATCTAGCTGCAGCATATATCGAAACATTAACGGAGGACTGCACTTTGAGCTTAATTAAATCTGAAGTAAACGGTTCTTGATCATTTGGTGTAGGCGAGACCATGTGTTAAAGTGGTCTAATTAGAGAATGTTCTTCTGCTGTGGAATGTTCTATCTTGCTAGCTCTACTACTCATCTTGAATAGAGTATATCATGATACTGGTATATCATTACACGTATCGTGATTTAGCTGTTAAACTGTTAAACTTTTCATACTCTTCGATTCAAACATTACCGTTTGATAATCAAACATTACCGTTTGCGTACATGGCATCTTAATTATATCCTAAATATTATATATATATATATATATATATATATATATATATATATATATATATATATATATATATATATATATATATATATATATATATATATATATATATATATATATACGTAGTTTTCAAAGCATAATGTTATTTCTTTTTTCTTCTTTATTTTAAACATTTAAAAAATACAAAAATATTACAAATATATTGATAGATGAGATCCTTAAACATTATAGATGTTGAAATTTTGGAGAGATATGTATTTGCATACCAGATCAAAAATAAGATATTGATACTTTGAACCATGAGTATAATGATACATGGTTGGGTGGCTCCTTTCTCCTGCAGGACGCTGCGATTCCATTTCCGGTTTAGGTTAGTACATTAGGCGTGTTTGATAATGCAACATAACAAATATCAGAAAACATATAACTAGTCAGATCTACCTCATGCAGTCTAATGTATTATGACTGTAATCATAATTAAGAAATTCGTGGCGGATTTAGATTTTCCTCTCTGAAACATGAAAAAAATATTATTATTATTATTATTTTTTTGTAAACAAAGAAGTAAAGCATCCTTGTTGAATCGGTTTAATGCATCTTTTTCGTTACATTGGATACTGTTATCTCTTTGAACTTCCTGCTTAACCACATTCAATAGGAAAAGATGCCATTTCTTGTGCTACATATAGCCCTCAGCAGCAGGTCGAGTTCCTTGCTGGCTCACAGAAAATATCACTAATATCTCACTAACACATCTAGCTAAAATTGCTGAAATAGCTAAAATAGCTGAAAATAGAACATGTTATTTTATCATGAAGTATACTTGAACAACTTATTATTATTATTATTATTATTATTATTATTATTATTATTATTATTATTATTATTATTATTATTATTATTATTATTATTATAATTATTATTATTATTATTATTATTATTATTATTATGTTCGCACAATATAACTGACACATTACTCATAGACTATCAATCACTGAGAGAACAAAATTACTTCATTAAATTAGAGCTCTTGGACCAACTACATCACTTTGAGCTGTTCAAAGTCTGTGATACAACTCTAAATGGCAGCCGGAACCGGAAGTGAGAACAGCAAGAGAACCAATCAGATACGTGCTGTGTCCACACTGTTGATCTTCTTTTTGCGTGAGCCTAGCCCATCACTGGAGGGACTTTTAGTCTGCTCTGTCACCTGTCATCTGCCACAAAAACATTGTTTGATGGCCATTTTTCATGATAATCTCCTACCAGTTCTTCAGATGTATGAGTTTACTGTCTTATATATGTACTCACGTCTGTCACCAAGCCAGGAATATATGCTTTTCTGAAAAACCCCATTCAAATGAGTATGAATATTAGAGTTCAAAGAATGACCTGTAATAGATTTGAAGGGCGATATGTAATCTGCAATTATAATACCAATACATGAAAAGATACGTCCTTTCTGATTGCTACAGATTTAACGTATTTAGTCTGTGACTATCAGGACACTACAGTTACTCGTCATATTGAAAATGACTATTTGAATATATAATCATTTTAGTAGTAACTTGATTATTTTACAATGAAATTGATTTTTTCACCAAATTTCGTCCAATATTTGATGTTCACCTATTCAAACGATTTTGGGGTATGGTGAAACAAGCTTTCCAAGAGTTTTTTCAGTATGCAATAATTAATATATGCGACAAATACCCGTTATATTCGACTTGTTTAAGCACAGTCAGGGGGTCTTCATACTACATCTCTTCTCATAAAACAAATAAACATGAATCACAAAAAAGCATATTTTCAAGTATTATTGTTTTCACATACCTAGAATTATATGGTTAGGGTAAATTGAGTTATTGTTATTGAGAGACATAATGTTCAGACAGGCTTGTACAAAACCTCTGCTTGGGTTGAATCATGGCATCAAAATGGTACCCGCCCCCTGGTGGCAGGAAGTAATAAAGTCAAGCTTCAACTATTTGCTCACTAAAAGGCGATCCCACGTGGTGTTTTACGCCATACCTTCCAGTGTTCCTAAAATCAAACCTGATAAAACATGGCCAGTAATTTGGGATAATTTTCACAAACATACGTCATTTTCAGGTATAATGTCTCAGGACATGGAATGGGTTTTAGGTTGTGTGGACGATTACAGGCCCAAGCTGGGTGGAGCACGGTCTGATCTGTTACTTCATACGCTAGGTAATTGACTTTGACACCCTAAAGAAGGGTCTTGATCCTCAAACCAATCTCAGACATCCACCAGCCACTAGGTTATGTGTGCTTTATTTTTACATGGCATTAGAGACGGGGGCTGTCCTGAGTGATCTAGGGGAGACTGGTGTGAAGCTCAATCAGTCACATGACTATATAAACCATTGATACGATCCACAACACCTTCCTCCTCATCATACAGGATAATATAGACTATATTATAATGCTATAGCTTATCTCTGTATAGGGCATCACCATTATTAATAAACCACGTCTGAAACAGGTAAATTATCCATCAGATATGTATCAAATGACCTCCCATTTTATGTATTTTTGATGATATTTTGCAAAATGGCGTTTGATTGACGTGACCTGCAAGATTATGCAGTGTTACTTTGTCATTTCATATTCTATCTAGGTTATGATTTCCGGTTTCATATAACACTTTTTAAAAAATGATCATAACTGGCAACATCATGTGGCGATATACTATTAACTTCAATAATAGTATAATCTGAAAACATATCATTTACTTTTTCCCTAAAACCCATTTATTTTAGGAGATGATCCAGGTGGTTTTCAAACGACATATTTGCAAAGGCATATTTTTTTGTATCTCTTTAGTTTGGTATCGTTTCATCTCCCTCAATTTGTCAAAACTCCAATATACCTTAAACGCATTTCACTTCTAATTATACCAGTGTGATACAGCTGAGGGTTAATGCAATGTGAATTAATTTTGCCATATCAGACACAGTCCCTTCATTTGTTTTACAGACTTAGATCTCTTTGATCCTATCAATAAATGGACCTGCTGTGAATCGCTAATATTAGCTTTTTGAACACATTTATATATTACAATTTCTAGCCCCTCCAAATAAAAAATCAAATAATTTGTTTTCTCTATCTTTTATTTCTTATTCAATCTTGTATTTCTCAATACTGTCAAATATATAATTATCTTTAACTTTGGAATCAGCAAGTTATTATTGGTACATTGAGACAATCATCACATTTGGTGTAATCCGGGCAATCGGGCGTTAAAACCCTCAGCCGTGATCTCATTAAAAGATATTTATGAGGCATTGCATTGGCGCAATATTTTCGATTTATTCATTCATTTTTACACACAATGCTTGCAAATTGTCACTGGATGACCTAAATGTGTTGATTTGCTGTTAACAATCATTTCTTTCATTCAATGGTTGTAGAATAGAATAAATTACAGAATTATTAACATTAATCCATGATTATAAAATCTTCATATGTGTAATCTTCATAACGAGATTTATCATAGTTGGATCAGTGAACTGGGATGTCCTTTTTGCTGTCTTGGTATTGTTAAAGGTAGATATCAAAACGTCATCGTAATCACATGGGTTGCTAATCCTTGCTGGTGATGGATAGTCTCATGGGAGGGTTTTGAGACCAATCTGGAAAATATATCGACCAGTAATTTCCCCCATGTACTCAGTGAATAAGGTAAGGTAATACGGTGACAAGAGCACTGAAGTTGTAGCAATAACAGCATCACTGACAACTGATCAATCAAGACGGAAATTGCAATTTATAAAATGCAAGGTATTTTGATGGGGTGTTATTAATTGTAGCTTTATGGGTAACCATTTTCAGTCGAGAAAGTTATTGATATGGGCCGAAGAGACGGCCAGTCTATTTTCCCCGTCCATTTACTTTTTTTATCTCGTGCGAAACTGTGTTATATGGCATACTTCACGTGATATTGTGATAAACATGCTGGGCGGGACTGTAGTCTACTCCTGAGTGTGCTAAATCATATTTTACGTGATATTGTGATAAATACACTGGACGGGACTGTAGTCTAACCCTGAGTGTGTCAAGTCATACTACGTGATATTGTGATAAACGCGCTGGAAGTGATTGTAGTCTAACCATGAGTGTGTTAAGTCATACTTCACGTGATATTGTGATAACCACGCTGAAAGTGACTGTAGTCTAACCCTGAGTTTGTTTTTAGCTCTGCTGAGACTTTAGCTCGCAGAGCTTTAGGAGGGGGAAAATGTCTGTCCGTCTGTCTGTCCGTCTGTCCGTCCGTCTGTCAACATTTCTTTAAAAATCTCCTTCTCCAAAACTACCAGTACTACATCTTTCATATTTTATATAGAGGTAGATATATAGTTGAAGATTCAGATTCCTACAAATCTTAGTGATGTCACCATTGACCTTAGTGCAGTGACCTTGAGGTCACAAATTTTGTACTGAGCATATCTCAGCAACCACTTATTACAGGATATTAAAACTTGGTATGCAGAAATTTCGTATGTTAAAGCTGTGCCTTGTCATACAATTTTAGTCATGTGACCTTTGACCTTGACACATTGACCTTGAATTCAAAATTTGTGAACATGCCACATCACAACCATCAGAAGTGAATAAAAAACACTTCATATCTGTTATATAATAACACTATGTTTAAAAATCTTCTCCAAAACTACCAGTAATATTTGTTTCATATTTAATACAGAGGTAGATAGAGAGTTGAAGATTCAGATTACTTCAAATCTTAGTGATGTCACCATTGACCTTAATGCAGTGACCTTGATGTCACAAATTTTGTAAGGAGTATATCTCAGCAACTACTTATAAGAAGAAATTAAAACTTGGTATACAGAAATGTCTTAGGTCATAGCCGTGCCTCATCATACTTTCTTAGTCATGTGACCTTTGACCTTGACACATTGACCTTGAATTCAAAATTTGTGAGCATGCCACATCATAACCATTAGAAGTGAATTAAATGCACTTCATATCTTTTATATACCAACACTATTTTATACAGAGCTAGATAGAGAGTTGAAGATTTAGATTCCTTCAATTATCAGTGATGTCACCATTGACCTTAGTGCAGTGACCTTGATGTCACAAATTTTGTAAGGCGCATATCTCAGCAACCACTTACAAGAAGAAATTAAATCTTGGTATACAGGTATGTCTTATGTTAAAGCTGTGCCTCGTCATACAATTTTAGTCATGTGACCTTTGACCTTGACACATTGACCTTGAATTCAAAATTTGTGAACATGCCACATCACAACCATCAGAAGTGAATAAAAAACACTTCGTACCTGTTATATACTAACACTATGTCTAAAAATCTTCTCCTCCAAAACTACCAGTAATATTTGTTTCATATTTAATACAGAGGTAGATAGAGAGTTGAAGATTCCGATTCCTTCAAATCTTAGTGATGTCACCATTGACCTTAATGCAGTGACCTTGATGTCACAAATTTTGTAAGGAGAAATTAAAACTTGGTATACAGAAATGTCTTAGGTCATAGCTGTGCCTCGTCATAATTTCTTAGTCATGTGACCTTTGACCTTGACACATTGACCTTGAATTCAAAATTTGTGTGCATCCAAAATCTCACAAGCATTAAAAGTGAATAAACATATATCAATGGCCTTTGAGCTATGCTTTTTTGTAATGTTTTTGAACATTTCTTCCTAAATGATTATTTAAATCCTTTTCAAGAGCAGACTTGAGAAGATGATGATTTTGACCAATCAAAATTCATGTTACATATCAAATTTGGCCCCAATTTGTTATCTTGATTGTCATTGGCTATGTTATTCAAAATGGCAGCCCCCTTGACAATTTAGTGATAGATAGCTGTTAGATTTTTGACAAAATCACAAATTTTGTGCATGAAATATTGCATTGGTAACAAGATAATGATTTACAAAATATTAATGAATATCTCATCAAAACTGAATTGGGATCTTGTATGGAAAATCATAACCTGGTTGCTTATTGCACTTTATCTCAGTTCATGTGTTTTCATTCAAGTCAGCAGAGCTATCAACCCATGGGGTTATGTTTTATATTTCATTTGATATTGTGATGAACACGTTGGGCGGGACTGAAGTCTAACCATGAGTTTTTTATATTTCATTTGATATTGTGATGAACACGTTGGGCGGGACTGTAGTTGTGTTATTCTTGCGATGTGCGGGCCATTTATCTGTCTGCCGCCTTCCATGCCACTGATCATTCCGTGTTTTGATACGAATGCAATGATGCCAAGATATTGGTTGTATAGTTGTTCTTTGCCATATATATCTGTCTGCAGTCTTTGGTGTCACTGATACTATTTATATCAATAAAAATAGAAATAGAAATACTGTATGAATCGTGCAGATCAGAGAGGCAGGAATATGAAATAAAACTGCTGATTTCTCCTTAGAAGGTCATGCATTTATTTTTTATACTCAATGTCTAATTACTTCCTTCTGGTCTGTGCCGATAAATGTTTTAATATATTGAGACTAAAAGGTATCAGAGACCATGATAATCCCGATTCGGGTGTAAGTCAAGGTGTGTGTGGCAATCTTTAAGAATCTTTGAATCCGATCTCTGGTTATCTTTGAAAAACATAATCGTGAAAATAACCAATCTTTGAAATAGATACGGAGAAAAATATCGGAAATGGAAAATTAAAAAAGGCTCAACTTCCGGAATTGAATTATATAAACTATGTGTTATAAATGTGGTAAATTTATGAAATAAAAATGTAATAAGAGACACCATTGAAGCAATCCGGTGTTTGTGCGAATACACGAAGAAAGCACAAGGAAGTCGGGATAAAAAAAAAAACAGTTTACCTCTATTGCAAAACACCAAATGCTTCTTTGGCAAGCATTGCTATATTGTGTTTTACGCATGGAAGGCTGAAAAGAGCTTTCAATTAAATAGACCATATCTATTTTTCCCCTTTTGATTTTTATTTCAAAGCGAGGCTAATTACTGCGGTTTTGGCATTTCATACTGAAGTTAGAATGTTATTACTTTTAAACATGGAAAGCTAAAATACATTAAAACATTAGAATCAAAAGCAATAAAAACAGGACTATATTGTTTAATTGAAAAAAAGATTGAGTAATATAGAAATCTACCAATGACTCTGTAACTCTACGTGTTCGGCCCTTCAGCCACCAAGTTATATTGCTTACACTGCATGGCTTCCACTAATACAAACGATTTGCCACCAACACAATACGTGTTAATGCACTCGCGACTATTCATTCATTCATTCATTCATTCATTCATTCATTCATTCATTCATTCATTCATTCATTCATTCATTCATTCATTCATTCATTCATTAGAATGCTAACTTATGAACACCAATTCCTCTGTGATAATCCAAAGGTCGTGGGTTTGATTCCCGGTTGTGTCGGCATTAAATTCATGATACAATTTGCCATATGAGCTGAGGCCCCCGCCTGAAGGGCTAACCTGTTGTCCTTGTAAATCTGCAACTGGGTAGATTGTCAAATCAGGACCTACAACTTGACAATTCAGTGAGGCAGCACTACAAGTAGTTTTATAATGAATTGACTGAAATAATGTTGAAAATGACGTAAACCCTCCTTTCCAAACGGCTGTTCCTTACTCCAGTGTTTCACCTTAAGTCAGGTATGTTCTCAAATAGGCAAATCATTGAGCTGATTCTATCTGACCTGCTATAGCCCAACCTGGCCTGAAAAGGTCATTGTCAGACACAGATTCCTAGCCGCGATGAAAAGGTTGTTTGGTTCAACTCCATCATTAATAAAGGTCAAAATCGACTAATCAAATAGCCCAAAGTAGTGCCGCAAAGGTCACTGGAATAAACTAACTAATCCCTTGATCATATCATACTGTGTTAAATACTTTGTCAATCATAAGCATTGTAATACCGTGTACATTGGCTTCATTATACTGTGTGACAATCTGCCTGTTGATGTTGTGCCATGTAAGGTCATGAGATGCATGTTTTCGCTAAAACAATTGCTGTCATTATGTGCAACACATATCCCGTAATCATATCCTATTACACCTAACATCTTTGGATTGAAATACTTCAATTTTACATATTTTATTATCCACAGAAAAACATCCTTTAAATATATGCAAAGATGTTTATATACTGTTTGGAATATTTTAATGTAAACCTTGACACATCAGTACATTTTCACTATAAGCCATATGTCAAGTTAATTTATCATGACTCATTTGGTCAAAATGACAATATATTCATAATACCACGGTCTCCAACTCTTGCATGTATCATGGCATATTTTGTTGTTTTGTTGAAAATAGTCATGTATCAGTTATGTATAGTTTTTGTTAATAAATTTTGTTTTATAAGATCTAGTATGATTCGTTCTACAATTTATGTGGTCTGCCAGTTTCATGACATTTGCATGTTATGTTATGATAAGATCAACACACATCACAGGGGATAAATATAGAACAACAAGCACTCCAACCCAAGACCTTACTAATGCTGAAAGGCCTTACTAATGCTGAAATACCTTACTAATGCTGAAGGGCCTTACGAATGCTAAAAGACCTTACTACTGTTGAAAGACCTTATTAATGCTGAAGGGCCTAACTAATGCTGAAAGACCTTATTAATGCCAGAAGACCTTACTAATGCTAAAAGACCTTACTAATGCTGAAAGACCTTACTAATGCTGAAGGGCCTTACGAATGCTAAAAGACCTTACTACTGTTGAAAGACCTTACTAATACTGAGAAGACCTAACTAAATGTATAAAGACCTTACTAATGCTAAAAGACCTTACTAATGCTAAAAGACCTTACTAATGCTGAAAGACCTTAGTAATGCTAAGAGACCTTACTACTGTTGAAAGACCTTACTAATACCGAGAAGACCTAACTAAATGTATAAAGACCTTACTCATGCTAAAAGACCTTACTAATGTTTAAGGACCTTACTCATGCTAAAAGACCTTACTAATGTTTAAGGACCTTACTCATGCTGAAAGACCTTACTAATGCTGAAGGGCCTAACTAATGCTGAAAGACCTTATTAATGCCAAAAGACCTTACTAATGCTAAAAGACCTTACTAATGCTGAAAGACCTTACTAATGCTGAAGGGCCTTACGAATGCTAAAAGACCTTACTACTGTTGAAAGACCTTACTAATACTGAGAAGACCTAACTAAATGTATAAAGACCTTACTAATGCTAAAAGACCTTACTAATGCTAAAAGACCTTACTAATGCTGAAAGACCTTAGTAATGCTAAGAGACCTTACTACTGTTGAAAGACCTTACTAATACCGAGAAGACCTAACTAAATGTATAAAGACCTTACTCATGCTAAAAGACCTTACTAATGTTTAAGGACCTTACTCATGCTGAAAGACCTTACTAATGTTTAAGGACCTTACTCATGCTGAAAGACCTTACTAATGCTGAAGGGCCTTAGGAATGCTGAAAGACCTTACTAATGTTGAAAGACCTTACTTTTACCGAAAAAACCGCACTAATGCCATTAAAGACCAGATTAATAAGATGCCATATATTTGTAGGTATTTAATTTTGGTAAACATAAGCAAAAAGGACGTTCTAGAGAGTTTTGACTTTAGCGCTGAACACATTGTGTACTTAATAACACCGGTCTCTCCTGTCAGTTATCAATACACGCCATATACACTGTAGCGGACACACATGCTGACACGAATGTATTTCTTATATTCTCAGAACTGCTCATTTCCTTTCTGCTTAGCCCTCCATATAGTTTTGTTAGGAAAGATTAACTGCCTACCAACTGTGTCAGTTATGTAAATTTACAAATAATATGAATCTTTCAAAGCTATAATTTTACCTATGCAAGTGTCAAAACCAGCACATGAAGGTGTATTTAGATAGTAGTTCGTGAATAATTGACACATGTCAAGCATGAAATACGATTTTCTTGGCAGCAGTCCATTCGCCATCAGTTCCAGTAGGCAGACTATCTGTCAATCAAATTTGGGGCTCTCGATGAACAAATCCTCTATTCTTAACTAATCTAGTTTATTTTATATTGTATTAATCACAGATCTTTTTTTTCTTTCTGGACATTTTTAGCTAAACTCTATAATATGTTTAACTGGAACCCTTTTATGGCTACTGGCGCCTATTTATAAAAAAAATTACAGAAACTTTTCAGAATATAAATATTTTTTTCTTTCTTAACCTGGTCTATTAATGTCTTAATTTAGTTGTGAAACTTGCCAAGAGAGGTGATTGCAGTTTATGTTTTTTGGGGAACTAGGAACTAGAATAATACTGAATACTTTTGTCACGTGCACCCAATCTTAATCTTGAGAGATATATAATTTACTATTTTTAACTTTTACAATTGAACGGTTTTTATTGTGCTAGATAGGTCGATATCTATCAAAGGTAAGGTTGCCAGATGGGTCGATATCTATCAAAGTTGCCAGATGGGTCGATATCTATTCAAAAGTTGCTAGATGGGTCAATATCTATTCAAAAGTTTACAAATGGGTCGATATCCATCCAAAAATTATCAGATGGTTTGAATCCATCTCATATGTTGCCATATGGGTTAACATAGTGTTGTCTTGAGAATCTTTAGATTGAATTATATGTGTAAGGGTTCCTGCTACCCCAAAATATCATGTCTCCTTCACCCATAACAACTCTTAAAACAACAAATACTGAGGTGTCAGGAAGAGGCCACCTTACGATTCACAGCAATGCTGCACATTTCCACGTAAACATTTCATTGGTCCTCCTGCTGGGGACTACAGATCATATATTCCTGATACTGCTCTCTTTAGTAGTTTATTTTCCCAGTTGGATATATACCAGAAGATAAACGATATCTTGTCCTGTTTTTATCTGTAATTCCTCCAGGATTGCTGCTGCCACAGAGGAGGTAAGCATACCTTCTCCGGTCCCTTTTACCCTGGTACTTTTACGGATTCGCCTATTTGTCAAAACTACTGATTTAAGCATAACACAATCTTTGAAATTAATGGACCAAAAGATAAATTTGACATTTCTTTGGGTAAGATTTTGGTAAAGCCTCTGTCTGGGTGTGAATCTTGTGATCACAGAGTACTCCATGTCATGGTATGGGTTGGAGGTTAGGAGTACGTACCTGGGTGTAAGTTCATTCATATTATCACCTGTCTCGTGACAGATGCTATGTGTTTCAGCCAATCAGCGCCCAGTAGAGGTTCTTTATGCACATCACACATGCACCAATCAATCTCAATAGTCATCAAGGGAAGTGGGCAATTATAACAACTGTCCAGACTGGACATGAGTATAACTAAGACATTATCTGGGATCTTCTTCACAAAGAATGTTTTGTAAATACTTGGGCGAAAACAGCAGTATGGTGATGTCCTTTGTATGTTGGTGTTTGTGGTTCATTTACTTAGCAGCAATGCTTATATATATTACCTTGAAATGTTGAGGGTTTTTTTATTTTTTGAAAGTATCGCTTATAGATCTTTAAATATTTAATAGTGACACCATTATCTTGGGAAGCAACATCAAAGGAAAGAAAAAAGTTGGGAAACAACATCAAAGGAAATCCTGTGCTGACAGCTATCTTATCTTTAAATTGGACAGGATCATTTATAGTTTGTTTTCAAATTGGTTGGATAGCGGTGTGTATCATCTGGTTGTCTTGGAGGATCGTAGCGGGGTCACGTGGTCAGATGTCCCCGGGGAGGTGAGACTAACCCCCCCCCCCCGCCTCCAGCCTCCCGCCTCCCACACGTTCTCCCCGCGTGGCCTCACTCTGCCCGGTGCAGCGAGCACACACGCCCCGCCCAGCCCAGCCCAGCGCGCCAGCCTACCCAGTCACTTGAACACCAGACCCATATCTTCCTATCTCACACACTGTGTACTTCAGTGTAACAGTAACAAAAACAACTGACAAGCCAACATGTACATCTGAAGTGCTTCTACATGTTCACTATAAAAACATGCAGTGCTTGTGAAAGTGCGCTGCTAAATTATTATGGATGACAATCATTGGAGCTACCTTGTTCTCACAGAGTGATCCCATACAACCAGGCAACCATCTGGCGTGGATGCGCCTTGTGGTCAGAGCACCATTCTTTTACTTGTTTTTCTACACACTGGCATAAAACAACAGGTGCAAAAAACAACAAAACCAGAAGTGAGGTGAGTTATCCTAATTATTTTATATTTATGATGTACTCAATTGTGGGTTAATAGTCCACTATAATCTGAACAAAAATACCTTTAAGATCGCAATTAGACAAGACTCATTTCCGTTTATTTATTTTGTGAATCTTAGATAGAACAAATATCGTACCTCATAATTGGTTTCTCGATGTTTATGTGAAGTAGGGTAACAGTATACTTAAAAAATAATGATTAATACAAAACACCACCAAGTGGTTTCGAAATAAGGTCTCTCAAGCATATAGATTCAGCTAATACTATAAAAGTGTACATTCAAAACTAATTTATTATCCAGAAATTGTTCTCGAGAATACAAGCACAAATCTCTTAGTCATAATATAAAAGTATTTTGTGCTGAAATAGAGATCTGTATACACGATGATAATACAATACTCAGTAAGATTTGGGCACTCTTTCTTTCCAAAGATAACAATTTTTTTAGCGATGTTTTAATTAGTAATATTAGATCCACTGTCCGCGAGTGTTGAGGCAAATATAAAGGGCTCTTATACCTTAATCTATAGGATAGTTGAGATTCCTTGATAGGCGGATATTTAACAACCACAGCAGCATCTGCAGCTAGTGACGCTCATAAGCAGACGACTTTTACCTTTTTAAATTAAATGCGAGACCAACACGCACAGAGAATGATTAATACAGGCGCATGTGTTTATGTGAAGATTTCACTGTGAGTCTGGCAGGTGAGTCTGTAATGTCACGGTGACTTTACTGTCATGATGCTCATGAGGTAAATCGGCCTTTATACATCTTACTGGCTAATTAAACCCACAGACTGAAAACGGTTTAGTTACAGGTAGGTGGTATTCATAGACAAGAAGTTAATTAATTGTCGATGTACATCGGTTAAGAGATTCTTTGGAAATTATCCGTGCATACTGGCTACATAAGCTTCCCATATTACTTAAAGCTTGCCAATGAACTCTGATATGTTTGTTCTGTATTTTATATTTTGACATTAATGTTTATCGGGTGACTATAAATGAGATTTTAACGATAACGAAGTTATTGAGACAGGATTGAATATATACTACTCCGATCACATGGTGTATAATACAATTTCAATTTATCTAACATTCAACAAAACTTCATTCTTTTATTACGATATATTCGTCTTTGGGGATAGGAAGGGGGTAATTTCACACAATAGACATTGATATCTCTCAATTTGTCTCCTCACAGACTTTCACCAATAAGAGACAAGGGTTTCACATCTCTACGGATTCATATATCATTTGTAGCAATCTTCTGCGATAGGCGATCTTTTCAGTTACTAGATTTTATCTATATGAAGTGCGATGGATGTCAGATTAGTTGGGGCAATGTGAGTTTATTGAGTTTACGGTCCCTAGCTTCTCTTCCTATTGTGTAAGGCTTGTGGCTTACTTCATTTTATACAAACCATACACAATACAGAACTATTGAGTTCTCTTTTAATCAGTACATTTTCGATTTTTTTTCATTGTGATATCACCGCTTTTTAATAGCTGCAACAAGACGTCAATATGAAACTTGAAATATTTACTTTAATGATATCTTCAATGAAGGTAACTTCAGCTGTGACCATACAAGATTTGGTAGCATATTCTTTTGCTAAGGCAGCGCGCTAGTATTTGGTTTGCTTGGTGAAACTGTGATAGCATTTGGTCTGCTCAGTGAAACTGTGGTAGCATTTGGTCTGCTCAGTGAAACTGTGATAGCATTTGCTGTGCTTAGTGAAACTGTGATAGCATTTGGTCTGCTCAGTGAAACTTTAGTAGCATTTGGTCTGCTCAGTGAAACTGTGATAGCATTTGGTCTGCTCAATGAAACTGTGATAGCATTTGGTCTGCTCAGTGAAACTGTGATAGCATTTGGTCTGCTCAGTGAAACTTTAGTAGCATTTGGTCTGCTCAGTGAAACTGTGATAGCATTTGCTGTGCTTATTGAAACTCTGTTAGCATTTGCTATGCTTATTGAAACTGTGGTAGCATTTGGTTGCTCAGTAAAACTGTGCTAGCATTTGGTTTGGTCAGTGAAACCGTGCTAGTATTTGTTTTGTAATGAAACTGTACTAGTATACAAGATGGAACGTTTTCACTACCTGCCTTTACATATAATATCACAGAACATCTTTCAAACGTCTTTTGTGTTTTCCCTAAAGACCATATGTCTGTCATTTATCTAAAGAAAAACACAGTCGGTCAGAATTATACACCAGACCCCACAACAAGTGCACAAAGGAGAGCCACTAGTGACATGAACAATATTTGCCCGTCAGTACATTGTGTAACAGCATGGACGAGGTATAGTGCATTTTCCAAAATCACAAAAATGTTATTTCATTTATTGCCTGAGCTCTGGATTGCAGGTCACATGAATATGTCTCTCACCGTCTCTGTAATATAATCGAAGCACTCTTTTATTCGTTTCAATCTCATTTATAAAATCATAGATAAGTATATAAATGAATAATACATAAAATCTGATTAAAGAGATGTGGGTCATATTAGGTTAATTTTAAAAATAGCCTTTTCATCTGTTACCTATTGTTCAGAGGATAAACAGATGATATATAAAGGAAATCAGGGTGAAATGACCAGCAGCTTGCAATACTGATTATCGAATAATCTAATAATCTACTGATCACTGAATAATACATATTTATATTTATATACGTGTACATAATACTGCATTTTGTTCACTGACCTCTCAACATTTGTCCCGCATGAGACTAATGTAGAAGACAAAGAAGACCAATAACAACAGCAGGATTCAATTAACAAAGGTTCATCAGCATCATTGTGAAACTGTGAAGAAAGCTTTGAGCTGCACTGTGAGGGTAACAGCTGTATTTGACAGGCACGGGTTTCAGCTTATGAGAAAAGTAGATCGTATTCCACTCACTGCCCTCCTTCAGGTTGGTCACAGTCAACTCAGAGAACACAGATCAATATGAAAGTTTGAACAGAATTAACACAAAAAATTGGATCGATTATGTCCACAACTAAAATACCTTATCTCTATGCAGATCAATTATACCAAGTTTTAATAAAAACATAACAAGTTTTAAAACATAACAATGATAGTGAGGCCTCCAATACAATACTGTTTACATTCTTTACAGGAAATATGTGAAAGTTATAGATTAATAGCACATATTTGATTGGGTGAAGGGAACGCATATATCCATTTCCGGTACATATTACCTTTGTCATATCATTTACTTATGATTAGGTGATCATTACTAATACAACTCCACCATCAATTCCCAAACTTAAGAAATAAGGAATGTTCCTTGCGGTCAATCTTTATCACAATTTATGTGCACAAAGATTTGCTTAACTTAAGTTGAAGTATTTTGTGATAACAAGCCATCTTAATAAATTATATAGGACCTACTTTATGTGATGAGATAAGTGGGGACATTTCAAGAAGTGTCCAAAGTGAGATCATAATAACGCCATCATAGTGGAGTGTATATTTTAACATGAAACATGCTGTTGGTTACTAATGCGCATGCTCAGGATAAGTATTATGACATCACAATGGACATGCTTATATTTTAACAGGAAATATTCATTCTCCTACTGGGCATGCACAGAATATTATGACATCACAATGGACACTCCACAAAACGGAGTTCAAAACAATCAAAACCTTCACCGCAGAAAGCTTCAAATGACTTCAAATTATATTATCTCATGCAAAGGCTCCCATCAATCAGTATGACTATGGTTACCGGCTAATTGGTGGCACAATCTGATGAGAAGTTGCCGTCATACACTTTTCCTTGAGTTAAAGATTGGATTTGGTCATGACAAAATCAAGATGGCTGAGGTTTATAATCATTGCTATCATTTGTATATATTTGTATCCTGTGAATCTCACTCTATTAAAGACATTTTTCTTTTTGCAGATATGATGATAATAATAGATATTCATTCAAGTTGTATGTTTGGAGAAGGAAGTAAGAATTTGTCAGAAAGATGAGATGTTATATGTAATTTATCAAAGCATATGAAAGAAAGGCACATGAGCAAGGGATGAGCTGAACATGTATAAAAGAACATTGTACAAGATATGTAGCACAGATTTAAACCAGGCGGGGTTGTAAGAGTATGCCATCCACCTAATCATGCCATATCTGTATTATCTTTATTGTAAACAATGTGATTAACCCCAATCATTATATTCCACGTGATATTTCCCTGTTCAGCACTAGCTTGTTTGTCATAACAACACCTCCCTATTGAAGTGCTCATCCGTTTAGAACTATTTCCGCTATCAATATTTATAAATGCTAAATATATTCCAAACAGGTGAATAACCACTTAACATTGATAAACATTAACATGTGGATGCAGGCTTTGTGGATATGTTAGTATGCCAGGTTGTGATAATATTGACATATATCCCTCCACATGTAGAGGACAGTTGATCAATCAGCAGCCAATCAGTCACGGCTGTCTCGACACGGTCCATAATTTAACATCGCGTTGTTAATCCTTTTTTTTGTTTTGACAATAGAATTGCATTTGTATCTCTTGCTATGCACAACCATTATTAGACTTTAATTCTTATCTATGTAGGTTAACGTGATTGTGTGAGAGCACCAAGAACATATTAATGTCAGAATTAGAACCATAAATGACAATATGTCCATATTAACCTCAATGAACAACCATTATGTATTATTCACTGAAACATCAATAAATTCCTAAATAATAGATAGCGAACTATACAAAACAAGACCGCTCCTCTCGCCTCTCATACTTATGTATATCGAAAATCTAAACAACTGCCATGTTTGGTTGTGGGGATCTTTCTAATCCCCAACAGGTCAATGTTAAGACTAGATGGGGATTTATTGCAGGCTTTACAAAAAAAGGAACGATAAACAAAAGACAAGGCATATATGTAATACTCTAGCTGATTGCGTGCCAGGAAGAAACATATTTGAGCCATATCCATCTTCCGCCTTATCATACTTACAGAGCCCAAGAATTATCTTTCTTTTGCTATGGGAAAGCTGCCTGAGATTAAACATTGCACATAAGTAGTCCATGTTCTCGTTTTATTAATATCTTTTTGTATACTCTTAGCAGTAATAAATATATGTTATAATAAAGACTATATTATAACATACTGTATACTATTTGATTAAAGACGATGAGGGCTGATGTGTAAACGTCACGATTTCTGGGTACTTTCGGTTCGGAGCGCCACCAAAAATACAAATCGAATGCGGCTTCATGCCGTGAAAACAAATAAACACTTTTAACGTTTTGAAAGACAGTGGAATTACAAGGTGACGTGTGAGCTCAAGTGCAATAAGCACAGCAAGGCATGCTAGATGTTTGACTGTGTTACTTCAAAATAATGACAAAATATAAATATGATTTTCAAAAAGGAAGCTGTATACAAATTCTTGTATAAAAGACTTTTCTTGTTACATTACTTTAATTGAATTGCCATTCCAGATTATCTCGAAACGTAACATTTTTCGTAGGTATCATGTGACATCTGTCATGATTCTATTTAGTGTCCCGGATGTAGCTGTGATAATACACCGGAAGTCACGTGTTAGTACCAAAAGCCACCAATTCTTCATTCGTCTCATGCGCTTTATCAAATGCTGTCAAAGTCTGAAAAGGTAACAGAGTGCTTATGACATCGGTTTCCATTCACGGCGATGGCGGTCACAAAAGTCACCTTCGTCTGTTAGCAACCATTGACAACGTTTCAACGGAAATAATATTATCACAAATGCAGGAAAAACATTCTAGAATCTCAGTACTCCCTGAGTTATAATTGCTATGCGGGTGCGAAAGCCTGGCCTGGGTCTGTAAGGTTCTGGATGTCAATTATTCAAGACAGAAACGTCTTTTGACACCTGATGATTAGCGCAAGCTGTGTGATCTCATACTGAATCACACCTCCCACCGACCTGTGAGGTCCTGGGTGAAATTGAGAGTTACATATGTTAAAGGCAAGTGGCTGAGTAATGCTGTATAAGGTTGGGAATGTGAAGTGAGGTGTAGTAACATGCTATAAGGTGTAAAATGCTGGCACTATGCCATTCTATATGGTGTAGAACTCTTCCACTATGCCATGCTATAAGGTGTAAAATATTGTCAATATGCCATGTAATAAGGTGTATAATGCTTCCACTATGCCATGTCATAAGGTGTAGAATGCTTCCACTATGCCATGCCATAAGGTGTAGAATGCTTCCACTATGTCATGTCATAAGGTATAGAATGCTTCCACTATGCTATGTCATAAGGTATAGAATGCTTCCACTATGCCATGCCATAAGGTGTAGAATGCTTCAACTATGCCATGTCATAAGGTATAGAATGCTTCAACTATGCCATGTCATAAGGTATAGAATGCTTCAACTATGCCATGTCATAAGGTATAGAATGCTTCCACTATGCCATGTCATAAGGTATAGAATGCTTCAACTATGCCATGTCATAAGGTATAGAATGCTTCCACTATGCCATGTCATAAGGTATAGAATGCTTCCACTATGCCATGTCATAAGGTATAGAATGCTTCAACTATGCCATGTCATAAGGTATAGAATGCTTCCACTATGCCATGTCATAAGGTATAGAATGCTTCCACTATGCCATGTCATAAGGTATAGAATGCTTCAACTATGCCATGTCATAAGGTATAGAATGCTTCCACTATGCCATGTCATAAGGTATAGAATGCTTCAACTATGCCATGTCATAAGGTATAGAATGCTACAACTATGCCATGTCATAAGGTGTAGAATGCTTCCACTATGCCATGCCACTATGCCATGCCATAAGGTATAGAATGCTTCAACTATGCCATGTCAAAAGGTGTAGAATGCTTCAACTATGCCATGTCATAAGATGTAGAATGCTTTCACTATGCCATGTCATAAGTAATAGAATGCTTCCACTATGCCATGTCATAAGGTGTAGAATACTTCCACTATGCCATGTCATAAGGTATAGAATGCTTCCACTATGCCATGCCATAAGATGTAGAATGCTTCCACTATGCCATGTCATAAGGTATAGAATGCTTCAACTATGCAATGTCATAAGGTATAGAATGATTCCACTATGCCATGTCATAAGGTATAGAATGCTTCAACTATGCCATGTCATAAGGTATAGAATGCTTCCACTATGCCATGTCATAAGATGTAGAATGCTTCAACTATGCCATGCCATAAGGTATAGAATGCTTCCACTATGCCATGTCATAAGGTATAGAATGCTTCAACTATGCCATGTCATAAGGTATAGAATGCTTCCACTATGCCATGTCATAAGATGTAGAATGCTTCAACTATGCCATGCCATAAGGTATAGAATGCTTCCACTATGCCATGTCATAAGGTATAGAATGCTTCAACTATGCCATGTCATAAGGTAAAGAATGCTTCCACTATGCCATGTCATAAGGTGTAGAATGCTTCCACTATGCCATGTCATAAGGTATAGAATGCTACAACTATGCCATGTCATAAGGTGTAGAATGCTTCCACTATGCCATGCCACTATGCCATGCCATAAGGTATAGAATGCTTCAACTATGCCATGTCAAAAGGTGTAGAATGCTTCAACTATGCCATGTCATAAGGTGTAGAATGCTTCCACTATGCCATGCCACTATGCCATGCCATAAGGTGTAGACTGATATTACTATGCCTTGCAAGAAATTGTAGAATGTTGCCATTCTCGCATGGCAGGAGGTGTAGCATGTTGGTGCTAAGCATCATAGTAATGCTATGGATATCTATAATGAGTCAATCCCACTGGCCTCATACTATCCCACTAACCGACCCAGCCACTATACCACTGGCCTCATACTATCACACTCACTGACTCAGCCATTATGCCACTGGCCTCATACTATCCCACTAACCGACCCAGCCACTATACCACTGGCCTCATACTATCACACTCACTGACTCAGCCACTATGCCACTGGCCTCATACTATCACACTCACTGACTCAGCCACTAAGCCACTAGCCTCATACTATCCCACTCACTGACTCAGCCACTATGTCACTGGCCTCATACTATCACACTCACTGACTCAGCCACTATGTCACTGGCCTCATTCTATCCCACTCACTGACCCAGCCACTATGCCACTGGCCTCATACTATCACACTCACTGACTCAGCCACTAAGCCACTAGCCTCATACTATCACACTCACTGACTCAGCCACTATGTCACTGGCCTCATACTATCACACTCACTGACTCAGCCACTATGCCACTGGCCTCATACTATCACACTCACTGACTCAGCCACTAAGCCACTAGCCTCATACTATCACACTCACTGACTCAGCCACTATGTCACTGGCCTCATACTATCACACTCACTGACTCAGCCACTATGCCACTGGCCTCATACTATCACACTCACTGACTCAGCCACTATGCCACTGGCCTCATACTATCACACTCACTGACTCAGCCACTAAGCCACTAGCCTCATACTATCACACTCACTGACTCAGCCACTATGTCACTGGCCGCATACTATCACACTCACTGACTCAGCCACTAAGCCACTAGCCTCATACTATCACACTCACTGACTCAGCCACTATGTCACTGGCCGCATACTATCACACTCACTGACTCAGCCACTATGCCATGTTTTAAGGTGTAGCATGTTGGTGCTGAGCTGCAAAATACTGCTATGGATGTCTATAATGAGTCAATCCCACTGGCCTCATACGATCACACTCACTGACTCAGCTATGTTGACATTGGTCTTTATAATTGATGGCAGCAATAACAAGAGAAACATTCTGCCTCATAACGTGACAAAGCAACACCAAGCTTCTTTCTAGTCCATGAATCATGTACCATCTTCCTCCCATTTGTTTGTTTTCTCATTTTCTCAGAATTCTTCCTTCGTGCCTATTTTATATACTGTTTGATAGTAAGAGAGAAATGGCTTTCAGGTTTATTTGTCTTACTGATGGCATTTGTTTACGCATTGTGTCACGCTAAAAAACTTTTTAAAGTTTTAACCTATAGTTTATTTGCCTGATTTAGAACGAGGATAACATGGTGTAATAGTTTTTCTATGTGTGCACTGTAAATATTAGGGTATACTCAGATTACTGTCATTCAACATTTATTTCTCACAGTGCAATATTTCATAGTAATTCTATCATAATAATTTGTCTGGAAGACTATTCAAATCTAATTCAGAAAATCCTAATGTTAAATATGTATTTCTCCCTATTTTTGTTGCAACGATCCTTGAGAAATTCCAACTTTGTTATGGGTCAAATAATGGGTCAAATAATGGGTCAAATGCAAGGCATGTACACAGCTGCAGTGGACAGAAAACTTTGACTTCACACAGTTGCTGTTTACCCCATTAAAAAGTTGAATTATTTATTCTCCTATTGAACATTTCATTATACAATATAATATGATATATGTCCTTATTTGCCACTAGATCTTCCACATCATTCTTCACACAGTCCAATGGTAATGTAGATTGTCAAAAGACTACTCTGCATTACATAGGTAGTACTGATATGATAGAGAAGTCCTGCTGTGGCCCCTGAGTTCAGGCCCCTTCCTCAAATCTGTATAGACCCTCGCAAAAAAGGAAACCTTCCTGAGGAATGGAATCAACCAATAAACAAAAAATAAAAATAAAACAAAGAATATTTATATTTATGATTTCATTCAGTTGATTTTTTTTACCAATTTAGATTTTGCTTTATGCAGATCATGAGAGGCGTGTGCAGTCATATATGTGGGAGCACGTGAATGAACCAAGAACACAGGAGAGACGTGTTTATCTGAGAAGATAAAAATAGGTCTGTTCAGTTGTAGAAGTTCATTAGCCGCATGTTAGGGACGAAGCATCCAGCGTCTGCTTGCAGACCAGTTGATTCTACAGAGTGGGGTAAAATTGTAGTGTTTTTACATTATATATGGCATTACATATGACAAACAAAAATGAATGTTTCAAATTAAATATTGGTATTGGCGCAATTGCGTTCTTGGCGCAAATACATTTTGGCGCCAGTGTGTTTTTGCTGCTCAAGCAATTTTGGGACAAATCCCGCTTTTGGTGGATTTCAGCGCAAATCTGTTATTTTTTTTATAGAATAGTATAATATTACTTGAGAAAGCGCGCATTGTGATGAATAGTTAAATGTCTTTGTTATTTTATTTTTAGATATTGAGCCCCCCCCAAACAATTTCAGGTGCACGCCTTACCTGAAGATAAACAAAGAAGAGATCTCCGAATAAGTGCCCCAGAAAAAGGAAAGAGACTGGGCAAATAAGTCATTAGAGTGGCAATATCTGCGTAGTTGTGTATTATTTGTTGTGTGGAATTTAATGTAATAGCAGTCAGTTGAGCCGAGTTCACAAATGCCACTGCATTGCACTGTAGGTATGATCTGAAATAAGTCCTTGTTTTTTATCTTGAAAAGGAATTAATACAGCCAAAAGACATAATAGGTCAGATTTGGAGGTAATCTTATCCTCAGTATTATAAATGGATTAGCCGGTATCAGAAGGTCACCCGAGGTCCTCGGCTAGCTCACAGCACACGCAGTTACTCTGTACTGCACACTGAAGTATGGTAGAGCAAAATGCTGACGCCGATAAAATGAGAAATTGGAATTGTTCAAGAAATATAAAACATTTTGTCTTTTTATCGAATTATTCAGATGACAATAAAGATACGAATATTTTAATTCAGTAAAATTAAATTATTCTTCAGTAGTCAATACATTACAATCCATTAAACATCACACGGTCTATCTCAGATAAAAGACACTTTGATCTATCAATTGTCCTATGGTTTGTCTTAGGCCCTTTTAATGTACAATGGTGCGGATTTAGCAGTAATGGAATTAATTAAAGGGGAAGTACAGATCAAGGGTGAATAGAAACGAATCAAAGGGTAGTATAGATCTAAGGTTAAAGGAAACGAGGCAGGGGGTAGTACAGATCTAAGGTGAATGGAAACGAGGCAGGGGGTAGTACAGATCTAAGGTGAATGGAAACGAGGCAGGGGGTGGTACAGATCTAAGGTGAATGGAAACGAGGCAGGGGGTACTATAGATCTAAGGTTAATGAAAACGAGGCAGGGGGTAGTACAGATCTAAGGTGAATGGAAACGAGGCAGGGGGTAGTACAGATCTAAGGTGAATGGAAACGAGGCAGGGGGTAGTACAGATCTAAGGTGAATGGAAACGAGGCAGGGGGTAGTACAGATCTCAGGTGAATGGAATTGACGCGGGGATGGTACAGATCTCAGGTGAATGGAATTGACGCGGGGGTGGTACAGATCTAAGGTGAATGGAATTGACGCAGGGGTGGTACAGATCTAAGGTGAATGGAAACGAGGCAGGGGGTACTATAGATCTAAGGTTAATGAAAACGAGGCAGGGGGTAGTACAGATCTAAGGTGAATGGAAACGAGGCAGGGGGTAGTACAGATCTAAGGTGAATGGAAACGAGGCAGGGGGTAGTACAGATCTAAGGTGAATGGAAACGAGGCAGGGGGTAGTACAGATCTCAGGTGAATGGAATTGACGCGGGGATGGTACAGATCTCAGGTGAATGGAATTGATGCGGGGGTGGTACAGATCTAAGGTGAATGGAATTGACGCAGGGGTGGTACAGATCTAAGGTGAATGGAAACGAGGCAGGGGGTAGTACAGATCTAAGGTGAATGGAATTGACGCGGGGGTGGTACAGATCTAAGGTGAATGGAAACGAGGCAGGGGGTAGTACAGATCTAAGGTGAATGGAAACGAGGCAGGGGGTAGTACAGATCTGAGGTGAATGGAATTGACGCGGGGGTGGTACAGATCTAAGGTGAATGGAAACGAGGCAGGGTGTTATACAGATCTAAGGTGAATGGAAACGAATCAGGGGGTAGTACAGATCTAAGGTGAATGCAATTGACGCGGGGGTGGTACAGATCTAAGGTGAATGGAATTGACGCGGGGGTGTTACAGATCTAAGGTGAATAGAAATGGTGCAGGTAGATGGTTTAGTACTGACCTTTGCATTGTCTTAATGGCGTGCCAGACTTGCATTGTTTCACCGTTATCGTCGCCGATGGATATAAAGCCTCTGTCACGAGAAGCAAGCGCTCCTCGTACACAAATGCTGATTAATTCTGAGTCACAAAGAATTTCAAAATAAGACATAAAGAGTTTCAAACTGAGTCACAAACGGTTAAAAGAGATTTAAAAATAAAACATCACCGGAAAGTGCATCCTTGGTATTCTAGCAATGGGAGGTTGAAATAAAGGAAGGGAGATGTATCCTGTTGGCAGAAAAGGTCTTATGCGCCTGCGCATGATAACAGATTCTAGACGGAGGTGGAGGAAGCCATGATGTAGGCCTCAGGCCAAATTCACTAATCTGACACCTGCATATGTTTATGGGAAAAATGCGATTTTTCTACTTGGCAGTATTACTTTTATAGGGAAATGGGATATCTCGAAGCAAGGTAAAACGACCCATTCAAATGTGGTGAAATGCCTGTCAGGTGAAAGGATGCATTGCCAAAGAGGAACTAAAAATGACAATGGTATCCGTCTGATAGCATCTTCATTTCAGATTATGATGAAATGACATGGATTTTAAGGATAATATAAAATGAAATTATGGTATGAAATCCCCCTGATGTTTTTATAATGTATCCTCAGAGTCTGGTGCTATGCATGCCATGAGCAATGCTCTTCTGTTTTGCCCTTTAACAGCATGTATTTCATTTTATTTAGGATAATTGGAGGTCTTTCACACGTTATATCTCGGAGTCAGCTCAAATGTGATTGCGACATTGTTTTGTGCATAGTCCATCTGTGAATGTCGTAAAAAACCAAGATGGCGAGGAGGTTGAATATTGGTTCGATATTTCTTATGTGCCTGTCAGGTAACAAGTTTGGTTATTTCCGATATGTATGAGTCACTTGTTCATCCTTCAGCCATGATCTCCAATTTGCATGTAACAGATATATTAATAGAAAGTTCTTCAGATCAGTTCTTTGACGTTTTCCTCTGATCAAAGCATTTCATGTTGTCATGTTCCTTTGTTGCCTACCAAATAACGGATAGTTTAGGATTCAAGGATTCAACATTCCTCACTGCACCATTGTTGCTACAACTAAGGGGCAGATCATTATTCCTTCGGAGGGGGGGTGGAGGAAAGTATCGGTGAGACCACTTGATGGAGAAAAAAATGAGTATGCCAACCTCAAGAAAAAACATAGACTGAGATTCGCACATCTGCAGGAATAAAAATGTTCGAAGGGCCAAATTTCAACCTTGTAGAAGTCAATTTTAGAGGGGAAAAGGAAACTAAAAAAAGATTTTGCCTCACTTCGCTCGGCACTACAGTAAGTACAATCTACCTGAAATATGTTTAGTGAACTAGTTTTTAGGCATCAGCAAAAAATACAATTTTCAACATAACTTTTCGGGTGACATACCTTCTGCGAGCAATATTAAATGTTATATTGCTGTCAGATACAATCAAGGCCGTGGCGCAGTTGGTTAGAGCACCAGCTTATTAGCACCAGTTCCTCTGTGGTGATCCAAAGGTCATGGGTTTGATGCCTGGCCATGCCAAGATTGAACTCATGATACAATTTCCCAAATAAGATGAGGGTTGTGCCTAAAGGGTAAACCCGTTGTCCTTGTAAATCTGTGACCAGGTGGGTTGTCATGTCAAGGACCTGCGACATAACAATTGAGTGAGGCAGCACTATATCTGCTACAAGTAGGTCTCATCACGAAATGACTGAAATATTGTTGAAAGTGATAAAACCCCAAACAAACAAACCTTTAATGTGCAGGCAGCCATATTTCTAACCTCTAATACACCGGCAGCCATAGTTCTAACCTTTAATGTGCAGGCAGCCATAGTTCTAACCTTTAATGTGCAGGCAGCCATAGCTCTAACCTCTAATGTGCAGGCAGCCATAGTTCTAACCTTTAATAGTCAGCCATAGTTCTAACCTTTAATGTGCAGGCAGCCATAGCTCTAACCTCTAATGTGCAGGCAGCCATAGTTCTAACCTTTAATGTGCATAGTTCTTACCTATCGTGTGTAGTATATCCATCATGTGCATGACAATAGTAAGACACCCCATTCCACACCCAGATCATCTTCAAACATACTCTGTCTACATCTCCGTGTTCTCTATGAGTCTGTGTCTGAGACATGAATGTCTTGCACCTGTATTGCAAATGTGTTCCTTTATACGTTATATATTCTTGATAAAAAGATACGACAGGACTGAGCTGTTTTCTGATCTTCCTGAATTATGTGGTGTCACTAGGTTTCACTGTGTCACTGAGATATCCGCACAGAATATCGGAGTTTTTGAAGTAATCCGTGGAACAACCACTCCTCCACAGTTTCAGATTACCGGGCATAATAATATAATAATGTAAAGCACTAATTCCACGCCGCTCCAGACACTGTCTGCTCATGGCGCATCATTATTCCAATTATATTTCAACTTGGATTTCTTTATCTCAAAATAATTTAAAAGGATCCAACTCAGAAAATAAGGTTGACGTGTTGCAAATTGTAGGAGTTCTGTTCAGTGACATTTTTTATTTGGTGATCGCGGTGTATTCTTCAGACATATGGAATGCCCTGCCCCTTTAAGTAAAAAACCATAAATCACTTTACAGTTTCAATAAGCACATAAAGACACACTTGTTAAAGAAATATTACCACTCAGAGCGCCAAGAGCAGACCAGTTCTGATTTGGTGCTCCATAATAGATCATTATTATTATTATTATTATTATCATTATTATTTAGTATCAACTGTTATACACCAGGATACAACAGTCTGTTATAATAAAATAAAATAGTCAGAAGGTTGATTGTATTTTTGAGTGCAAGACTCCAGCTTTTGTACATTGTTATTATTTGCCAAATCAGCGTATCAGCATATTGCATGAGATCCAAATACAGTTCCCCTCCACATGTTCTCTCTGTACATATATAGCCATACAAGCACCTGAAGCGTGCAGTTCATCTATGTTCAATCACTCTCATGTTTGTGTAGGTATATATACTTTTCTGCCTTCTTTTATTCATGTAATCCTTTAGTGTGAATTCAGTGGTGATTTGATTTGTGAATATGATGAATGTTTGAGGAAAACCGAGTTACATGCCAACACAGGGCTACATGGCTATATAAAAACTATAGCTATAGCAGTGTTAGTGTGATATGGCTATATACATGTACTACCCGAGCTATAGCAGTGTGAGTGTGACATGGTTATATCAACACAGGTACCCGAGCTATAGCAGTGTTAGTGTGACATGGCTATATCAACGCAGGTACCCGAGCTATAGCAGTGTTAGTGTGACATGGCTATATCAACGCAGGTACCCGAGCTTTTGCAGTGTCAGTGTGACATGGCTATATCAACACAGGTACTCGAGCTATAGCAGTGTCAGTGTGACATGGCTATATCAACACAGGTACCCGAGCTATAGCAGTGTCAGTGTGACATGGTTATATCAACACAAGTACCCGAGCTATAGCAGTGTCAGTGTGACATGGTTATATCAACACAGGTACCCGAGCTATAGCAGTGTCAGTGTGACATGGTTATATCAACACAAGTACCCGAGCTATAGCAGTGTCAGTGTGACATGGTTATATCAACGCAGGTACCCGAGCTTTTGCAGTGTCAGTGTGACATGGCTATATCAACACAGGTACCCGAGCTATAGCAGTGTCAGTGTGACATGGCTATATCAACACAGGTACCCGAGCTATAGCAGTGTCAGTGTGACATGGTTATATCAACGCAGGTACCCGAGCTATAGCAGTGTCAGTGTGACATGGCTATATCAACACAGGTACCCGAGCTTTTGCAGTGTCAGTGTGACATGGCTATATCAACGCAGGTACCCGAGCTATAGCAGTGTTAGTGTGACATGGCTATATCAACACAGGTACCCAAGCTTTTGCAGTGTCAGTGTGACATGGCTATAAAAACACAAGTATCTGAGCCAGGTAGAAGGCAAGGCACCACAAATATATTAAAGAATTTGAATATCATGTACCTGATTGGGGATTCTCTCATGAAAACATTATTATTGAATATTTTATAAATCAAATTAATGAGCGGTGTTAAACGTAGTAACCACACAATACAAAAAATTTAATATTAATATGTGCAATAACAATTAGCGTTTCATTCCATTTTGTTATCTCCTGGTGCAAAAAATGTTGTTCTGTGTTTTATTAGATGGTACAAACATGTTATTCCATGGCTTGATCTAATTATGATAAAAAAGCTCCATCTTATGCATGATAACATCCACAATATGGCATGAAATATACCTTAGAGACACGCAGGACAGTAACAAACATCATATCACTTTGTAATTAATCACAGAGATGATGTGCACGCCACTGTATGAGTGTGCACGGTATACCAATATCCATGGGTTACAGTCAAATAATGTGGATACAAGATTTACATATGCTCCTCAGGTCTCAGAGAAACAATACGTGTCCAGCAATAGATTGTAGCCTGGCTTGCAATATGCTCCCTCCACTCATTACTTAAGGGACTCTGGCAAAACAAAACACTCATCTTGAATCTAATGGCAAAAAAATCTCCACCTCAGATATTCCCATGCTATGCATCGTAATGAATTTTTCACGTATTTAAAGGGAACCGAACCTGGAGATTAAATCTGGCAGCGAGGCTATGTTCAGAAAACACTCTGTTATGTTGCAAATATGATACTGTGTGTTGTGTGAATCTATTTTCCTGGGTTTATTCTTGAATAGTTTAGACTCCTAACAAAGTATTACTTTGTGATTACTTATACTTATGAAGTATTTTCAAAGACATACATTTTTTCAGTCTAACATGTCAGTCAATATCTTTAATCTTCAACGAATTTAGATCCACCATTGGTATTGATATGCGGTTAATTCAAAGTGAAGTAAGGTAATAATTCTTCGTTGGCTGTCTATTTCATAAGGAATCATTTTTGGCTTGAGTCTGTGTGTGTGGCCTTTACATATGTTGCAAATATGTAGCAAATGTAACCGGATATTCATGTCCATCTTCGGCTCACCGCAGACATTATATATCAGTTAAATATAAAAGCAATTGCAAAGTTTCTATAACAGTTAATGACCTTTTTGTCCTTTTCTGTAATCAAGATGGGAAAGCTTCACTGTATGTTCGCTCTCATGGCAACAACAACAGCAAACTGTATAAAAAGAATATAAAATCACAAGACAAAATGCAAAACAGGTATTAGTACAAAACAGGTATTAAAAGAATACAAAATCACAATACAAAATACAAAAAAGGTATAAAAATATTGATTAGAAGGTCTGGAGAAAAGGTCTTTGGAAACAGGTTTAGTATTTTTTTTTCATCAGCAACTAGACTAAAATCATAGCAAAATGTCTCGACGCTTTAAAGTGCAGACTATTTGTATGGTAACTGCGTGAATAATTCATTAATTGTTTTCCAGTGGAGAAGAAAAACATGAATTTTATGCCATTAGATTCGTCAGCACTTAAATGCACAGGATGAATTAAGCAGAGACCGGTGATGTTATAGCGAGGCGGAACTATAAATAATCATTTTGCCTGAAGTTTTACTAAATAAGTGTCTAGAATTAAAACTAATTTAAACAAGTTATGAAGTTTTCTTTTGAGTGAGAAACATTGTGTGTCAGTAAACAATGCGTCAAGAATAGAAACTGGAGGGAGGCTTAGATAGTACACAGCCTTAGGCTTTATTCAACCCTCAAACATATTTGTCAGTTCATATTTCATATTTCCTGTTAAGAATTTATTGTTGAATTAAAGTAGGAAGTGTCACTTTTGGATTAAGTAGATTTTGATGACACTGGTTCTGCTTTAGTTATGTATCAATCATGTTTCTGTCACCTACTCCACAATAAAAGTGTTTGGAAAATACACGCTTCGGAAAATTAGTCTGATGAACAGGTAGGATATCGCCTAGGAGACAAATTGTTTTGATATTTTGATTAGCGTGGATTGTTTGATTTTGTTTGATTGAGACTGAATTTGTTTTGATTGACGTGTATTGACGTGTATTGTTTTTCATTGATGTGAATTGCTTGATTGATGTAAATTGTTTTGATCGATTTGAGTTGTTTTGATTGACATGACTTGTTTTGATCACAATGAATTGTTTTGATTAACATGAATTGTTTGATTGACGTGAATTGTTTGATTGACGTGAATTGTTTGATTGACATGAAGTGATTCGTATACCATTTGTACCACTGGTATCAGTGAAGCCCATATCCCCATCACACATATCCATGAGTTTTTATTTGTCTTTCATCACCAAAACCCTCAATAGAATACACATATTTAAACAAAATATATACTGGATAACAAAAAAGTGATATAAACATGAGCACGCGCATTGCAGTCCAGGGATGTATTTACATTGAGACACCCTTGACGAAACAAACAAGGAAAAATAGTTTTCTATTTTGCGACTTAACTACACTTGAAATACAAAGGTAGCTATTGAAGATTGGGAATGATGATGATGAATTGGTAGAGAGGTATCTCTGGTTCGCCACAAGGCTATATTTTACTCAACTTCACGACACTGACAGAATACAGCATGTCGTAAACTTTTCATGTGAAAGTCTTGAGGTCACACGGTAGTGAAAGGCGAAGGGATTGACTTATGTGACCCCAGAGGGCGCCTGTGGTCTTGTCCACTATTATCTCGTCTGTTCAACAAGCCAAGGTCCTTATAAGGTCACCGACGCTCAAAAACCGAGATGGCTGACAAATGGGAAACATAATGTAGAAAATAACTCTTCGGGACTGACAAAAGAATCTGTCATTCTGAATATGAAAGTAAAGGTAGGTATATAGTTAAACATCGAGCTAGAGATATGTATTGCAGATATGAACAAATGACATATTGTAGATATAAACAAATGGCATATTGTAGATAAAAACAAATGGCATATTGTAGATATAAACAAATGGCATATTGCAGATATAAACAAATGACATATTGCAGATATGAACAAATGACATATTGCAGATATAAACAAATGGCATATTGCAGATATGAACAAATGACATATTGCAGATATAAACAAATGACATATTGCAGATATGAACAAATGACATATTGCAGATATAAACAAATGACATATTGTAGATATGAACAAATGACATATTGTAGATATGAACATATGACACATTGCAGATATGAACAAATGACATATTGCAGATATAAACAAATGGCATATTGCAGATATAAACAAATGACATATTGCAGATATATACAAATGACATATTGCAGATATAAACAAATGGCATATTGCAGATATGAACAAATGACATATTGCAGATATAAACAAATGGCATATTGCAGATATGAACAAATGACATATTGCAGATATGAACAAATGACATATTGCAGATATGAACAAATGACATATTGCAGATATAAACAAATGACATATTGCAGATATAAACAAATGACATATTGCAGATATGAACAAATAGCATATTGTAGATATGTACAAATGACATATTGCAGATATAAACAAATGGCATATTGCAGATATAAACAAATGACATATTGCAGATATAAACAAATGACACATTGCAGATATCTACAAATGACGACATATTAGTTTTTTGTGTGTTTATTGGCTTCTTTGAAATGCATTTATCTTTTTGGCTTGTTTTGGTATAATTCCACAGCACATTAAGAACAAGAGCCATTCGCGATGTCTGCCTTCTCCATTATGAAGGAAGAGTAAGTTACACAAGCAAATTATGTTACACAACCGAAAACAATAGGAAATCCACTGTTCTCTAGTTGGGTGCAGCTAAAGGCCAATTTGGCCAAAATTCGATTCAAGCAGGAGCCCAAGGGCATTATTACCCAAGCCGTTTATTGGGATTGGCAGGCAAAATATTAAGCAAAGGAACGTAGACACGTATCAGCGGAATGTTCAAATACCACTGGAGTGTGCCACAGCCATATATTTCACCATGACCATCTGCAACTAGACCACAAGATTCTCAACTTTTTGCTTCAAGAGAGTTTTTTTTAATCAACTTACACTTGATTCACCCTTCATAAACAAGTACAACGTTACACATTAGAGTGATTTGTGGGAACAAAAAACAGGTGTTCCCAGTTTCATGAGTTTTATGAGCGCCACGCTTAAATAAAGATGTTTCCGCATGACATTACAGAGGCAAGAGAGGAAAACTAGAGATTAGGCCTCGGACCACTATTACAATGTCCCATTGAAAACCATAGTAAATGCCTCACCTTCAAAAATTCATACAAAATATTCGTATCGACCTAGGGTATTTTGAAAAATACTTATAAGATGGCAAAAATATTTATCTTTCTAAAAGCAGAGTATGAAGTTAGGTTGACCATTGAAATTTTTTGCTAGGATCTGTTAAAGCGCCACCTATCTTGAAAACAAAGAACAGAACATGGCAATATAGAAATGAGCCCCTCATAGCAAAGATCAATATATAGTCCCTTCAATTATTCTCATTATTTTTCTAATAACTTTGACAAAACAAGCCATTATTGTGCTATTAAATATCACGATTCATTTTATGTCTAATGTGATCTGCATCTCGTTATTATCATGTATAATAAGGGGGAGTAGGAAATTATCAAGCACTACTTTCGTATGCCCTGGTCCCACATATCAAATAGTAGACTCAGGTCTAATAGAGATCAAATATAGACCTAAATGCAACTTTATGCCAATTATAGTCATCTATGATATTACCCTAATTAAGTGCAGGTGTTAAAACAAGCATGCATGCTTACCTATATACCATAGTGCCACCTATTGGCTCCCCTGGTCTTACCAGATTAGAGTACCATTCAGGGCATTTTGGTGCCACACAATAAGGGATGATTAAAACTAGTATTTCATTTTATATTGACTTCAAACTTTCAAAATCAAATTGTAAAGTAGGGATGCACATGTATAAATTTTAAATAACTACGCAAAAGAATTTTTTAATGCCAAAAAAAATCAAAAACTTTTTAAGAAATCATGAAAAAATGCTATTTTGTGCTGTAAAATGTTGTTTTGAGTCGATATTATAGGATAAAGAGTACAAAAAGATACTTTATTATGCAAATTATTTAAATTTGAATGTTACCTTCTGATTTCATGCATAATTTATGAAATATTAAAAATAGAGATCCCTCTAAGAGCAATATATTAGGATATTACACAGAAAACAGAGAGTCTGAGAGCATGCATTTTGCCTAATTGATGAGCATGAAGTTCACAATGGACATTTTATACAGCTTTTTCTTATACATCTTCACATTGTAAACTCTCTCTGCTGTGTATATTTATTATATAAAATACACCTATTGACTTGTGCAGCATGTGGTCCAGGTGCCAATAGAGCATGCACTTCAATATAGAGGTTTATAGGGGTTGTTGGCATTGTCATACATTATATCAGGCAAAAAGGGACCTGATATGGATTAAACTACACTGGATCTATTTCCTATTTACATAAATTTACTAAATTAATTGACAAATCACTGCTCAAAAGATTCACAGTTGAAAGTTAAACTCCATGCTGTTTGCCTATTAGGCCTCGGACCACTATTACAATGTCCCATTGAAAACCATAGTAAATGCCTCACCTTCAAAAATTCATACAAAATATTCGTATCGACCTAGGGTATTTTGAAAAATACTTATAAGATGGCAAAAATATTTATCTTTCTAAAAGCAGAGTATGAAGTTAGGTTGACCATTGAAATTTTTTGCTAGGATCTGTTAAAGCGCCACCTATCTTGAAAACAAAGAACAGAACATGGCAATATAGAAATGAGCCCCTCATAGCAAAGATCAATATATAGTCCCTTCAATTATTCTCATTATTTTTCTAATAACTTTGACAAAACAAGCCATTATTGTGCTATTAAATATCACGATTCATTTTATGTCTAATGTGATCTGCATCTCGTTATTATCATGTATAATAAGGGGGAGTAGGAAATTATCAAGCACTATTTTCGTATGCCCTGGTCCCACATATCAAATAGTAGACTCAGGTCAGAAAGAAAAACTTAAAACAAGGACCAGATTGTTTATGATTATTTAAACAGATATAACAAGTCTCAATCTCTGTGTTCATTAAAGTCTAATGATAAGGGCTTTTCTTATCGTTTTATGTAATTAAATAGAGATGAGAGCAAAGAACTATAGGTTTCATCTTGTCACAAAAAATAATGATCTTTTGACAAGAGGGCGATATTGAAGCAGAATTCAGGAGTATTCATGGCCTCCTTACATGATTTACACTTCTCTCCCTAACCATCCATTATTATTGTCATATCCGCGCCAAACGGAATGCAGTCATGGACCCATAAACCTACATTATGGCGAGCTGCGGCGGCGGCCTAATTGTCGTGTTTGATGAGTGTTCTGGAGTGATAATGATAGCTATTTTGTGTGGCAAGGCTGAGGATATCTTCCACTACACCCTGCTGTGCTCTGGGGGTATTGTCAAGAGGGCCACACACACATCTCCCTGCTCTGCTTCTACTTTGTAAGGCTATATAACACTTAGGGTCCCTACTTGTGGGGGTTTTGTCTTGAAGACACTAAAATAAAATTGCTCTGAGACTCCTCATATTTATTGTCTGATAGAGATCCATAACAAACGGAGCTTACAGAGAACGTCAAATGCAAGCTTTTTGGCCTTATTTAATCATCATTATCAACTTAGTATTTATTTATTATGCTTTATCGGTTGTGACTGATTTCTTCTTTTTTTGAGTAAAGTAATGTTATTTAGATGGTTCCGAATTAGATGTTTTATATGCATCCGTGATTAAAAGAAGTGAATAGTGAATAATATATGAGATACATGCAAGCTCTGCAAAGTAAAACATGGAACGAAAAAAGTTCAGATTATATTTACTTCTCAAGCATTGAAAGTTCAGTTGGATCTCATACAATTAGTTGCATGACAGGGGCCATTTTGTTAAGTTACACCAATTGGCAGGTGTCACGAGGGGATGTATGTCGCACAAATGTTTCACTCTGACCACTCTTCTACATTTTGATGAAATTGTCGTCTGCTCTGAATGCACGCAGTGTCCTCTAGCGGCCGGGTTTATTCCCCGCTTCCATGATGATGTGGTCAATTATCAAAAGCATAACCTTACACGCAAATTATAAATAACCCTAACATGGTTATGTCTATCACACATTACGTGGTATAAGACAGGTCTTCCTGTAGTTTGGGCGGCTTGCCAGGCGGGACCGAGATATTTCATGCCTTGGTGCAATAAATATGCCACTTTGATAAGCAGGCTGTAGTCAGTGTGATATGTTTTACTTTGAATGGCATGATGCATGCTATTTGTTTTGGACTGGGTACCCTCACTAGGAGAGTCTCGCCCCAGAGTGATCAGAGCTGGAATAGCTAATTTCCACTTCCCACAAAGAGAACATAAAATATTTGTTGGCTCTTCATGGAAACACCTTGCCTCTCTCTCTCTCTCAAAATATAAATGTATGCATTACTTCTTCGTCCGGTCAAAACATCCTGTTTATAATCAAATACGAATAGAGGAAAACATATTTTGAATGTTCTCGGAAACAAATACAAATTTGCCATAAACTGGCATATCAACAGGCAGAAGGTGATGATTAAAATATTTCAGATTACATTTCTCAGATTTATTTTGAATAATTGCCCATTTAAGACATTAAAGGATTGGCGTCAATGTGTCGTTTAGAGGCGAGGAATGGCACCCAGCAAATCTGTGGCATGCAAGGATCTCCCAGATCCTGTCATTGCCACCTCCACTTATCCCAATCATCCGGGCACTGACAGCATAATGTCCTTCCTCTTTACATAGTGTCAACATGGTGTTTTAAACAGAGCTGTTTACACCATACACTTATGGGGACACAAACATTTAAGGTGTGTGCCAACCGAGGCATTATGGGCATGCCAACTGACACTGAGTAATGATGTATTGTCCCTCTGCATAAATACAATGCATATGCTTGTTACAAGGTTATATATGAATGTATGTGTGGTCCTGGATTTCCTGGATTTACTTCTTTAATTCAGAACAAAATGCAGATACTTGGAATATGCAGAAATGCCATATTTTGCCTTGTCCTAATTAAAGGTTACATATGATATATGATAGTTCATCTGAAGTGGAATGAAATGCAAATGTTAGTGCAAACATTTATTTCAGCCGCAATTTGTGAAATCCCGTTTGCTATATTTGATATCATAATGTAAATGGAAAACATGCTTATAATAGGGCTGATGATAGTGCAATATTGCACAAATAAAGATAGGATTTCTCTCTCTCAATTATTATTGCAATACAAGCCAGTCAATGAAATCTTATGTATATTCATGACTTGAAAATAAGGCTCTCCTATACATTATCGATTGGTCCTGACTATGAGAATTACATTGACTCAACTCTGCATTTCTTTTAGATTTAGAATATAATACTGTAAAAACATGATAACAATATTTAGTTGCTGTGTTGACCAAAATTATACACTTTAAATGAATAAGTACATGCAATTTTGGATAAATAATACATCCTTTTAATGATTTCATCAAATCCAAAACAATCATCGTTTCTGTCAAGTCATCTGTGATCTACAATTAGTGCAACGCTGGGATGGGTCGGACATGTTACTGTGAGACATAAATCCATGTAATTTTTAACCTTACATTGATCAGGCTCAAAATGTGAGAGAAAATGATTCCACGTGCAAGTGGAGATGAAATAGGCACTGTAGCAATATTCAGGCTTTATTTGCTGGGGATATATATATATATATATATATATATATATATATATATATATATATATATATTTATATATATATATATATATATATATATATATATATATATATATATAAATATATATATATATATATATATATATATATATATATATATATATATATATATATATATATATATATATATATATTATAACTGTTATATATATATTATAACTGTTATATACTGATATGCTATACTGAAGGTAATGCAAGGCAGTACAAGTCAGATAAAAGCTTGCCAACAGCTATCGTCTTGTAAATTATTTTGGTGTGTATGAATCATAGTCAGTGTTGGTCAAACACTACATGACATACAGACTAACTCACTCATAATGATGTCAAGGTCTACAACTATTTCATTAAGTTCATTCCCCTCTAAAATATATAAAGATAAATGAACACTAGATTCAACTTTTCACCCGAGTTATACTTTATCTCCATTTATCACTTTGACAGTTTTTAGCAAATTATAATTTGAGACTGTCATGATTTGCATAATTGCAAATATATTCAAATGAATTCTTTGAGCTGATGAGATATGCATTATGTAAATGAGGTGGTTGGAGACTTCGGTGATTGTGTGATAAGATGGGCTGATATAAGTTGCTTCAGACATAAATCGTCCCTCTGATATTCCTTATCTTGGTCCTTGCACCATTATGGCTTGATTATTATACTGATATAAAATAAATAACAATTAAAGACAGTTTATTTGTCGATAAAGCCTGATTTATTGCATAAAATACTTATAGTTCTAAATATATGGAATATATAAACCATGGTTCATTGAGATAATAAAATATGAAGTCATAAAATATCAATGAAGGACAATTTTTTTTTTCTTTTTTTCGTTTCGCTGTATGAAGTTTATGAGAGATGAAGCATATTACTGCATTGATCAGTGTGACATTATAATTGATTGTGTCGCTAGCTCTGACTTCTGATTATAGGGCAGTAGAGGACGATTCCTCATTTTTATCGTCTTGTAAGAAATGAATGATCAGGCAGGATGTGTCAAACACGTGATGAAGCGTTTTAGAATGTTGATAAACCTGTGTCAGACATAAAACATGGACATGAAAAATGTGGAGATCGACAGTCGATAACAACACATTGGCACAAGCCCATTTATTTGCTATCATTTATAGCTACACAGTGGACAAATGGACCAATTTGCCATATTAATAGCTACACAGTGGACAGCCAATTTGCTATATTAATAGACACACAGTGGACTGCCCATTTGCTATATCAATAGCTACACAGTGGACAGCCCATTTGATATATTAATAGCTACATAGTGGACAGCCCATTTCCTATATTAATAGCTACACAGTGGACAGCCCATTTGCTGTATTAATAGCTACACAGTGGACAGCCCATTTCCTATATTAATAGCTACATAGTGGACAGCCCATTTCCTATATTAATAGCTACACAGTGGACAGCCTATTTCCTATATTAATAGCTACACAGTGGACAGCCTATTTCCTATATTAATAGCTACACAGTGGACAGCCCATTTCCTATATTAATAGCTACACAGTGGACAGCCCATTTCCTATATTAATAGCTACATAGTGGACAGCCCATTTGCACAAGTAATAGCTACACAGTGGACAGCCCATTTGCTATATTAATAGCTACACAGTGGACAGCCCATTTGCTATATTAATAGCTACACAGTGGACAGCCTATTTGCTATATTAATAGCTACACAGTGGACAGCCCATTTCCTATATTAATAGCTACACAGTGGACAGCCCATTTCCTATATTAATAGCTACACAGTGGACAGCCCATTTGCTATATTAATAGCTACACAGTGGACAGCCCATTTCCTATATTAATAGCTACACAGTGGACAGCCCATTTCCTATATTAATAGCTACACAGTGGACTGCCTATTTCCTATATTAATAGCTACATAGTGGACAGCCCATTTCCTATATTAATAGCTACACAGTGGACAGCCCATTTGCTATATTAATAGCTACACAGTGGGCAGCCCATTTCCTATATTAATAGCTACACAGTGGACAGCCCATTTCCTATATTAATAGCTACACAGTGGACTGCCTATTTCCTATATTAATAGCTACATAGTGGACAGCCCATTTGCTATATTAATAGCTACACAGTGGACAGCCCATTTCCTATATTAATAGCTACACAGTGGACTGCCCATTTCCTATATTAATAGCTACACAGTGGACAACCCATTTCCTATATTAATAGCTACACAGTGGACAGCCCATTTGCTATATCAATAGCTACACAGTGGACAGCCCATTTGCTATATTAATAGCTACACAGTGGACAGCCCATTTCCTATATTAATAGCTACACAGTGGACAGCCAATTTCCTATATTAATAGCTACATAGTGGACAGCCCATTTGCTATATTAATAGCTACACAGTGGACAGCCTATTTCCTATATTAATAGCTACACAGTGGACAGCCCATTTCCTATATTAATAGCTACACAGTGGACAGCCCATTTCCTATATCAATAGCTACACAGTGGACAGCCCATTTGCACAAGTAATAGCTACACAGTGGACTGCCTATTTCCTATATTAATAGCTACACAGTGGACAGCCCATTTCCTATATTAATAGCTACACAGTGGACAGCCCATTTGCTATATCAATAGCTACACAGTGGACAGCCCATTTGCTATATTAATAGCTACACAGTGGACAGCCCATTTCCTATATTAATAGCTACACAGTGGACAGCCAATTTCCTATATTAATAGCTACATAGTGGACAGCCTATTTGCTATATTAATAGCTACATAGTGGACAGCCCATTTCCTATATTAATAGCTACACAGTGGACAGCCTATTTCCTATATTAATAGCTACATAGTGGACAGCCTATTTGCTATATTAATAGCTACACAGTGGACAGCCCATTTGCTATATTAATAGCTACACAGTGGACAGCCCATTTCCTATATTAATAGCTACACAGTGGACAGCCCATTTCCTATATTAATAGCTACACAGTGGACAGCCCATTTGCTATATTAATAGCTACACAGTGGACAACCCATTTCCTATATTAATAGCTACACAGTGGACAGCCCATTTGCTATATTAATAGCTACACAGTGGACAACCCATTTCCTATATTAATAGCTACACAGTGGACAGCCCATTTCCTATATTAATAGCTACACAGTGGACAGCCTATTTCCTATATTAATAGCTACACAGTGGACAGCCCATTTCCTATATTAATAGCTACACAGTGGACAGCCAATTTCCTATATTAATAGCTACATAGTGGACAGCCCATTTGCTATATTACGAGCTACATAGTGGACAGCCTATTTGCTGTATTAATAGCTACATAGTGGACAGCCCATTTGCTATATTAATAGCTACACAGTGGACAGCCCATTTCCTATATTAATAGCTACATAGTGGACAGCCCATTTCCTATATTAATAGCTACACAGTGGACTGCCCATTTCCTATATTGATAGCTACACAGTGGACAGCCCATTTGCTATATTAATAGCTACATAGTGGACAGCCCATTTCCTATATTAATAGCTACATAGTGGACAGCCCATTTCCTATATTAATAGCTACACAGTGGACAGCCCATTTCCTATATTAATAGCTACACAGTGGACAGCCTATTTCCTATATTAATAGCTACATAGTGGACAGCCCATTTGCACAAGTAATAGCTACACAGTGGACAGCCTATTTCCTATATTAATAGCTACATAGTGGACAGCCCATTTGCTATATTAATAGCTACACAGTGGACAGCCCATTTCCTATATTAATAGCTACATAGTGGACAGCCCATTTCCTATATTAATAGCTACACAGTGGACAGCCCATTTCCTATATTAATAGCTACATAGTGGACAGCCTATTTCCTATATTAATAGCTACATAGTGGACAGCCCATTTGCTATATTAATAGCTACACAGTGGACAGCCTATTTCCTATATTAATAGCTACACAGTGGACAGCCCATTTCCTATATTAATAGCTACACAGTGGACAGCCCATTTCCTATATTAATAGCTACACAGTGGACAGCCCATTTCCTATATTAATAGCTACATAGTGGACAGCCCATTTGCTATATTAATAGCTACACAGTGGACAGCCCATTTGCTATATTGATAGCTACACAGTGGACAGCCTATTTGCTATATTAATAGCTACACAGTGGACAGCCCATTTGCTGTATTAATAGCTACACAGTGGACAGCCCATTTCCTATATTAATAGCTACACAGTGGACAGCCCATTTGCTATATTGATAGCTACACAGTGGACAGCCTATTTGCTATATTAATAGCTACACAGTGGACAGCCCATTTCCTATATTAATAGCTACACAGTGGACAGCCCATTTCCTATATTAATAGCTACATAGTGGACAGCCCATTTGCTATATTAATAGCTACACAGTGGACAGCCCATTTCCTATATTAATAGCTACACAGTGGACAGCCCATTTCCTATATTAATAGCTACACAGTGGACAGCCCATTTGCTGTATTAATAGCTACACAGTGGACAGCCCATTTCCTATATTAATAGCTACACAGTGGACAGCCCATTTCCTATATTAATAGCTACACAGTGGACTGCCCATTTGCTATATTAATAGCTACACAGTGGACAGCCCATTTGCAATATTAATAGCTACACAGTGGACAGCCCATTTGCTATATTAATAGCTACACAGTGGACAGCCTATTTGCTATATTAATAGCTACACAGTGGACAGCCCATTTCCTATATTAATAGCTACACAGTGGACAGCCCATTTCCTATATTAATAGCTACACAGTGGACAGCCCATTTGCTATATCAATAGCTACATAGTGGACAGCCCATTTGCTATATTAATAGCTACACAGTGGACAGCCCATTTGCTATATTGATAGCTACACAGTGGACAGCCTATTTGCTATATTAATAGCTACACAGTGGACAGCCCATTTGCTGTATTAATAGCTACACAGTGGACAGCCCATTTCCTATATTAATAGCTACACAGTGGACAGCCCATTTGCTATATTGATAGCTACACAGTGGACAGCCTATTTGCTATATTAATAGCTACACAGTGGACAGCCCATTTCCTATATTAATAGCTACACAGTGGACAGCCCATTTCCTATATTAATAGCTACATAGTGGACAGCCCATTTGCTATATTAATAGCTACACAGTGGACAGCCCATTTCCTATATTAATAGCTACACAGTGGACAGCCGTTTTCCTATATTAATAGCTACACAGTGGACAGCCCATTTGCTGTATTAATAGCTACACAGTGGACAGCCCATTTCCTATATTAATAGCTACACAGTGGACAGCCCATTTCCTATATTAATAGCTACACAGTGGACAGCCCATTTGCTGTATTAATAGCTACACAGTGGACAGCCCATTTCCTATATTAATAGCTACACAGTGGACAGCCCATTTCCTATATTAATAGCTACACAGTGGACTGCCCATTTGCTATATTAATAGCTACACAGTGGACAGCCCATTTGCTATATTAATAGCTACACAGTGGACAGCCCATTTGCTATATTAATAGCTACACAGTGGACAGCCTATTTGCTATATTAATAGCTACACAGTGGACAGCCCATTTCCTATATTAATAGCTACACAGTGGACAGCCCATTTGCTATATTAATAGCTACACAGTGGACAGCCCATTTGCTATATCAATAGCTACACAGTGGACAGCCCATTTGCTATATTAATAGCTACACAGTGGACAACCCATTTCCTATATTAATAGCTACACAGTGGACAGCCCATTTCCTATATTAATAGCTACATAGTGGACAACCCATTTCCTATATTAATAGCTACACAGTGGACAACCCATTTGCCATATCAATAGCTGCACAGTAGACAACTCATTTGCCACATTAATAGCTACATAATAGCTACATAATACCCATATAATTGCCTCAGATTAAAAAAAAAATCCGATTTAGACAAAACGTCACTAAAACGTCTCTCGAACCTATATGAGAGGTAAAGCCTGTATGTGTCAGCGTGAAGCTTTAGTCAGGATATGTTACATCCCTCTCTTCATACCTCAGACTGTCCATCACATCAACACCATCTTGTTAGACAGACAGGATTTCCTGCAATCTTGTCCACAAAACCCTTTCAATGGAAGTAGTGTACGGATGAAATAAATGTCAGTTTAAGGGCATCACTTGCCAATAAAAGAACACCCAAAGAGAATTTTTGGCCGAGATTCTACCGCATTATTGTCGGCAAGAAAAACTACAAATTCTAACCCGTCGATTTGATATCACTGTATTGGGTGAAATATTTGTGAAAGAACGGTTCAATCCAATATAACATCGAACCACCTTTTAAAAAGACTGACCTTTTTTACTGTGACCTTTGATCTTGGAATAATTATGATTATATAATTACTTTTACAGTTGTGTAGTTTCCAAAGGAGGGAGAAAGATCATGGAGATCGGCAGTCAGCCTGTATTATAAGGAACCACTGCGTGTGATAGAGAGTAACAAAGTGCAAGTGTCTGATAAGATACTGACAACATACTGACAACATACTGACAACATACTGACAAGAACCTGTGACGTACTCTAAGATATATAAGTTCACACGGCGGCACAGATGAAGGTGACCGCAACGCCCTCACGCGGCGTCTGGTGTAAGGTGTTTATGGTGGGTTTATCTGGTCAGGTGACGGTGCTGACAAGATGTCCTCTGATCATACATCCTGCACACATTAAACACTAATACGTGGCCGATGTGCTGAAGGTCTTAATGTCTGCTTCCCCAGCTCTCTGCTCCATCACAGAGTTCTCTGTTCCATCAGAGATGTATCTTTGGTTTATATGATTCTTTGGGAGTCTGTCTTGTCGTTAATGTCCAGAGAAATACCTTTGTTTTATCTATGGCTGGAAAATATAACACATCGAATCATTTCACTTTCCTTTTATTAAAACTTTATAAGATAGGCCTGAAAATGTAAAAAAAAACTGAAAAAAAATTATACTTTACAAAGAGTGAAAGGTTGTTGTTATGATACAAGGGTTTAAACTGTTTAAACTGAGCACAAAGATTGAATTCATCACGATTAGATGATATCACGATTAATGATACTCATAGTATTTGACATATGTTTCAAATTGTTGATTTACAATTATGACTTTAGTACTTCTGAATCTGTCTAATAAAGTGTTTGCTATCAGAAAAGGTAGCTTGTCTGAAAACATGGACACCCACGAGTATCAGCATCCAGTAAAACATCCACGTTGCCAGGTAGGACAATAGATACACAATTGAATCTGATGCCCCTAGCAACCCTGTGATAAACTCTGCTGATAGGCTGATTGTAGGGCTGACAACAATAGTTAGAGATGACACACAGATAAAGTCGTGTCCACGTGAAAATGAATTCAAATGTCATGAAATAGAGCATCTGATATCATTGTTTGACATGCTGGTATCATTGTTTGACATGCTGCTATTTATATTTCCATTTTCGGCTCAGTTGGTTGATAATTCAGCTGACCTATCAAATACTAGTGTATGAAGGGCGTGGTTTAAGTTTAATTGTAGAGCACTGAACAATTATGGACCTAGAAGTACATTATACAAGGGACGTTCAAATTAGAAGACCAGTCCATTGTTCTTGTTGAATCTAATTTAATTCAAAGAAGTTAAGACAAAATTAAAAAAAACCTTGATATGAACAGCATACAAGTAATTTGATCAAACAATGTGAAAATTAGAACAATCGCCTCTTCATAGATATAGGTTCATTTTGGAACACCCCATTGGTCTTGCCTATCGTGTCACCTTGTCAATATCCCAAACAATTATACTACCGAGAATATTGGATCTTAATTGTACATACTCAAGCCGAAATGCCTCAAGTTTCAAACACGTACAATCTAAAACATTTGGTTGTATGTGCCCATATAATATTCATTAATTCTGAATTCGAAGAATCATAAACATTACTTAGGTATATGCAATTAACAAAGAGGAGACCGAAGTAAGGCACTTCAGCTAGTCTTTATCACATGTATGTTAGACACAAAATAGGTGTAATATACTCAGATTATTGGATATGCAAAACGTCGCTACACATTGTAAAGCATAACAAATGTTCACTGATTATTTGAGACGCTATTATATCTAGCTTCAAAGGAGAAGGCTCTAAAACTGAGTTTCCTTGATATCACTCACTAAGTGCTCATATACAGACAAACAGACACGCTCTACCAAGGCATAGATACGTGCATCCCTTCACGCTCCACGTGTGGGGAAATCGTTCCGATACGACACCACTGGCTGAGTGTGTGCTAAGACCCAATACAGTTAGTTTTATAGTAGTTCTGCCACTATAGTAGTTCTGTATAAACGATTATTTGGTGATCAGTAGATCAAGTTGATTCCAGGCTTTGTTTTACTGTTTTACTGGGTTTGGGTTACTTTACAAGGAACATATAGAAGGGGTTTGATGGATATACATATTTAATGAATAAGTCATAGACCATATTTAATGAATAAGTGACCAACAAAAAGTCCAAAACCCATTTGTATAATATGAAACTAAATTTCAATATGTTTTTATCATTGGCATTATCAAATAAACCAGACAACAAAAACAAGATAAGATAGGGTAATATTTTTTTTATTTATCTCGTCGAAAAATATTGAGATTGTTTAAAAATCTGCGCTTACGTGATAGTTAAAAAGCACATTATAAAAGGTATCAATATTATCAATCAACACACATATGGTACATTATAAAAGGTATCAAAATTATCAATCAGTTCACATATGGTACATTATAAAATGTATCAAAATTATCAATCAACACACATATGGTACATTATAAAAGGTATCAAAATTGTCAATCAGTTCACATATGGTACATCATAAAATGTATCAAAATTATCAATCAACACACATATGGTACATTATAAAAGGTATCATAATTATCAATCAGTTCACATATGGTACATTATAAAAGGCATCAAAATTGTCAATCAGTTCACATATGGTACATTATAAAAGGTATCATAATTATCAATCAACACACATATGGTACATTATAAAAGGTATCAAAATTATCAATCAGTTCACATATGGTACATTATAAAAGGTATCATAATTATCAATCAGTTCACATATGGTACATTATAAAAGGCATCGAAATTGTCAATCAGTTCACATATGGTACATTATAAAATGTATCAAAATTATCAATCAACACATATATGGTACATCATAAAAGGTATCAACATTATCAATCAACACACATATGGTACATTATAAAAGGTATCAAAATTATCAATCAACACATATATGGTACATCATAAAATGTATCAACATGATCAATCAAAACATATAGGATATTGTATTACTCATATATGGTCAATCCGAAAACTATTGATGCTCTTGGTCAAAAAATGTGAAATGGTGTTTCCATGACCCTTTTAGTAACAATGGCCACATCAGTCTTTAACCAGTGTGAAAGTAACACTGTCAGCAGTGGGAGTCGAACCAACCATCTCTCCTCCTCCACTTCTAGGACCAAGATAGGCATAGACTCATTGTTCTACCAACTGTGCAAGTTGGGCCGGCGTCTCTTCGGTAAAGCAAAAAGTAAATTTTCCAGTTCACAACGCTATTTCTGATTGTTCATTCGTGGAAACCTCCATACATAATAACTGCCGACAGTGTCTCACCGACGAGGATAAAAAACATTGTCAACTGCTCCTTATCAAAGGTGTGCATTAGAATAGGATTGTGACTGACAAAATATAAGGAGAAAGTAAATATCATTGGCCTTAATCCCTGATAAGCCTTGATATCTTTGGGATATTTTCTGTCTTTCCATTCTGTGTTCTATTTTTTTTAGCTCGCGTGCTTGACACTTTCCAGAGTGTAACCACAAAGTCATCCTTAAACCTTTAATGTTTATCGTTTGACTTTTTCATAAAATGTTTAACTTAATTTTACTGAGTTGCAGAGCTTGGACACCACATCCTCTCAACTAACATTTCCGGAATATATTTTCAGATTCCTTTATTCACATAGGTATGTGCCTTCATGTAACCCTTCTGCGCACTGAGTTCAAACCTACTACATTGTTACGCTAATTTGTCTGATTGATTTAGGAGTTCTAATTGATTAATTGTTAATTGTTAATCTCTTTGCAACATATTTCCTTGATGAATTCAATGCAATTTCATGTGTGTAAGACTATAAACATTTTCGAAGAGCCGACACAAAAAATCTAAACTAACGTTTCTACATTTGCGTAAAAACACACTTTGCTTAATCAATGATGGAGAAATGCTTAAATTGAGTGTATGTCTACTGTTAATGAGCATATGATAGAATACTGTGAGGTTGTAAAGTTTAGTTTTGGCACCAACATGTGTTTTTCTGGGGCCAGCCTGCAATTGTTTATAGAGTATACAGTCTCACAGAGAACTTATCTCCACAGACATTGAACTATTTCATGTTGTCCACAAACTATTACATCAGCAGGCAATCGGCTGACATTTCATCTAGATGTGTGTGTGTGTCTTTGGATGATATCTAGATATTTGTCTTTAGATGATATCTAAATATGTGTCTTTAGGTGGCATCTAAATATGTGTCTTTAGGTGGCATCTAAATGTGTGTCTTTAGGTGGCATCTAAATGTGTGTCTTTAGGTGGCATCTAAATATGTGTCTTTAGGTGGCATCTAAATGTGTGTCTTTGGGTGGCATATAAATGTGTGTCTTTAGGTGGCATCTAAATGTGTGTCTTTAGGTGGCATCTAAATGTGTGTCTTTAGGTGGCATCTAAATGTGTGTCTTAGGTGACATCTAAATATGTGTCTTTGGGTGGCATCTGGCTTTGGGTGACATCTAGATGTTTGTCTTTGGGTGACATCTAGATGTGTGTCTTTGGGTGGCATATGATCCTTTGAGCTGCTGAGACGAAGACATTCCTGTAAGACCTCAATGTTGCCGGATATATAAAAGGATTTATTATGGAATTCAATATACCAATCGTCCCTGTAAGAAATTCGGCTTTCGTTCCAATTGTTTTACCGTTTATTATAGATGACAGCAGTACACAAATAAGATAAGGAGTCCACATAATGAGGAATCCAAATGACATCAGGAATAACATCATAACTATGCGAAATTCATGTGCTTTTGGAGTATTTGAATCCAATAAATGAATATGCTTGCTCTTTTGATTCGCCATTGAAGCTAGAGGTTTGCTCTTTTTGTCCTCTCGGATTTTAATCTGTTTGCTCTTTAGCTCTTCTTGAGTTTTAATCTGTTTGCTCTTTAGCTCTTCTTGTGTTTTGATCTGTTTGCTCTTTAGCTCTTCTTGGGTTTTGATCTGTTTGCTCTTTAGCTCTTCTTGGGTTTTAATCTGTTTGCTCTTTAGCTCTTCTTGGGTTTTAATCTGTTTGCTCTTTAGCTCTTCTTGGGTTTTAATCTGTTTGCTCTTTAGCTCTTCTTGGGTTTTAATTTGTTTGCTATTTAGCACTTCTTGAGTTTTGATCTGTTTGCTCTTCAGCTCTTTTTGAGTTTTGATCTGATTGCTCTTTAGCTCTTCTTGAGTTTTGATCTGTTTGCTCTTTAGCTCTTCTTGGGTTTTAATTTGTTTGCTATTTAGCACTTCTTGAGTTTTGATCTGTTTGCTATTTAGCTTTTCCAACTCTTTCCCTCTCTGCTGTTCTAGGGTAGTCCTTTGTTTCGTACATTTCTTTTGCTCTTCAGGGTTGACCCGATATTTGCCACCTGTGATGTCTTGATCCACCAGTTCTTTTCTTTGGTCTTTTTTAAAACTTTGATATTTGCTTTTTCGCTCTTTTAAAGTAGCCTGGTATTTGTTTACTGGGGTGATCATGTAATTATTTCCTTGAACCAAAGCAGTCCGTGGGAGACTGAAGAACTTGTTCCTTTTGTGGATAATCTTCAACATTGTGACAAAGGAAACTACGATAATTCCAATCGGCAGAACAAAACCAAGAAAAGTATAAACTAACGTATATATCCAGTGTTGTGCCCAATCTGGAAGACATGCTGTTGTGTTGAACGTAGTGTAAAGTCCAGAGTTCGGTATCAAGAGAGGACTACATAAAAGAAACATAGTAATCCAAACAATGGCTACAGTGAGTAATGTTTTCTTTTTAGTCATGAAGGATTTGTAATGTAGCGGATATTTCAGTGTGAGACATTTTCCCAGGCTGACGCAGGCCAGGGACGCCAGAGATACAGATATTGTGTATATCGTAGCAAACGCGTCCCATCGACAAAACGGTCCATCTACCATATAAGGGCCGACTGAGTGGTGATTAATAAACCTTACCGCTAACTCTAAGCCAAGCCCAAAATCTGCTGCTGCCAGGCTCAGCATAGTACACCTCAAGCTTAGATGAAGAGATCTTAGTCTTGGAACCACAAAAAATACCGGAAGATTGGCCATGAGTATGATGCTGATTGTTGAATAGATAAAGACTGGTGATGATTGCTGAAAATAGTTGTTATCTAATGACCCAGTCATGTTTACAGTAAAGTTATCATTTTCATGTAAATCCATTTCTTCCGTGACCTTATGACCTTTATCTTCCTTCTACTTCAGGGAGCAACAGTCATTTGACAGCCCAGTAGAAGTGCTGTTTATATATTGTATAATTCTCTATAATTTATTGCCAATCTATGCCCTTATTCGGCATTACTGCTGCATAAATGGTACTAATTATGTGTAATTGTTGTTTATTTAAATTCACCTCAAAATTCACCTGGAAGTAATGACGTTGAGATTGTTTTTATATACGGGGATCATTTTAATAGTTTAGACAAACAGAGTTAACAAAAGGATGTGGAAAGTCCAACGGAACAAACTGAAATTTTAAATTATTTTTTTCTTGTTCTTGAAGAAAGCTTTATTGATCCCATTTATGGCACAACCAAATGTTTAACTGTTCACATCTAGGTGTTAGTCTCTTATGCTACCAGACAGAAATGAATTCCTTTGTTAGATGAGAACAATGGCAAGGCTTGTGATGCTGCAAAATAATTTGTTTTGCATAGAGCAGGGCATTAGGCCCCAGTGAACAGCGCCTGATATATGCTTGAATTGGAATGGAAACACGGAATATTATCATATAAACAGATTCCGGGAATGAAACATAATAATAAAAAAAATTGAATCATCCTTCCCATTTGGGTGCAAAATGTCAATTATATCGCCTGTCAATTAAACTCATTTCAGTAAATGACAAATAAGAAAAACATGATTCAGGCACGAAAATAAGATAAGTGGTTTGTAATTCAGATTGTTAACTATGTTTATAACTAATTAGAGTAAAAGTGAAAGTAAAACACGCTTATTTTCAATAATAATAATGTATAAAAGGTATTTATCTGAAAATTACTTCCTACCTTAAAATAGAAAATAAACATGGATGCATCCTTGAATTCTAAATTAGCATATTGATGATATTGTATTATTGTAAATAAAGTATTAAATAATCAAACATATTCACATCCTCCACCAAATCAATCATCAATTCATAATTGCCACATTTCTGCATAAACATTTTGAAGTTATCATTTAAACCTCATGACAATTTTGCACTTTCTGTGAGTATTTTTGCACATAAGAAGTTTAGAATTCAAAATGTCATGTGAAAGTTAGATGTATGAACATTCTTCTGCAGTTGTGCTTTTCAGATTTTAGCAAAATGCCAAATGCATACCAAAACACTGAGCCCAATACCGTTTTCTGTGGGCTATAAAGTTGACAAAATTTGGCTTAAACTACTTCTGATTTTTTGGGGCAGAATACCTCATTTTCTTATTATTTATAGATAGTACAAAGGTAATATTTTGATCTTCAGATTTTTTATTTGTAAAATGAAGATATAAATTTGACTATTTTTTTAGAACCAATTACAGCTCTGAAATTGGGTTTTGATAATGTGCATCATTTAATTTTTTTAAACGCACTGGAAAGATGCTGATTTTGATGATATAGAGGGTAAATCTTGGTAACCTCACAAGAAGTAGTGTGAAAATATGTACAAACACTTGTATCAAACATCACATAGATCTGCTGGCAATACCAACAATTAGGTATCAAAGATTATCAATAATTAATTATTTGACAGATATTTATAATCTTACAGATCAAACCCAGCCCAATTCTCCTAAAACTTTGCTAGTGTTTGTCTGATGAATGTCATAATAAGCCTTAATTCTCATAGAAAGCTAGGCATAAGTTAAACCGTAATATGACCTCAGTTTGACGGGAGAATGGACTGTTCAAAGATGTCAAACCTGATGAGAAAACCATCATCAGTTTGTTTGCTCACAACGCGTGCTTATGAATATCACGGAAATTTAATGGGAATTCTTATACATTTCCTTTCATAATTGTCCCGAAACTTTTCACTCAAGATCTCCCTCTATCTTGTGCTGACTATTTAGTGTAGATGTAGACTTAAACACTGTCTTATCTCAAGGTAATTGACTTGAGGATTGTATATCATTCAATGGACACAGCGTCACAACTTCAACTGTTCCCTGTAAGCTTAGATGACAAGCATGTGATGGTAATATGTATTTCATTTAGCAGATGGACGGCCTGAGGCCAGGCAAGGGAAGATGTGCAAACTACAAGATAACATATTCCCTCCAGGCAATCATCACACAACATATTTGTCCGCTTTGGAAAAAATACAGTTTCTGCTGGGCAATCAGCTGTCCCTCCTTCAGGTCACGTGACGGGAAATTGCCGACTCGGCCAAGATGATTCGCTGGTGTCTAAGCAAATGTGACACAGGTCTTTCAGAAATTGCTCTATTCAATGCAATGACATGCGGTGTCGGAGGTGGATGAGCCCAAAGAAAATCTGTGATTTAAAGCAAGAGAGATTGAAAGGTGACATTGTGTCAGGGCTGGTCCAAGTACAAATGACCAGATGGGGCTGATCCAAATATCAAATTTGATAGAATTGAATAATGCCTTGTCCAGGGATGATATGTAAATTGACTGAAAAAATGGCAAATCCACACAAAAAAAACACATAACCGATTTAAAGTAAAATCTGATAAAACAAACAATCAAACCATACATGCTGCCCCAAGCTTACTTCAGAATATTTAGGAGAACACACAAGCTACAGGAGATCGCATTTCAAGGTAGTGAGTTGAACTTCCTTCGGTAGTTTCTCTTAGCTGCTTCATTCACCCAGACACTAGTATGTGTTTTATTGCATTGAGAATATGCGGGGGAGATATCAATATTTGATATAACCCCAATGTGATAATCTCAGAGGATAGGTTCCTCCTGCTCTGACAGTTATAAAAACTAATGTGGCACAGCCCACTGATGTTTACCAGCCTATTATCTGAGTATAACCTTCACCTTCCATCATTACATATTCTTGGTGAGATCTATTACAAAGAAATTGGATTATATCTTGAAATTTATTAGGAATTCAATATAGAATGTGAGAGTGAAACTGTTATCGAACATCAACTGAACAATCATTCAAATAAATGTCCCAGAATATAAACTTTCATATATCTTTATTTGGAGTATATATGATTCAGCAGAATTCCACGGCTCTAAATTCTGATTCAAAACAGAAAACAGTATGTGGATTACACAGCCCTGGCTTTGTGTTTATGCATACCTGGAGACCCGCTGGAAACAATGTGCACCCTCGAGAGCGTGGGGAGGCACACTCCATCATCAATGTCCCTCGTCGCCGCGTGGGAGGGTGCAGACAACTCCTATTTCTGTGTGATGCAGTCGGTGTAAAAAGGATTTGTTTAGAATCCTGAATAAAAAATCAAAAGGTATTGAAGGCGTGAATGGTAACGAGATAATAGAGAATTACAGGTTTCAAAAGACTCATGACTAGAAAGGAGGAAAGATCAATACATTTTCCATAAATCAGAATTTACAGCGGTATTAGTTTATACATTTTGAGCTGGGGTGATTCACCATATTTGTATATATCAATAGAAATATAGATCTGAGTACATGGTCATCGTAACCATATATGTATATATCAATAGAAATATAGATCTGAGTACATGGTCAGCGTAACCATATATATATAGATCAATAGGAATATAGATCTGAGTGCATGGTCATCGTAACCATATATGTATATATCAATAGAAATATAGATCTGAGTACATGGTCAGCATAACCATATATTTATAGATCAATAGAAATATAGATCTGAGTACACGGTCAGCATTATTATATTTTTATAGATTAATAGAAATATAGATCTGAGTACATGGTCATCGTAACCATATATATATATAGATCAATAGGAATATAGATCTGAGTGCATGGTCATCGTAACCATATATGTATATATCAATAGAAATATAGATCTGAGTACATGGTCAGCGTAATTATATTTGTATATATCAATAGAAATATAGATCTGAGTACATGGTCATCGTAACCATATATGTATATATCAATAGAAATATAGATCTGAGTGCATGGTCATCGTAACCATATATCTATAGATCAATAGAAATATAGATCTGAGTACATGGTCATCGTAACCATATATTTATAGGTCAATAGAAATATAGATCTGAGTACACGGTCAGCGTTATTATATTTTTATAGATCAATAGAAATATAGATCTGAGTACATGGTCATCGTAACCATATATATATAGATCAATAGGAATATAGATCTGAGTACATGGTCATTGTAATCATATATCTATCGATCAATATAAATATAGATCTCAGCGCCTGGTCAATGTAACCATATATCTACAGATCAATAGAAATATACATCTTAGCGCATCGTCATTGTAACCATATATCTATAGATCAATAGAAATATACATCTGAGCGCATGGTCATCGTAACCATATATCTATAGATCAATAGTAATATAGATCTGGGCCATTGGTCTTCATAGTCATATATCTGCAGACATTTCATTGGAGGCACTGACAGGGCAAATCGCCTTCCTGTACAATCTATCCTGGGGATTAATACTTGAAAAACAATGAATTTGACAGTTCTCTGAATAACATTAATGACATTGTTGGGGACATACCCCCCGCAGGACTGATACTTTGGGGGATGAAATGGCTCAGGGCCGAGTGGCCTCCCCCCCTCCCTCCCTCCCGGTACTTTGGGGGATGAGATGGCTCAGGGCCGAGGGGGCTCCCTCCCTCCCGGTACTTTGGGGGATGAGATGGCTCAGGGCCGAGGGGGCTCCCTCCCTCCCGGTACTTTGAGGGATGAGATGGCTCAGGGCCGAGGGGGCTCCCTCCCTCCCGGTACTTTGAGGGATGAGATGGCTCAGGGCCGAGGGGGCTCCCTCCCTCCCTCCCGGTACCGTGAGGGATGAGATAGCTCAGGGCCGAGGGGGCTCCCTCCCTCCCGGTACTTTGGGGGATGAGATGGCTCAGGGCCGAGGGGGCTCCCTCGCTCCCGGTACTTTGAGGGATGAGATGGCTCAGGGCCGAGGGGGCTCCCTCCCTCCCGGTACTTTGAGGGATGAGATGGCTCAGGGCCGAGGGGGCTCCCTCCCTCCCGGTACTTTGAGGGATGAGATGGCTCAGGGCCGAGGGGGCTCCCTCCCTCCCTCCCGGTACCGTGAGGGATGAGATAGCTCAGGGCCGAGGGGGCTCCCCCTCTCCCTCCCTCCCGGTACTTTGGGGGATGAGATGGCTCAGGGCCGAGGGGGCTCCCTCCCTCCCGGTACCGTGAGGGATGAGATAGCTCAGGGCCGAGGGGGCTCCCTCCCTCCCGGTACTTTGGGGGATGAGATGGCTCAGGGCCGAGGGGGCTCCCTCGCTCCCGGTACTTTGAGGGATGAGATGGCTCAGGGCCGAGGGGGCTCCCTCCCTCCCGGTACTTTGAGGGATGAGATGGCTCAGGGCCGAGGGGGCTCCCTCCCTCCCTCCCGGTACCGTGAGGGATGAGATAGCTCAGGGCCGAGGGGGCTCCCTCCCTCCCGGTACTTTGGGGGATGAGATGGCTCAGGGCCGAGGGGGCTCCCTCGCTCCCGGTACTTTGAGGGATGAGATGGCTCAGGGCCGAGGGGGCTCCCTCCCTCCCGGTACTTTGAGGGATGAGATGGCTCAGGGCCGAGTTGATTATCATGTAGGTCAGCAGCATCCTGGACACTCTTCCCCCTGATCTGCCTGCCTCCCTCCCTTCCTTCTCCTCATCATGGATACAATCTATCGCATCCTGAAGGTCGTCACTATCAGTGTGCTGGCATCCTTCTAATGATTGATCTCAATATTCGTCACACGAAACGAGAGAGTGAATGAGAAATGTGCAAAACACTTCACATTAGCTCCAATATGTGTGAACCACTTCACATTGGCTCCAATATGTGTGAACCACTTCATATTGCCTCCAATATGTGTGAACCACTTCATATTGGCTCCAATATGTGTGAACCACTTCATATTGGCTCCACTATGTGTTAACCACTTCACATTAGCTCCAATATGTGTGAACCACTTTACATTAGCTCCAATATGTGTGAACCACTTCACATTAGCTTCAATATGTGTGAACCACTTCACATTGGCTCCAATATGTGTGAACCACTTCTCATTGGCTCCAATATGTGTGAACCACTTCTCATTAGCTTCAATATGTGTGAACCACTTCTCATTGGCTCTAATATGTGTGAACCACTTCTCATTGGCTCCAATATGTGTGAAGCACTTCTCATTGGCACCAATATGTGTGAACCACTTCTCATTGGCACCAATATGTGTGAACCACTTCTCATTAGCTCCAATATGTGTGAACCACTTCACATTAGCTCCAATATGTGTGAACCACTTCACATAAGCTCCAATATGTGTGAACCACTTCACATTAGCTCCAATATGTGTGAACCACTTCACATTGGCTCCAATATGTGTGAACCACTTCTCATTAGCTCCAATATGTGTGAACCACTTCTCATTGGCTCCAATATGTGTGAACCCTTCTCATTAGCTCCAATATGTGTTAACCACTTCACATTAGCTCCAATATGTGTGAACCACTTCACATTGGCTCCAATATGTGTGAACCACTTCTCATTGGCTCCAATATGTGTGAACCACTTCTCATTAGCTCCAATATGTGTGAACCACTTCACATTGGCTCCAATATGTGTGAACCACTTCATATTGCCTCCAATATGTGTGAACCACTTCATATTGGCTCCAATATGTGTGAACCACTTCATATTGGCTCCACTATGTGTTAACCACTTCACATTAGCTCCAATATGTGTGAACCACTTTACATTAGCTCCAATATGTGTGAACCACTTCACATTAGCTTCAATATGTGTGAACCACTTCACATTGGCTCCAATATGTGTGAACCACTTCTCATTGGCTCCAATATGTGTGAACCACTTCTCATTAGCTTCAATATGTGTGAACCACTTCTCATTGGCTCTAATATGTGTGAAGCACTTCTCATTGGCACCAATATGTGTGAACCACTTCTCATTGGCACCAATATGTGTGAACCACTTCTCATTAGCTCCAATATGTGTGAACCACTTCACATTAGCTCCAATATGTGTGAACCACTTCACATAAGCTCCAATATGTGTGAACCACTTCACATTAGCTCCAATATGTGTGAACCACTTCACATTGGCTCCAATATGTGTGAACCACCTCACATTAGCTCCAATATGTGTGAACCACTTCTCATTGGCTTTAATATGTGTGAACCACTTCTCATTGGCTCCAATTTGTGTGAACCACTTCTCATTGGTACCAATATGTGTGAACCACTTCTCATTAGCTCCAATATGTGTGAACCACTTCACATTAGCTCAATGTGTGAACCACTTCACATTAGCTCCAATATGTGTGAACCACTTCACATTGCCTCCAATATGTGTGAACCACTTCATATTGGCTCCAATATGTGTGAACATTGGCTCCAATATGTGTGAACCACTTCTCATTAGCTCCAATATGTGTGAACCACTTCTCATTGGCTCTAATATGTGTGAACCACTTCTCATTGGCTCCAATATGTGTGAACCACTTCTCATTGGCACCAATATGTGTGAACCACTTCACATTAGCTCCAATATGTGTGAACCACTTCACATTAGCTCCAATATGTGTGAACCACTTCACATTGGCTCCAATATGTGTGAACGACTTCACATTAGCTCCAATATGTGTGAACCACTTCACATTGCCTCCAATATGTGTGAACCACTTCATATTGGCTCCAATATGTGTGAACATTGGCTCCAATATGTGTGAACCACTTCATATTGGCTCCAATATGTGTGAACCACTTCATAGTGGCTCCAATTTGTGCGAACCACTTCTCATTGGCTCCAATATGTGTGAACCACTTCATATTGCCTCCAATATGTGTGAACCACTTCATATTGCCTCCAATATGTGTGAACCACTTCTCATTGGCTCTAATATGTGTGAACCACTTCTCATTGGCTCCAATATGTGTGAACCACTTCATATTGGCTCCAATATGTGTGAACCACTTCATAGTGGCTCCAATTTGTGCGAACCACTTCTCATTGGCTCCAATATGTGTGAACCACTTCATATTGCCTCCAATATGTGTGAACCACTTCTCATTGGCTCTAATATGTGTGAACCACTTCTCATTGGCTCCAATATGTGTGAACCACTTCACATAGACTCCTATATGTGTGAACCACTTCATATTGGCTCCAATATGTGTGAACCACTTCACATTGGCTCCAATATGTGTGAACCACTTCATATTGCCTCCAATATGTGCGAACCACTTCACATTGCCTCCAATATGTGAGAACCACTTCATATTGGCTCCAATATGTGTGAACATTGGCTCCAATATGTGTGAACCACTTCATATTGGCTCCAATATGTGCGAACCACTTCACATAGACTCCAATATGTGTGAACCACTTCACATTGGCTCCAATATGTGTGAACCACTTCATATTGGTTCCAATATGTGCGAACCACTTCACATAGACTCCAATATGTGTGAACCACTTATTGTGTGTGAACCACACCACAGATTATTGACATAGATTAAATCTTCCCTCATTTAGCGCGCTTACATCGAATCCAAGATGACATAAAAATGACGACTTTTACATCCGATTTGCATAATTATCTTAAACGCTGCAGGACACAACATTAGTGTCAGGACCAATCCGCGCGGTACAAGTGCTAAGGTCGCGGTATTGAGATTTATTCTATTGATCTGTGAAGAAGGATGAGGGGGCTGGAAGATGCCTAACACAAAGTGACATGTCATTATTTAACGGGACCACCCGGCACACTGTCCTGTTATAAAACCCTGTGATGATAAAAACCGGGAGTTTATCAGGCTGCTGTGAATGCTGCCATAATGAATTGTCTTATGCCATTATGATAGAGTGGGAATTCCCAGAGCACATTACAGGAGGTGAAAGCCTTCTTGTAGATTGAATCAAGCCGGATGACAAAAAGGGGAATCCTTTGTTTCCAATATGGTAGAAATTGAAACATGACGCACTTTATTAATCGCATCCTTGTTAGTCTCTTGGCCGCTTTCTCTGGAGGCCTGATTGTGAAAGGTAAGCCATTTTGCACGTGACAGCTCTCATAAGGTGTCCGGTAATCAGACTGCTGACATAGTTCAGTCACCAGAAAACTCAGAGGAAGATGCTAATCCCGAGATAATGATGATAATATATATATATATATATATATATATATATATATATATATATATATATGAGACAGATACAAACAATATACAAACACCTAATGACATGAGGTATGAATGATTCGAGTTTATATTTGACCTTCTTTGTTAGTGAAACCAAGGCTATATGCCAAAGTCTGCATTAATATATATATATGTATATATATATATATATATAAACCACAACCTTTGCGTCCTAACCCATTGCGCCACGGCCAATGACATAAACAATGAATTGGGAGCAAATATAACTACATTTATGACATTTGTATTCTAACATTGAACATATTTGGGGGAAGTCGATGTTAATTGACAGACTTTACCTGGGAAATCAGAGGCCACGTGATATTTCTTAATTATGAAGAAATTATTAGAATCGAAGAAAAAGCTCTTCTTAATCTTCAGGATTCTAACACATCTTTAATCTTTTTATGTGGAACTTTAAACGATTACTGCAGAACACATACAATTGGCATGATAATATCAATGACTAAACACCACAACTGATCATCCGGTACAACTGATCATCCGGTACAACTGATCATCCGGTACAACTGATCATCCGGTACAACTGATCATCTGGTACAACTGATCATCCCGTACAACTGATCATCTGGTACAACTGATCATCTGGTACAACTGATCATCCGGTACTGGGTTAATCCGAAATACATAGTTGAACATGTATTCACATAATTCAGTGCAATATTTTAACTGAGCGTTAAATTGAATATCTATGAGACAGATGTTAAGGCAGCGCCCTAATGTCTCAGACTTTATTCAAGACAGATACATGCAGTCATAAATCAGACAAATTTGATATATAACACAGATAGGAATTATGATGTGAAGCGTGGGACTAAGAGTCTGTTAAATGCTATTAGTATTCTGTAATTATGAGATATGATACCTATCTGCTAATCTGTTAGTTTATAGCCTATTGGAATAAATGCTATGTGGGCAGATTTTGCGTAATGAAGCATTTTGTGAGCTCATAATGATTCATTTTCTAATAAACATTGGCGTTAATTAGTGTGATTTACTCAGACAGTTTCACCAACAATTATAAAGCTTTTGTGACAAACGCCACAGAGTTTAATCATTTCAATATTGCCCATGAAATATTGTCTACTTAAAAAAAGTTCATCAATGAACAGCTAAAACACAGTGGACACATCATTACTGAAATTTATTTTATTTTATATCAAATGATGCACATATAGAAATCTAGATTTAAATCCATTTCTGTTCTACACATATAATGTGAATTTTAAATTTCATATTTATATCAAATTTCATATTAATTCTACGATATAGATGAGTAGGCACCTGAGAAAAACATCGCAAAATATATGCCTATATTTAATATGATATTCACAGCCACTAAATGTGATACCAAGTTGTTTGCATACATCATTATAACACACAAATTACTGTCATTGACTATTAACACTTTCTTATTTCTGTATTTGCAGACTTCACGGAATTATACAAATAAGGATGTTCGCTTCATGGCTCTGACAGTGACGTATGGAAGCATTTTCTCATAATGTTGAGCGGATTCATTAAAGAAGACAAAATGCTTTGGGTACAGTTAAGAAGATTTCATAATGTACAAACAACATCATGGATTATGTGATAAATGTGTTCCATCTATTTCTGTCAAAATGGCGACAACCGTATCAAATTGGAGAGTGGAGCAGTTGAGAAGTGTCGCCTGCAAGATAAGGATTATGTGGAAATGTGGAAGTAACCAGATCTATGCTATCTTGATTAAATGCATTCAATGAAAAAGGTGTGTAAAATAAGGCACCAAAAGAACAGGCAAATTAAAGGTTTCACAGAAACAGCCATGAAGATATGCCCTGTTTTGTGCAATAAAGCTGAAGGAAGTGGGATGTCGGGAGCCAAGAGAGTGGACTAGTGGTAGCAATGAACAGTGTTTGAGCACTCAGTCCACGTTGAGAGGTCATCTAAATGGTATAGACAGGCCACCAGCAAATTGATGCCCTGCCTTCAACAGATTCCACCTCACCCGGCAACCTGACAACTGCCAGTTATAGTTATCTATCCTACATCATGAGGACATTTTAAAGGCAGGCAGAGAAGGGAAGGGGTAACGCATAGGTCATGTAAAGGTCCTGCGTGATACCTGACAAATGGACCGCATTTTGCTTGCTAACGCGGCAATAAAGATGGCTGTTTGACTTGCAGTACAGCCTTGGGATTTCATGACATTTTCATCTCCATTGGAGAGCTGTGTTGAGGACTGCAAAGTGGGGACAAGGACTTATCTGCAGACAGTGTTTGTCCTTTTATCTTCGCTCATGTAAAATGGGAGTGGCCCACAAAGGAATTTATTTAACTGCTTGCCATAGATAGCATGTATTTGGCGCGCCATAGATAGCAGGCAGGTGGATTGCGCGCCAACTGTAAATTGTGCAATTACAGAGTCCCACGCACCGCTACTTCTGAATACAACAGATTTCTCCACATACATATGGAATCTATAGATAATTGAAAGTAAAAAGCGAGAATAAAAATACATAAAATCCAAGATGGCGCAGTGTGGAGTGGTCCCTATTTATCCAGACCACAGTTTTAATCTGTCATTATGTAGTAATAATACCGGCTCCATGTTCTCAACTCTGCATGTATCTAACTTTGAGCTGGCTGTGGAACTCTACATGATCAGTCTCCTGTGCTTGGTAGGACTCTTTGGAAATATCGTCTCTATAATTGTGCTGAGAAAAGACCGGGAAAGAAGGGAGGCGTTATTCCTTCTGCAAGCATTGGCGGTAGCTGATGCTTTTTACTTACTGGTTTCTATATTCAGGTATCCGCTGAAATATATCTTGCCAGATAAAGATATGTATCATTCCATGCAGTTAACCATATTTCCTCTGCTGAAGACTGCCCAAGCCATCACTATATGGATGATGACATTGGTTACCATAGATAGATATATCTATGTGTGTATCCCTCTTAGAGCTACTCAGATATTCAACTCGCGGAATAGGAGAGTATTTAGCTGTTTGATGTTTATTTGTGGTTTCATATTCAGCCTGCCTAGATTCTTTGATTCCTGTATAATGACCTTCCATGACCTCTGCACAGGTCATAAACTAAGTAGAGTGGTCTACAAACCACATTTTGTGAACAATTCCTATTACGCTGATATATACAACTACAGTCTTTATCTATTGTTGCTTTATATAGGTCCTTTATTAACCCTTCTCCTCTTGAACTCCAGACTGATAAGGGCCATTAAGAGGTCCAAGAGGAGACACAGAGAAATAGCGATGCTAAGGACATGTCCTAACAACCATCACCATAGTGAGAATAATGCCACTCTAGTTCTCATCATCATAGTTCTAATATTTATAATCTGTGAGACTCCTGAGCTTATTGTCAAGCTGCTCACCTTCATAGACAGACTGATGAGCAATGAGTTGTTATCGAAGGCACTGATGCACTACTCAGCTACGGTTAGTGAGCTGCTCATGGTGTTCAACTCATCTGTCAACTTCCTCATCTACTGTGCCTTCGGTAAGCGCTTCCGCCACGTCATGAAGGAGACGTTCAAACACAGGTGGTCGACTCACGCCACCGTGCTGACTCATGAGTCGGTCCCTCTACATCATAATCAGCACCACAATCAGCACCACAATCAGCACCATAATCAGCATCACAATCAGCATCACTATCAGCAGCAGTTGTATCAAGGATGACGATGACAGACAAGAGGACAGAACAAAGGCTACACTGTTCCCGCACAGTATAAGAGATACTCACCCCGATCCCCGGCCCTACAGGGCAATGAACTCATCGCAATGTCCATCCGTCCCCAGGTGTGCTGACCATACACGCAACAATACATATTATGTTCTCTAGAGGTGATTGTTCTGCCAGAATTCGATGGAAGACAAACAATTAATTCTGATTTTTAAAAAAATGCTGAACTCTGGCGGAAGAGATATTTTATTATGAACTGAAACATCCTGTTAATTTTTCTTAAGTCACGTTAGATGATGAGTGACTGTTATTTCTTAGTTTAATGATTAATATTGATATGTAAGGATGAACTGCCATATCTAAAATATCACCGATGACTCATGGTCAATCATGACTCATGGTCAATCATGACTCATGGTCAATCATGACTCATGGTCAATCATGACTCATGGTCAATCATGGCTCATGGTCAATCATGGCTCATGGTCAATCATGACTCATGGTCAATCATGGCTCATGGTCAATAATGGCTCATGGTCAATCATGGCTCAGGGTCAATAATGGCTCATGGTCAATCATGACTCATGGTCAATCATGACTCATGGTCAATCATGACTCATGGTCAATCATGACTCATGGTCAATCATGGTTCATGGTCAATCGTGGCTCATGGTCAATCATGGCTCATGGTCAATCATGACTCATGGTCAATAATGGCTCATGGTCAATCATGGCTCAGGGTCAATAATGGCTCAGGGTCAGTAATGGCTCATGGTCAATCATGGCTCATGGTCAATAATGGCACATGGTCAAATATGGCTCATGGGCAATCATGGTTCATGGTCAATCATGACTCATGGTCAATAATGGCTCATGCTCAATGATGGCTCATGATCAATGATGGCTCATGGTCAATGATGGCTCATGGTCAATGATGGCTCATGGTCAATAATGGCTCATGGTCAATAATGGCTCATGGTCAATAATGGCTCATGGTCAATCATGACTCATGGTCAATAATGGCTCATGGTTAATCATGGCTTATGGTCAATCATGACTCATGGTCAATCATTTCTTATGGTTCTACATATATTGACGTTTAATTCTTCCAAAGTCTTGACCATATATCCTGGGTACACATAAACTAGCCTTTGATCTGTCGTCTTGTTTGCAAACAGACCTTGAAGCAGAACAGTTGATGCAGTGCAACAAAATGAGAAATTGCCTCAAATAAACTGGAAGAGATAAGCTTGAAGATTGGGAATACCATGGTCTTTCCAGTATAAAACTTTCCATTTGACTGGAATGCCCTCTGGTAACATCCCATGAAATCTTCCTGGAAAAACATTTGGAAAAATCCTTTCCACATCATAGCATAAAAGGTATGCATGAACTTTCCTCGTGCACATTATGGATGATGTAAAACAGATAATGACAAACGAATTTTGTCAAATATGTGTTGTTTAAAAATAACAAAAACCTTTGATATGTGTAATGAATACTTTATAAGTACCATTTTGTCTGGTGTGCCAAAACAGAGCTTCGAAGAGTGCGAGTTGAGACGCATAATGTGTTTGATTCAGCCGGTGGATTGATTACCCATTATTAACTGCTATCTTGAGCGTTATTGCAAATAATGATACGATACATGTAATTGAACAGCATGGATCCATATCATATGAGCTTATATTGAATTTGGAGTAAAGTGTTTAAGTGATTTCTTGTACATACACAAATAAACATGATGGTCTGTTAAATAATATTGAAAAAATATCATGATCGAGTAAACATGATGGAGTATTATTAAATTTTGTACATAACTTTCCAAAATGTACTTCACAGTTTTATGTCAAATTGGATGCATTGGAGTTCGTGCCATCTGCAGAAGACAATTATAATCAGCGTGAAGTTATAAAATGAAATAGCGAACAATGAATTGACACTAACCTAATGATTTGAATCAACGATTAATTTATGGAAATTTACGACTGTGATCTTGTTGTTGTTATTGTTTTTTTGTTGTTGAGTTTTGCTTGATTTGAAATTATTTGTGGAAATGACATTGATTGTTTTTCATGATTTAAATGATTGATTGATTGTTAAATTGGATTTATAATTAATTAAATGACTGTTCCATTCATTTATAATTTGTTACTTTTGATGGGGATGCAGTTCAAGAAATCTATATAAGACCAGACAAAATGTCCTCTTTTGTTAATATCATACATACTGATTAGAATGTGAGATGTGAGAAGGCGATTTGTATAGATTTCATTTTCAATGTCTACAATAAGAAATTGAAAATTCATTGTATGGTTTTGGAAAATAATCACTCTGCCAAGCAGAAAATAACTATTTGTTCAGTCAAGAATCCGGATATTAAAGAATATCAGATTACATTAGACCTAGTTCTAATTATATCCCAATACATCCTAGACCTAGTTCTATTTATATCCCACACCATCTGAGACCTAGTTCTATTTATATCCCACACCATCCGAGACCAAGTTCAGTTTACATCCCACACCATCCGAAACCAAGTTCTATTTACATCCCATGCCATCTGAGACCCATTCTATTTATATCCCACGCCATCAGAGACCTAGTTCTATTTATATCCCACGACATCCCAGACCTAGTTCTATTTATATCCTACGACAATTGAGACATACTGTTTTATTTACACCCCACGCCATCCGATATATAGTTCTATTTATATCGCATTACATCCGAGACCTAGTTCTATTTATATCCCACGACATCTGCGACCTAGTTCTATTTATATCCCCCACATAAAAAACTTCGACCTAGTTTTATTTGTATCCCATGCCATCCAAGACCTAGTTCTATTTATATCCCACTACATCCGAGACTTAGTTCTATTTATATCCCACGACATCCCAGACCTAGTTCTATTTATATCCAACGACATCTGGTAATTGTTTATCCAGTAACAGACATGAACTTTGTTATGTCCTTGTTGCATGCAGCACATGTTCTAGAGAAAAAACTATACTAAACTAGCCTGATATTTGCTTGCATTCACATTATGTACCTTAAACACGTCATGTTATGAACGGTAGTGTGAGTATTTCATGAAGAAATGAATTAAAAAGATTTTACATTAATAAAGACACATCTCTACCATATACAAATAAAAAATACCTGTAAAAATCTACATCCGAGACCAAGGATTCTCGCTTGACACTAATATAATGCGATATCATGAAAAGAGCGATTAGCGCAAGAACAATATCGACATTAAACATTTGGGGATAAGACTGAAAAAGAACCCACCAGGTTCAGACAATGGTACTTCTGATACGTTTTATATAGCACCTGTGGTTTTGACAGGCATGTCAGGTACAGCCGACGACAACAGAGTTGTGAACGACAGTATAGCTCCATATTCAAAGCATTTGAGGTCTATCTGCACTGACAGATATATTCTCCTCTAGATGTTCTCTGACACGTGTAAGTGCCAACAATATCGCAGCGTCGTTGTCGTCCGCAGCTCTGTTGTCATTGACTGTACAATTCTTTGCAAATCACAAAATTGTCAACAGCCGAAATATAACACCGAGTATCAAAAATGAAAATCAACTGAAAATGCAGAAGTTAAGATGAGAGCTATCCGTCCTCCGACCAAGTGAACTAACACAAATTGCTTAGGCAATTATCAAGGCATTGAATGACGTATCAAACCAAATAGCTAGGATTGCAAACAATGGCGGGGCTATGATATATGTGAATCAAAGGGTAAATTATATGCTATATTATTATATATGATATTGTATGGTATGGTTTATGATATTGTATATGATATATGATATTGTATGATATGGTTTATGATATTGTATATGATATATGATATTGTATGATATGGTTTATGATATTGTATATGATATATGATATTGTTTGATATGGTTTAGGATATTGTATATGATATATGATATTGTATGATATGGTTTATGATATTGTATACGATATATGATATTGTATGGTATGACATATGCTATTGTATGGTATGATATATGATATTGTATGATTGATACATGCTATTGTATAATATAATATATGATAATGTAAGATAAAATATATAATATTGTATAATATGATATATGATAATGCACATATTATATGATATTGTATATAATATATGACATTGTATGATATGATACATGATATCGTATAATATGATATATGATAATGTACATATTTTATGTTTAATATATTTGGTGCCTTAACGATTTCCCAACTTATATAGTTGTAATACATGACAAGATGACCTACTCAGTGCAAGAAGAGAACATAATAATTTATCGATATGAAATATTTTTTTGGATAGTAGAGACTTATTTTTGAGAAAAAAATGTTAGTTTGTTAAGGTTTGTATTTACAGACAAGGACATAAAGATGTAGAAACTCAAAAGTTCTCTTCATAATGGTAATACTTTCCTGATTTTGACAGGAGCTGTATGGAAACATTTAATACCTCATTTGCCTTGGGAACTCATCAGGGATAAATGGGTGATTTCCTCATTCTCTTGAATAATATCTCTTAATTTTCATCAATTAGATTCATTTAGACAGAACAAATCAATAATAAAGAGGTTGCCATCCTTACCCAGAATCCATTCATATAATGGGATATGATCTGATCAGCATTTATAATTGTATTTTGTTACTGTTTAAGCAACAAATAAATATTATTTCTTTGAATTGGCACTTAAAAATGGTTATGGACGTATCATTTATTGTATGGGTTAAAAGTTCAGAAATTTCTGATGTGAACAATAACAGGCGTCGTCTTAATTTGACATAGACAACAATGAATATCTTCAAATTAATTCATGTTTCATTCAAGTTATGTCATTTATATAAATTTCAATATGCCTTGTGAATGGTCTCATCATACTAAACATTTAATTTTGTTTCTGACCATTTGAGTCATAACTTTCTAATCATCTCAGGTTTAATTACCAGTCAATCATGCGAATCATGAATGTGTAGTTAAGCAGTATAAATATATATTAAATGAGAAATGTACCAATCAAAGTATAATTTCACTCATTTCCACATATTAAGGCGGATGTGTGAAGACAAAATATGTAATATATTTGAAATGGAGAATCGTGATTTATAATACACTTTGAAAATCATAAGAATCGAAATAAACAATTGAACAAAGGAAAAAGTGTCTTATTTGTCTTTTATTAACTTACTTTTACACATTGCATGCTTCACATATTTTGCATATTGTATGCTTCACATTTTTTACATATATGCTTCACATATTTTGCATATTGTATGCTTCACATTTTTTACATATATACTTCACATATTTTGCATATTATATGCTTCACATATTTTGCATATTATATGCTTCACATATTTTATGTTTAACATTTTATGTTTAACATAACATTTTATGTTTAACATCAAATTTTCTGTTTAACATCATAACCTCTAATATTAGAAGGGATGCAAAAGGTTTGCCCATTTCAGGAGATAAGGTAGAGACAGCAGATATCTTCATTATGACTTTATTGAGAGCAATATGCACTGGCCTGACTGTCCCTGCATGTGAGAACCAGGCTCCCTTTATTCATAAGCTCACCCAACTTACTAAGAAAGTGTTTAGATTAATATAAAATCTCTTTGTCATTTCCAGGATTTGGGCGCTCATATTATGAATATGATGCAAACTAGACTTTTTGCCCAGTCCCTGTATGGACCCCGACGATTCACAGAGTTCCACTGCATTATATTGGCATTACTTTAAATCTTCTCCCTACCTCTGCTGTCATTTCCTTATATTTGATGTCATTCTATATTTGGAATTCCCCAAGTCATAAATACTCATCTTTCCAAACATTAGGTCATGGCCTATGATCAGTTGGCTGACTGAGACGCTAACCAATGAGTACTAAATACTCTGTATAAATAGTCAGTTATTCTTACACCAATCAGTGCTCAGTCGCATTTGAGCCATGCTGACTATGACATATTCCCCGTCAACTTTGATCTTCTCCTCTGAAACTACTGGTCAGGGTTCTCAGCTGTAAGCAGGCATGATATATTTTCAGGGGACATATTCTATCAATTTTCCAAAAGACTCAGAATCTTTTCCATTTTGTTATGATTTTTAAATAAAAAATCTGAGGTATGAGTGACTTGTCGGGGATGCTGCCATTTTGAATATAACGGGAATGAAGATAACAAGTTGGGGCAAAATTTGTTATGTAACATGCGTTATGATTGGTCAGAATTACCATCCGCAGAAGTCTGCCCTGGGAAAGGATTTAAATGATCAATAATGACGCAATTTCCAGAAAATATTCACAAACATTTAAAAAATGCAATGATCAGCATAGCTCGAAGGCCATTGGTCTATGTTTATGAAACGCCATGACTAGAGGTCGATCCTGAATGCACCTTAATACCACTGACGGCAGGGACTTATATGAGAGAGAAGTCATATTCCGGAGGGTATCACAGAGCCTGAAATAGTTAATGAGTTAACGGTTGGTAAACTGAATGGAAAAACTTAAACATTTAGAGGGGTTTTTTAAAATGTAATTTGCAAGATTTTCATGCCTTGCATTCATAATCTGCCAACCATATGATAAGATTATATTTTATTTCACCGATGTGTCTATTCATAATATAACAGTAAAGAAGCTTAGATTATGAAGCCTCTTGCACCACTTTACTGTTAATCTAAAATTTTGAGTTCAACTAAAAAAAAGTTAGATTTATCCTAAACAATGAAAGATATAATCAATATAAAATGGAAAGAGAGAAGCATGTTTTCGAGACTGTAAAACTTACCATATGCTGCCTTACAATGTTTCTTTATGAAGTTGAAATTTGTGTTCCAAGAGAAATGATAAATAGTCATTTATATAAGATTATGCCCCAGGTTTCTCCTTTACTCCTGATATTTTCAAAGCAATACAAGGCAGTATCACCTCCCACTAAGCAGACAATCTAAATAGGGTTCACCAGCTTTTCTGATCTTTATACAAGTGGGCTTATGTTTAGGCAGAACAAAACAACCAAATAATCAATTTTAAAGCCAGGGCAAGGTTTGGAACTCTTAAAGAACTTTGGAAGTTTAAAGACATACAGTTAGTTATATTTGTTTCTTTGTTTGTTTGTGATTTTACGTCACTTTCAACATTATTTCAGTCTTTTCATGATGAGACCTACTTTTAGCAGATATAGTGCTGCTTCACTATGGTTTGTAGCAGGTCCTTGATTTGACAATCCATCCAGTCACAGATTTACAAGAACAACAGTTTAGTCCTTCAGTCACGGGCCTCACCTCATATGAGACATTGTAAAATGGACGTAATCTCGGCATGGCCGGGAATTGAACCCTCGACCTTTGGATCACCACAGCATTGCAGAGAGGAGCTGGTGCTGAGAGTTTTAGCTTTAACTGACTGCACCACTGCCCATGGCACTTAAAGTGAATATAACAACTTTAAACGGAGGTTATAATTCTTCTCACTCAAGGTTTCAGCTTTGAGGATTTTAGTAGGACAAACACAAGGAAGAATTGACATTTGAATACATCAAACACAATCTACTCTGTCTCAGCTTTTCAGATATCCTATGATAAAAGCCATCCACGTCAGTGACACCAACAACTGTACATCTTCTGAAAGCAGCTTATACTGACAGTCTGATAATCCCTGATAGTCCCAGATCACACATTAGACTTAATCTAAGAGACAAATAGAACCCGGAAAAGCAGATATTAAAGAAATAATTCTTGGTGGGATGATGAGAACTGCTCAGCTGTTTGTGTCCTGAGATAAGTAATTCAACTCACACCAGCATGCTTCTCAATTACAAGTCGTGTTCACGTCAGGAATCACGTCTGTATTATCGCTCATTTCTGAAACACTCTTTTCTCCTTAAATACCAATTGCGCGTTCTCTAAACGACATCCCTACTACGTGATATTGCCTAAACTAGCCTACTCAATACTGATTTCATTGTAGTCTATATTTAGACTCGCTGGCCACCTACACTTATTGGGGTCAGAGCAGTTCTGAGAAAGGTCAAATGTCAAGGTCATTATTCCAGACAAAGAATTGCCTAGCAATAGAATGGTAGGCGGGTTCTACCTGAAGCTGACACATTAGATTTATACAACAATGACTGGCTCATATTGTGTTTGAGTTATTATTAAAGAAGAGGATGAACATGCGCACATGGGTCACAAACGTAATCACAACCAGTTGAAAATTCATATGGCAAATGTATGCTAAACCATTAAAGGGGTACAACAGGATGTTTACTTTTATATTTCAATGACAATATGTTCTAAACACAGCCTAGATATTGAACTTACACATCTGAGGCCCTACAAATCAAACAAATATAAGATTTTCACAGGCTTTTCGACCTTAAGAGAATTTAAATACAGCCGTGCATGCATGAAATCCTGCCACATGTCAAATAGCGTTGACTCTGCATAATTCCCACCACAAAATAGGTTGTTTAAGGAAACAGATATAATCATCATAACATGTCTGGTACATTTTCATCACAAATGAGACACAATAAGGAATATGCATTGGTATATATCCTGAGGGATATCCTAGACACAAGATAGACATTTTAAAAGCATTCTGTCCTACCTTTATACCAACATCTATGTTTCTGTCTGATTTAAAACTATTCCTGTACTGAAAAAAAGTATATTTGGACAGCTTCACATCAAAATCTTTGAAACCGGAAGTGAGTAAGTTTTGACAGGTCAGTCACGTGTCCACCACCTGTGGTAATGACACAGTTTATCCATTTATTGTATATATCATACCTGCAAAAACCTGGCATCTGATGATATGATCTTACATGATATCTTCCATTAACAAATAAATAAATCAAACCGTGAATTATATGTTTTAAAGGAGCAAACAAAGATTCTGCTTTTCCTATCAGCAATAACGTGGGAGTAGGTTTTGTGCAGAGTGTAAGGCTGAGATCTCCTGGGTCTCATTCACGGTCGGGGCCCAGCAGAAAATCAGTCCCAATTTGTTGTGGGCTGTCACCAGTTCACTGTAACACGTGTCCGGCATCGATAACGTACTGCTGAGCCAGGAGTGTCTGGTGGTGTCACAGCTGAAAGGTCTGCCTCCAAATGACTCCTAGAGTCTGATCACAGTACTGATCCTACGCTCTATATTGTGAGGGTTACACATCAAACGGAAATGGAGCTTGATGGTTTTTTTTTGTTCACATCAAAAGAACGCTAACAAACCCATGCTTTGCATTATGCATGAAAAATACAAACAATATATGTCACAGGACATTGATAAAAAGAGCATCAGTGTACCCTGAAGTTCTCTGTACATTAAACTTTCGTTGTATTGCTCAGACCCTTCTAGTGAGAGATCTAACATTTTATCTGTTTGGGTTTTACGGCACTTTTCAACATTATTTCATTGACGAGACCTAATAGTAACATATATAGTGCAGCCTCCTTGAATCCATCCAGTCACAGATTTACAAGAACAGGTTTACCCTTCAGGCACGGGCCTCAGCCCACAAGAGAAATCGAACCCATGACGTTTAAATCATCGACCTTTGGATCATCAAGCACTGGTGGAAGAATATACTGAGGTGGGAGGTTTTGTTTTCCTCCTCAGATACAGAGAGATACAGAGATAAGGAAGGTTTAGGATGGCAAAGGTTAATATGGGACCGTGAAAGTATTGGTCAGTGTGGGGCAATGAGGACAGTGATAGTAGTGGTCAGTATGGGACAGTTAGGGCAGTGATAGTAATGGTCAGTATGGGACAATGAGGACAGTGATAGTAATGGTCAGTGTAGGACAATGAGGACAGCGATAGTAATGGTCAGTGTAGGACAATGAGGACAGTGATAGTAATGGTCAGTATGGGACAATGAGGACAGTGATAGTAATGGTCAGTGTGGGACAATGAGGACAGGGATAGTAATGGTCAGTGTGGGACAATGAGGACAGTGATAGTAATGTTCAGTATGGGACAATGGGGACAGTGATAGTAATGGTCAGTGTGGGACAATGAGGACAGTGATAGTAATGGTCAGTGTGGGACAATGAGGACAGTGATAGTAATGGTCAGTGTAGGACAATGAGGACAGTGATAGTAATGGTCAGTATGGGACAATGAGGACAGTGATAGTAATGGTCAGTGTGGGACAATGAGGACAGTGATAGTAATGTTCAGTATGGGACAATGAGGACAGTGATAGTAATGGTCAGTATGGGACAACGAGGACAGCGATAGTAATGGTCAGTATGGGACAATGAGGACGGTAACATAATGGGGACAGTGATAGTAATGGTCAGTGTGGGACAATGAGGATAGGGATAGTAATGGTCAGTGTGGGACAATGAGGACAGTGATAGTAATGGTCAGTGTAGGACAATGAGGACAGCGATAGTAATGGTCAGTATGGGACAATGGGGACAGTGATAGTAATGGTCAGTGTGGGACAATGAGGACAGTGATAGTAATGGTCAGTGTGGGACAATGAGGACAGTGATAGTAATGGTCAGTGTAGGACAATGAGGACAGTGATAGTAATGGTCAGTGTAGGACAATGAGGACAGCGATAGTAATGGTCAGTATGGGACAATGGGGACAGTGATAGTAATGGTCAGTGTGGGACAATGAGGACAGTGATAGTAATGGTCAGTGTAGGACAATGAGGACAGTGATAGTAATGGTCAGTATGGGACAATGAGGACAGTGATAGTAATGGTCAGTGTAGGACAATGAGGACAGGGATAGTAATGGTCAATGTAGGACAATGAGGACAGTGATAGTAATGGTCAGTATGGGACAATGAGGACAGTGATAGTAATGGTCAGTGTGGGACAATGAGGACAGTGATAGTAATGTTCAGTGTAGGACAATGAGGACAGTGATAGTAATGGTCAGTGTGGGACAATGAGGACAGTGATAGTAATGGTCAGTGTAGGACAATGAGGACAGTGATAGTAATGGTCAGTATGGGACAATGAGGACAGTGATAGTAATGGTCAGTGTGGGACAATGAGGACAGGGATAGTAATGGTCAGTGTAGGACAATGAGGACAGTGATAGTAATGGTCAGTATGGGACAATGAGGACAGTGATAGTAATGGTCAGTGTGGGACAATGAGGACAGTGATAGTAATGTTCAGTATGGGACAATGAGGACAGTGATAGTAATGGTCAGTATGGGACAACGAGGACAGCGATAGTAATGGTCAGTATGGGACAATGAGGACGGTAACATAACAAAAGTGAGTTAGAAGTAAAGCTGCCCAAAACTATTTCCCTCTTTGAAATCTCGATCTGACCAGCCAGTGGATTGGCTTAACGTATTCATGACATGGATGATTGATGGGCAGGAAGACAAGATAAACAAAAATAACTTCGTGAAGCCAGGCAGGCTATCACGAGAGCCGGGGAATTTCATTAGAATACGACCCAAGCAACTTTTAATTGAGCGCCTTTCACAACATTGAGACCGCGCCATTCTTCGTAACCTGAGAAATAAAAATTTTCTCCTGGGCCACAGTTGCCCGCTATGGTATGCAATATGTGGTCACGTGGTGGCGCCCACAGCATTGTTCTGCCCTGAACAATGAGGTCTCGACCCCAACGCAGGTCCGCGAGACATGGCGACTGGAGTGGGCAGAGATGAGATGAGATCTTTGTCCGGTAGGGATTGAGGCTACTGGTGCACCCTGGGAGGCGGGGACCGTCGAGAGGTCATAGGTCACAACGTCTAGAATTACCATAGATGTACAGGGAATTGGTCTTTATATTAATATACTACAAAATACAAATCTATGCATTCAGATCTGTTATATAAATTAACAGATAAATAATAATGCTTGAAATGGAACAAACTTGGGTTCAATATTTAACTTCTTTGAATGAGGTTAAATATCCTTGTCGAGTATGCAAGCATTTTAGCTGTGCTGACTTGTGCTGGCATAAATTTAGAAATGATATGTTTAAATTTAGAAATGATATGTTGCCAGTCTACTTTAAAAACCTTCCTCTGGTGCAAGGTAATGAGTTCCTTGACTATAGTACCAGGGGTGAATTTGAAATGAGACGTTGTAAAATAAAACATGAATATGCCAAAAAATCGATTCGCTATGTAATACCAGAAATTGTAAACTCAATGCCAGATTGTATTACAAATAAAATTGAAACTCACAGTTTACAAGGTTTCTCAAGATATATAAAAATATATTGTATGGATAAATATAAAAAAAAATGTGAAGATGAATATTGTCATGTTTGTTCACTGTACAGATAGAGAGTATAACTGTAAAAAGTACATTTCTCTATTAATTATTGTTATGAAGAAAATAAGCTTCCATGCGACACAAAGACATAAAGGACAAAGTCATATCTATGAAATCCTTATTAGCTCCTTCAACTTATGTAAATCAGAGTATTTTATGTTTATTGCATCGTGGATCATTATGGCTAAACATATTAAATTGAAGTTAAGCATTCTTTTTTTTTTTAACATTAGCACCTCCTCTTACACCTAAAATACCCAGAATTCTGTATCCAGATGACTAATTGATAGCTACTTTTATACTTCTTTCACAGGATGGCCCCTATGAGAGCGGTAGGTATCAATCCTACCTTAATAGGAGTCTCCCTGGCCTTTTACATTGTATATTAATTGATTAAGCAATGTATATTATGATAATTATTGTAATTATGGCCGAATAAATGAAATTTGAGTCTTGAGTCTTGAGTCTTTATTATTATTGAGGGGATTTTCTGTCATTCTGTCTGTCCATCTATTCGATCTTCATCTCTGACACTACTGATGGAGTTCCTAGCTTTTCGTGAGATATTTTATTTTCACGGGACTGATCCTATCTATTTTCCATGAGAATCAGATTTTTGCCATTTGCATATGATTAAAAGATTTCTTTTACTAGTTATTACCGATCAGTCGAGTATGCACTGAGGCATTGAAAGTTTCAGACACCTGAAACATCAAGTGTCCCATTCTTGATATCTAATTAGAGCCAAATTTTGAGATTTCAGAAAAGAGAAAGATGGTGGTGACTGAGTGGCCACCATATTGGATTTAAGCATTAACTCACAAGAATTTAAGAACTCTCTGATCACTTAAAAAGATATCAAACTAATGGAAATTCATCACTAATGGAAATATAACTAGTGGAAATATATAACTAATGGATATGCATTTTAAAAGTAAGATGATTCCATGGCAAGTCATTCTCTTAATCTACTACTTTAGGTTGTATACAGAACAGGATGTGGTGCCAATTGCCCTGAAATATGTCTGGCAGCCATGCAGGGTGGCGAAGCCCTTGCCAATCGTTTTTCAGTGACAAAACATTTTGAGGCAACTTTTGATGCTTTAAGAACAATCTGCGCCTGTGTATATTTTTATTAATACACTGTACCCAAATGCATCTCAGAATATGCAAACCTAAATCAAAATCTGGGGTGGACCCCATACCCCTTTTAGTACTTCAGGTCCTTGGCTCTCGCAAATATGTCTGCGACTATCACAGCACCCGTCAAACAAAATGCTCAAGGTTTCTCTTACCCCACTTTCATCACTACTTTGAACATAAGAATTTCAACCAATCTTTAGAACAAAGAGTGAATTTGTATTCAACTGCGCAATGTATTATACCTCAGGGATATCATGATTAGGAATGGATAAAGTATGTACAAACATGGACCAAACAGCGTGGATATTTGTGGCACCAGCCAAGAGAATATTGATTTTATCATGTTAAACTGGCAAAATAGCCAATGTCTTTGGACAATCTGGAGGTTATAGTGACCTGGAGGATATAGCGACCTGGAGGATACAGTGACCTTAGAGGATATAGTGACCTGGAGGATATAGTGACCTGGAGGATACAGTGACCTTAGAGGATATAGTGACCTGGAGGATATAGTGACCTGGAGGATACAGTGACCTGGAGGATATAGTGAACATGGAGGATACAGTGACCTGGAGGATATAGTGACCTGGAGGATATAGTGACCATGGAGGATACAGTGACCTGGAGGATACAGTGACCTGGAGGATACAGTGACCTGGAGGATACAGTGAACATGGAGGATACAGTGACCTGGAGGATACAGTGACCTGGATGATATAGTGACCTGGAGGATACAGTGACCTGGAGGATACAGTGACCATGAGGATACAGTGACCATGAGGATACAGTGACCATGGAGGATACAGTGACCTGGAGGATACAGTGACCTGGAGGATACAGTGACCATGAGGATACAGTGACCATGGAGGATACAGTGACCATGAGGATACAGTGACCATGGAGGATACAGTGACCATGAGGATACAGTGACCTGGAGGATACAGTGACCTGGAGGATACAGTGACCTGGATGATATAGTGACCTGGAGGATATAGTGACCTGGGGGACCTGGAGGATATAGTGACCTTGAGGATATAGTGATCTGGAGGATACAGTGACCATGAGGATACAGTGACCTGGAGGATACAGTGACCTGGAGGATACAGTGACCTGGATGATATAGTGACCTGGAGGATACAGTGACCTGGAGGATACAGTGACCATGAGGATACAGTGACCATGAGGATACAGTGACCTTGGAGGATACAGTGACCTGGAGGATACAGTGACCTGGAAGGATACAGTGACCTGGATGATATAGTGACCTGGAGGATATAGTGACCTGGGGGACCTGGAGGATATAGTGACCTTGAGGATATAGTGATCTGGAGGATATAGTGACCTGAAGGATACAGTGACCTGGAGGATACAGTGACCTGGAGGATACAGTGACCTGGAGGATACAGTGATCTGGATGATATAGTGACCTTGATGATACAGTGACCTGGAGGATACAGTGACCTGGAGGATGGAGGATACAGTGACCTTGGAGGATACAGTGACCTGGAGGATACAGTGACCTGGAGGATATAGTGACCTGGAGGATACAGTGACCAAGCACTATAATACTGGGGATGGGCCGACGTTCTTCTGTTGGTAAAATATCGGTCTCCCATGCTGAATGTTTGGGTTTTCTTGTTTGGGTGAAGTATTTGAGAAAAGTAGATACCTGCAACTGATCAGGACATTATTTGTTTTGTTTTGTTTTCATGTCTTATGTATAATACAAAAGAGCATTGAGTGTAAAACTTGCCTATTCAACTGTAATGATAGGCGACACAACTGGCTTGGCAAAAGTGGCAATGCTATAATTATTCCATCCTCTTAATCGATGTGAGAAATTTCCCATCCCTCTTTACCAAGGTAAGAAGTCATTCCATCCCTCTTAACCAAGGTTAGAAGTTATTCCATCCCTCTTAACCAAGGTTAGAAATGATTCCATCCCTCTAAACCAAGGTTAGAAATTTTCAATCCCTCTTAACCAAGGCGAGAAATTGTCCATCCCTCTAAACTGATGTGAGATATTATTCCATCCCTGTCAACCAAGGTGAGAACTAAGCCGCTGTCCTTGACTTTAAAAAAAGAAGCATTGTCTATCGCGCTGTTTCTCAACCCTTCCTCAATACAAGCCGCGACAAAGGCACCTCCTCGGGAGAATCACAAATGTAGATGTGGCCACTGTGCACCCCAGGTAACAATACATGTACATATAAATGTAGAAAGCTAGGCGGGGTCAGTCTCATCCATATAATGTGGTCACTCTCTATCAGACACTTCTGGGAATGTGACAGATTGCTGGCCACAAATAAGTCGGCAAGTCTACACCTCCTGCTTGCAAGCTCTCTACATTTGGAGAGAGGAAAATGAAGTAATATGTCGCATGCTGACGCCCGGATGTGTGCTTATCTATTTCAGATGAAAAGAAAATAGATACTCTTTGTTGAAACCAGCTTTGAAATCAGTGAGAAAATACAAAGATAATAGTGAACTTTTTAAAAATGTGATATTGAGATAAATAAAACTTAAGTGTCTTTGATGTGAGGCAGACAGGCCAAGGTGACAAGTTGGTCATGTCAATTCAGTCAGACAATCATAAGCTTTCACACCACTGTCTTCAAAAATCATTTGAATATAGGACCAGTTTTGTGATCAAAGAGTTTTTCTGTAATTGGTACCCAGCTCAAGCTTTGGAGGGGGATTCTTTGTAACATTTGTGTCATCTGAAATTGTTGCTCTGATCTCTCAGGTGTCATGTCTTCCTGACTGCAGCATGTCCCGGTTAACGACCATTTATCATAACAAATATTGTGCGGAGCAGCATGAGTCAAATATATTTAGATCCCTCGTGGACGTTTGATACAAATAAAACAAGTTTGTTAAATTTTGTGGATTCTAGTTGAAATAAATGGGAAATCAGTGAGATCTTTAGATGTATACCTATCTGTATGCATCCAAGTACGTTTAACCGTAACATTTCTTTGACTTCGGGCCATGGCGCAGTTGGTTAGAGCGCAAGCTTATTATCCCAGTTCCTCTATGGGTTCGATTCACAGCCATATGAATTCATGTTATAATTTCTTATATGAGCTAAGGCCTATGCCTGAAGGAGTACTTACTTATGGATACTTATGGATGTTTCTGGACGCAGGCCTAGCTGGCCTCTATATCCAGATCTGAATTCTGGGACTTGGTATCCTTCATGTTTGGGGGGATTGCTCTTGGGTTAAAATCTGCTTTGTAGTTATAAATGATGGGTTGGCATCTCCACCATTTGTCTAGTTTGACTTCAAAGGTAAATATGGTTGGACTATTGATGATATGGTCTGGCAGGCTGTTCCATGGTATGACTATTCTCTGGTTGAAAGAATGTTTCTTGGGATGTTCCTTGAAACACCTATTCAAATATAGTTTAAATTTGTGTCCTCTTGTGATATTTGTGTTCCTATTCAAGGTTGGGGCTACTTCGGGTTCATATATAGTGAATATTTTGAATGTTTCAATCATGGCACCCCTGAGTCGTCTGTATGCCAGTGTTGGTAGGCCCAGTTTTTCCAATCTCTCATGGTATTCCAGATTTTTCATCCCAGGCAGATATTTTGTGGCCCGTCTTTGCACTGACTCAATAGCTTCAATGTCTTTTTTGAGATGGGGGCACCAAACTTGGCATGCATACTCCAGATGGCTCCTGACATGGGCTTTATACAGATCCAGAAACATTTCACAGTCCAAATGGTCAAATGTTCTCCTGATGGTTCCCATAATCTGGTTGGCTTTGTTGATTTTACTGTTGATGTGAGAGTTGAATTTTAGTTCTGAATCTATGATTACTCCGAGATCTTTCATTTCTTTAACAATTCCAAGCTCACAATCGTCAAGCTTGTAGGTAAAATCCACACAATTTTTGCCAAGTGTCAGACATTTACACTTTTCATTATGGAAACAAAGTAGCCATACTTTTGACCATTCGTGTAATGTTCTTAAATCTTCCTGAAGCAGTTCACAATCATCAACAGAACAGATTTCCTGGAACAGTTTTGTATCATCCGCAAAGAGGAAGGAATCAGTTTCCAATTGATCAGGCAAATCATTTATGTATAAAACAAATAAAATTGGTCCAAGAACACTGCCCTGGGGAATGCCACTTGTGACTGGTTTCCATTCAGAGTAGCACTTGTTGACGCTGACCCGCTGCACTCTGTTTGATAGGAAAGCTTCAATCCAAGAGAGTAGCTGACCTTTGATTCCATAACTGTGGAGTTTGCCTATTAGTCTTCTGTGTGGCACTTTATCAAAAGCCTTCATGTAATCCATATATATAACATGGACTATACCTCCTCTGTCAAGGATGTCACACCATTTCTCCAGTACTTTCAATAATTGTAATGTTGTGGACCTTCCTGGTATAAATCCATATTGTTTGGTACTTAAGAGATTATTCGATATCATATGATCCATTAAGTAGTCCCTAATTAAAGATTCTATAATTTTGCATGATATACAGGTTAGACTAATGGGTCTGTAGTTTTGTGCAAGGTTGCGCTTTCCTTTCTTAAATATGGCTGAAATGTTGCCTTTTCTCCAGTCATCAGGCAGCACTGAAAGTCTTAAAGAGTTATTGTATATGTGACATAAGGCTGATGATATTGCTGCTGATACCTCCTTAAGAATTCTGGGATGTAATCCATCTGGACCTGGTGATTTTGAAATTTTCAACTTTTGCAACTTATTCAGAATTTTATCTTTGGTGATCTCAATATCTCCAAGTGCAGAAGTTACCTCTTTGGGTGGCAGGACTGGAATGGTTCCATCAGGTTCCTTTGTGAACACACTAGAAAAATAATCTGATAGAACTTCAGCTTGCTCCTTGTCATTTTGAGTCAACTCATTAGTGTCTGGTTTGGTGAGTGGTGAAATACCAGTTTTGGTTTTGGTTTTTGATTTGACATAGCTCCACAGTTTCTTGGGGTTTTTCTTGGCTTGTTTGCCAATATCCTTTTCAAATGTCTTTTGTGCTTTTCTGACCAATTTTTTCACCTGGTTTCTTGCTTTAGTGAATTCTTTGTGGTGTCGAGGGTCCTTTGTCTCATAGTATCTCTGCCATGCCCTGTGCTTTCTGTGGATTATTTCCCTAGTGTTTCGGTCAATTGGTATGTCACCTTTATTTTTCCAGTGGGGTTTCCCAGTAATAGTCTTACTTGGGACATAGCGCATTTCAGCCTCATTCATTAACTGTTTAAAGGTTTCCCACTGTCTATTCACATCATCTGGGTATTCAGAGAATTTGGCTTCCCAGTCTATATCCAGTTCATGATTCATGTTAATATAGTCTCCTCTGTCATACATGAATTTTGTATATGGTATGAATTTCATTTCCATGTAACAATTAAATGCAAAGTTTATAACAGCATGGTCACTTTTGCCCAGTGGACTACAATGTTCAATGTCACTGATCATGCCCTCTTCATTTGACATCACAAGGTCTATAGTGCTGGGCTCGTTGTTTGTTCTAGCTCTGGTAGGCTTTGTTATGTGTTGATATAGATATGCATTCCTTAGACATTCAATGAACTGAAATTCATCACTAGTTTCATCTCTTGTAGTTGTCCATGAGCTCCAGTTAATCCTTCTATAGTTAAAATCTCCCATGATCAGCATGTGGCTATGATTCAACTGTGACATTTCCTCTATCAGGCACCGCAAATTGGCATTGTTTTGTGGTGAACCACTTTCACTACGATATATACATCCAATTAGTAAACTATCATTTTTGTGCAGAGGGAGTTTAATCCACAGTGATTCTGCAAAATGTGTATTTGGAACCAACTCAATGGCACCTTTGAGTGAGTTATGCACATATATAATTATTCCTCTCCCATCATTATTGTCTAGATTTAATGGGTACATTTCATAGTTATCAACTTTGTATATCACAGGATCATGTAATTTGGCACAGTTTTTTGGCTTCGGCTCAGTTACAGCAATAATATGTGGCTTGTTCATAGAAACCCTCACTCTAAATTCTGCCATTTTATTGCTGAGCACATCTGCATTTGTGTACATCACATTAATGCTACTTACATGTTGTATTATATTATCACAATTAATATCCTTGGCTGAGTTACCAATCTCATCACATATCAATCCATGCCTATTTACATTATTTACACATTTACTTTTGACTTTGCTTTTTACTTTTTCTTTAGTTTCACAATCTTCCTTTCCCAGGGGGGGCCTCGCAACCTGTACATGTGTTCCCCCGATTGATCTGCTGCCTCAAGTCTTTTTGCCTCTTCATATAATTTTTTACTTTCCTCTCTTTCAGACTTTGTCTTGTCATGGTCCATTCTTACATCAGTGTATTCAACAGAATCTTTCAGTTTATGTAGGTTTCTGAAGAGGTTCCTTTTATTCTCATTGTCTGTCATTGTGACAAGCACAGGTCTAATGGAGTCTGGCTTGATGACTCCTATCCTCCTGATATCTTTAATTTTGCTTTCATCCAAGTTTTGCTCACATTCTTCGTTTGAGATTTTCAAAAATAAATCCATGTCATGTTTGACCTTTTCAGCTTTCAAATTTGTTTGTTTTTCAGGTAGATTGAATATTAACACATTGTTCATCCTTTTTTCTCTCTCTTTCAGATCATGAGTTTGCTCTTTCACAGTTTTCTCAATCACTTTTCTGACATTTACATCTGTGCTGTCAATTTTCACACTTGTTTGCTCGGTATTTCCTTGCTTTGCTGCAATACTATTTTCCAGATCACTTGTTTTTGTTTTCATTGCAGTCAGTTGTTTATTTACTCCACTGATTGCTTCATTCAACTGGGTCATTGATACTCTGTTATTGATTTCACCCTCTAATCTCTTGAGTCGGTCATCCACTGATTTCAAATACAACTGACATTTTTCTTCAATTGTTTTCTCATTTGAAATTGACCTGGTCACTTTCTCCTGGCAATTTGTACAATACCAGTGTAGATCTGGTCTGTTTTTCATAAATCCATACTCTTGCTTAGAAATGTGTACACAAGAAATACACCAATATAGATCACAGTACTCACAGTTCATTATTTGTGCCTCCTGATCCATAAACACAGTCTGACATTCCTCACATTTTTTCTCCACAAATTCATCCTGACTATCCATACTGCTGCTTGAACTTGCTGATTGTTTTTGTGATAAAATTATTTTGGAATCACTGGTTGATTTCACTGTGTAATGCTTCTCTTTGGATTTGCCGCCTTTTTCATGGCTGCCATTTTGCTTTGATTTCATTTCAGAGTCTGTTTCCTCTTGGCTTGCAGACATAACTATCTTCTATGCACACGTTTTTTGTATTCCACTGATAGATGAAGCACTTATAAATCCAATAGAACCCTTATTTGAGCAATCCCTTTTATTAATCCAGAGTTTGGTCAGTAAAACTGAGAGCTAATTTTTGTTTGTGTGTCCCATATCTGCAACCTTATCTGCAACCTTATCCTTGTAAATCTGTGACTAGGCAGGTTGTCATTTCAAGAACCTGCAAGATCACCATTCAGTGAGGCAGGACTACCTGCTATAAATAGTTCTCGTCATAGGTCTCGTCATAGTTCTCGTTATTGGTCTCATCATAGTTCTCGTCATTGGTCTCGTCATAGTTCTCGTTGTAGGTCTCGTCAACTGAAATAATGTTGAAAGTGATGTAATGCCCTGTAAATCAAACACAGATACTATGGTAGCGAATAAGTTGTGACCGATCCTTACAAGCGGAGCTCTCCAAATAACAGAAGCGAACAGGAACAAGCGTTTTCAAAAGAAAAAAATTGTCTTGAGTACATGGAGTACACTGTAGCCAACTCCTACACAACCAAACACACACAAACAAAAAAAAAGATTTTTTTATAGGCAAAGCAGACTTAAAGTCTGACCGATACTGACAATATTTTCCAAACAAACACGAACAAATAAGAGCATGCAAATAAAACGCAAAACAGAGATGAAATAAAAAGAGATGTATTGTAACTGATCCGGGCACATAAAGCGCCCTCTGATGGCCAGATCCTGCCCACTAACTTTTAGACGAGCATGGCGCCAGTGGGATGCAAATAGATAAGTTGTGGCTTGAGCATTGAGGACTCTGATATTAACTCGGAAGGTCAGATGGAAGGCAGTTATATAACCCACACTTAACTGTAATTAGATAGGCCCAGTTTGCTCAGCAAACTTAATTACAAATCTTGTATCATGCATTGTCAGGAAACATATACTAACATTTATTGAAATAACCCTGAAACATGAAATTGTTATAGGGCATTTATACTGCTTTACATTGGTATTAAAACCTTTTACCTATTGAATGAGGGCCCTGTTATGAAAGGAAATGCTATGTATACTTTGACATGATCGATTATTTATTCACAACATAAGAGATACAAAAAGGAAAATCTTGAAAGAGAAACTATGAAGGAAAAAATGTTTCTAAAATGCTGTAGCACTACTAAGATGACACTCCAGGAACGGAGAATGTTGACATTCCTCACAAGTGAAGTGCCAGGAGCGGATGACCGTTTCAAATTATTGAGATCACATTTGTTCTGAGACAAGGCAGATTTGTGTCAATACTATCATTAATATTAGATGTGCAACGTATTGAAGTCGTTGCATTCAGTAATGTGATGCCTTTAACTGATGCCATTTTTTCCCAAAAGTATATTAATAATAAAGAGCCTATTATATATATAATTCAATAATAATTTGTCCTGTATCGAGTTCTTACTTTGGCCACTCTAAGTATAATTTCTTTCTAGGTGCGATCTCATCATGAGGCGATAAGTGATACTCTAATTATATGTCAAATATATGCTTATTAAATTCTAACACCAATACTTTGGGGATAATTGTTGTTTAAAAGTTCCCTGTCTCAATCTGTACATGATATCACTTCGATATAGATTTGTTTGACAGTATGAATGCGAGATACAGTGAAAATATTGAGGGCAAAGCATTAGGACCGTGCCCTATGTGCTAGGTCAGAACAATATGAAAAAAGAAATACAATGACCACCACACTGGGTGCAACCACCGCGCGATAGTTAAGAACGCAGACTTTGGCATATAGCCATGGTTTTACTAACAAAGAAGGTCAAATGTAAACTCGAATCACTCACACCTCATGTCATTAGGTGTTTGTATATCGTTTGTATCTGTCTCAAGATTTTATTTAAATCATTTGTGGGTTTCCAACATAATAAGATGCTTGAATTCTTAATTTAATATTTCTTTTGTTCAATTCAAAGAGTTTGATTATCTAAATTTAAAGTAAATATCATTGTGTGGTATATTGAATGGAATGCTTCACTTTGCTAATAAATTTGAACAATTTCAGCAGAATTTTCTGTTTTGTAATGTGGCGATTTCTCCTTTATAAAATGTTGTTTTTTACAATGTTCTCTGTTGTGGATGATATACTCAAGTTTTACTTCCGGTTCTGTCTTGCACCTTTATTGAGACCTATCTAGACCCGGAGCGGCTTATTGACCTGTACATACAGATGACTTGCAATCCCTGCAGTGCGCATGGTGTGTGGATGTAATCTAGCAATTGAGCCCACGTTTAGACTGTTCATTTGTCATGCCATCACCTTCAGCATCACACTTCTCAGATGTTGAACAACAAACACAGACAATATCGTGCTTTGTATTATATAGAACCTGGCAAGATGTTCCTTTTGCAATGTTATGTTCATGTATGGTGAATATTAGTACCATTCAAACACAGATATGAACATTCTTCACATCTGCAATTTATATTTAATCTCAGACATTCAGCATCTAACTTCATCTCGGTGGTCCAAATGTTTGCAATTCTCCATCGCCATACCATTATGTATCTACCACGTGTAAATGTGAAGTATGTCTTATTTTACTTTCTTAACAATTGTATCATCGAATCTGCCGTATAACACATGAGTTCCATATTTGTAAAATATTCGAAAGGGGAGAGATGCAAAGCTTCATTGCTCTGCTTTTTGGTGGACAATTATATTTTAGACGGTTGTGCATTTCAGAGGCCATATCTTCTCGTGAACTCTATCTGCTCTCGTGCGAAGTGTGGAGATGTTGTCAGTCTATTATAAGGTAATGTCAGCCAATTAGCTGAGCTGGACACCTAAGCCAGGGGAAATGTTCCTCTTTGATATCAGCAATAACTACTTTGCCTCGGCAAGAGTAGTCATCAGGCACACCTCAGCGATAATGCCATCACACCTGGGCAAGGCTTGGGTCGCTTCACTACTTCCGGTTAAGGCTGGGTAGCATCACTACTTCCGGTTTAGGCTGGGTAGCTTCACTACTTCCGGTTTAGGCTGGGTAGCTTCACTACTTGGTTTAGGCTTAGTAGCTTCACGACATCCAGTTTAGGCTGGGTAGCTTCACTACTTCCGGTTTAGGCTGGGTAGTTTCAAGACATCCGGTTTAGGCTGGGTAGCTTCACTACATCCAGTTTAGGCTGGGTAGCTTCACTACTTGGTTTAGGTTGGGTAGCTTCACTACTTCTGGTTCAGGCTGGGTAGCTTGACTACTTTCGGTTTAGGCTGAGTAGCTTCAGTACTTCCGGTTTAGGTTGGGTAGCTTCCCTACTTCCGGTTAAGGCTATGTAGCTTCACGACATCCGGTTTAGGTTGGGTAGCTTCACTGCTTCCAGTTTAGGCTGGGTAACCTTATTACTTCCGGGACCTCAATACAGGTATCGTCAGGACAGTGCTAAGGAAACATGTAATAATCATGTGGTATTCTAATAGTGCACATATAAAGAGAACCATGTGTCAAATGTAGGGTATTAAAGTTGTGCATTACTAAGAAACCATGTTACGATTCTGAGCAAATGTACCTAATTATTTGACGTGTGCAGGGCATTTTTAATCATGGGCTAATCTCATAGGTTCTACTTAGGCGTCAGGTGCTCCAGTCAGGATCAGTGGGGTAGATAGTTTCCTAACTAGACCAATACTTGCATATCATTTTGAGCTTAGATGGCTCAGATCTGGGCAATGATATACTATTGTTGTAACCAGAGCATACTTAACCAGATACTAAAGCTCGTGCCGGGTAATCCTCAAAGAGAATATACCTGACTTTGGATGTGGAACACAGGAGTATGGAAAAGTCGTGCGGGATTAAAAAGTTGATTTTGGCATGGTAGCAAAAGCATTCTCACTTATTGTGTAACGGACAAAATCATTGTGATAGATGCGTTCAAGCTTGGAAATCACTTAAAACATGGAAGCTGTAATTTTGTTTAATATTAGATCAAAATCTTTTGAGGGCCTACTACATAATGTACTCCCTGAGCCCTTTTTTCCTTAACATTCCACATGGAGGGAGTATTTCCTCACGTGACCAAATAAGGTCACGCATGGCTATTGTGTGACATCATCTGATCATGGATAGGCCCCCAGTCGATCTCTCCGATCAATGATTATTGAGGAGTTGCGCAGATCTGGTTCCGGTAAAGTTGTACAGTTCCGGTGTGCACGATTCGATGGGAAAAAACCCTATGGAGATCGGCAATCGGCCTATGGCTGTTGCATGGCATTATATTATCACACATACCTTATGATGACGCAATTGTGTCATGCGATGGTCGTGTGTGACATCATGTGGTCACGTTCCAAATACATGACCAAAAAGACTTTTGGCCTCAACTGTTTAATTGATTACATAGTTGTTGTTTTTTGGTACATTGTCTGTTCTATGTCAGAAAAATAAAACCAACTTCCATCCAGACTGTTTAAACCTATTAATCAGAAGTCCCACAAAGCATATTCAATTCATAACTATACAACTTTGCAAGACCTCTCTGTTCACAATAGCACAATATATTTTTTCTGGGTTTCTATCTTCATTATTAATATATAAGCTATTGTCAAAACACATTACCGATGGCATACACGTTTATGCTGATTGACTTTGTACATGAATGTAATATAACCTCTGTTGCCATTTCAACAGTTCTCTGCAGTACACCAAGGTTGAATTATTAAAAAATATCGTTAAGTTTATTTTATCTAGTGATATAATTAGGATGACATGTAGTTTTCCATTCTAATTTGGAACGCCACATGGTTTTCTTGGTAACAAATAACTGATTTTCCAAACGTGAAAGATAATGGAACTGCCATTGCGCTTCCGATGGAGACTCAGGGGAAGAAGTGTGTGTCACGTGAACAGGAAAAGAGGTAAACAGATCCGGAGACGCCGGTCAAACATTATTAGGCCCTAACCCGTTTCATTCAAACTGTACATCAACCAAAAAACAGTCCTAGAAGAAGAATATGTTCAACATTGGTGTACTGCAGAGAACTGTTGAGATGGCAGCAGAGGTTATATGACATTCATGTACAAAGTCAAAAAAGGAATTGATATTCATTTAACTATTTTATTTTGAAATGAAACCCACATATTTACATTTGCCTGACAGACAAAATGGATGTGCTAATAATGCGACTGAATGTGGATATATAGAATATCATCTACTCAGAATATGTAGCTCTATAGCACACGTGGGTTCCTGTGTCGTGAGGGGGGTAGGGGGGTAGGGGGGGTAAAGATAGAGCAACTAATCACTCTGAACGATATGAGGGACCCCAAAATGGATAGCGGCCAGTAAATGCCTCACCTCATACTGTATATCTGCAATGAGTAATATATGTATTTATTCATGTTTCTTAATTATGGTTAGATTTATCAATCTTGAATCTTATAAATCCAAAATGCTAGCTCCTATGGTTTTGTTTCACATCACACAAAATCAAATCAATAACAAATGATAACACAATCGATATATGTATCTACACAAATTCAGAATGTCTTAAGGTTATGAAAAAACTTCAGTAGTTTGTTAGATGATGAGGCAATAATAATCCCTTTTAATATGTAAAATAATGCGCTTCTGATATAACTCATTTCACTGTCGCAAAACTAATTACTTGTGTGGTTCCATATATAACAAAGTCACAAGAATATTAATACTTTTGTGGTCGTTTATTCTCTAGAAGTGTGTAGATATTAATAACGAATATACAAAATAAATACAAATAGCATTTGCTGTTTTAGATAGCAATAAGGAAGAGATGCTGAAGACATACACAATGAGTGTTTGCAGTAGTTTATATCTGATTAATGCGTCAGTCACATTTGCGCCTGCCATCGACCGGGAAATACAATTTTTGCCGGCTTCAAAGGGTCCGGGCCGCCGGGGAGTCACACTTTTAAAGGGCACCGTACGGCACGTGCAAGATTGGATGACCCAGGCGTCTATACGATATCCGACAGACGTCTGTATAATTTAACAGACGTCTGTAGGACATCCTAAAGACTTCTGATGAATGAAACCGACGTCTGTAGGATATCGCGAGGAACCCTTAGGATTATCGCTAGAATATCATAAGACTATCTGACGATTTTGTCAAAAATACCCATCGGCCGGGCACATTTGCTGAAATCGGCGTAAATATGACTGGAATATTAGTCAAACTCAAACGATTTTTTAACAGATATTCTATGACCAGGATATCTCTACAGTAACACGCTTATGCCTCAGTCACATTTGCACTGGGCGCCGGCCGGGAAGTAAGAATCGGCCGACTTCCCAGTCTGCCAGGCGCTGGAGAGTTTATCAGCAAGAATCCGAGAGATGCCGTAGCGGTGGTCACATTATTAAAGGGCACCGCACGACACTTGCAAGACTGAATAGCACAGACGTCTGTAGGATGTCCTACAGACGTCTTGGTCATTGACAGACGTCTGTAGGATATCCTAAAGACGTCTGTATCATTTGTCAGACGTCTGAAGGACATCCCAAAAACGTCTACGCAGGGAGCCTGTGGGATCATCAGACGATGGTCTGTGAACACATGAAATAAAAATAATCCTATTTTCACCGCATGATGCCACCGGCAGCCCTAAGATAATCTGCCGATGTCCCTGCGGGACACTGCCGGGACCCTGCCGTATACTTTAAGATGATATTTGCTGATAAGACATCGGTGAGACGCCGGCAACTTTTATGTTGCAGCTAAAAGTTTCCGATGACCCGCCCGACGTCTTAAAGATGTCCAATTGTGGCCGATGATCTGCCGGTGCCCGCACGGCAATCTGAACTGCCGGCCGATTGTGTAAAAAATTCTCATCGGCCAGGCATCTTTACTGAAATCGGCGCAAATGTGACTGAGGCATAAGATAAACGCCCTGTTCCAACACAGGAAATAATGGTTTTTTAGTTAATAAAACAACTCTCCATGTGCTTTTGTTTTTTTTGTGTAACACGGACAGGCAATGCTTGTCAAAAAAAGGAACTATCTGTGTTATTCTGTGATCGGTACGATCATGGGAAATGGGTAGTCGTTTCCTGTGGGTTGTAATTCAGTTTTTTCTGTGGTCATAATTGTTAAAGCAACTGACGCCACTGTGGAGTGTTCGTCGTGGCTTGCGAAAGATTCCAATTCGCGCATGCGTCCGGCGAATGAATACATATCTAAAAGAAGTGAACAAAAGAAAAGAAGTGCGTCATGTAAACAAAGCAGAACGTTCAAATACAATGTCTTCAATTTGCAATGATCGTTTATGTTTAAATGATTTTGTTGTTGTTTATTAAAATTTTTGTTTTGTTTGTTGTAATTTTTGTTTTGTTTGTTGTAGGGCTGACAACCGTCAATTTCGCGCATTTTGGTCTTTGTCAATCATTATATTATCCAACAAAACATGGACAGTTGGTTATATATGTGCTATAGTGGGGTATGTCCATCAGTGACATTTGACATTACTTTATCTTATAAAGCGATGTGCGTATGTTATATTCTGACAAGATTGACAAGTCAGAGTCACGTCTTTGCGCAAACAACCATAGCCTTCGCGCACTGACCTATCTTCTATGCCAAAAGATGAAAATTAATATAACGTACATATTTGAAGAGAGGAGCCAAAAAGCTAAATTTTGAGCTGCCAATGATGTAAATCGGCCAAGAACTGACACAGTAAGGCCAAATTGTATATTTTTGTAACAAGCTGGTACTTGCGCACGTGCACATTGTGACGATATCGGGGTCAATGGGTGCAATTCTCATAACAATTTATTTATACCATTCATATTTACATTTCTATGCCAAAATATTCAATGTTCTATTTGTATTATGAATACAAGACAATTTCATAATTATCAACCAATCCTATGGTTGCTCTAATTTTTGTTTTGTTTATTGCAATTTTTGTTTTGTTTGTTAATTTTTTTCCCATCCGTGTTACATGTGGAGCACCACTTTTTCTTGTTTTACATAATTTCAACCTATTGTGCACAGTTTATATTACATATTTTAATAAAGTTTTAATGAACAATTCAAACTTATTTGATAAATATTTTAGTCTTTATTTCAGAGTATAAAGTAATTGTATTAGATTAAAAGCACCCAAACCTAAATTCGGGACGAGCTATGCATTCCCAGAGAAGAACGCTAATCATATTCATACGCATAGTTCCTTTATGAAGTGTAAACAAAATGGAAACATGTGTATTTATTGTCAGATGCTTATAAGACTAGGCAACAGATGTTGTTAATCTATGTGAGCCTTGATTTCTGCCTTAAGAAATCTGCTGAAATTGGAGACGTTTTCATTGAAGATCAGAGAAAGACTGTAGAAGCCATTACATTGTCATGACCTCTGTGGAATACGAAGAATGTGCAAATATATAAAATCTTCAAAGTGTAACAGAATGACATTATTTTCTATCTGAGATGATGACTGTACAGCAAATAATGGTGTTTACAATAAGAGTAGAAGACATGGAAAAGTTTTCTTTTTTCTCTCTTTGTCTATGTTATCAGGAAACTTTATGAAAATGGAATAAAGAGACTGTTCATATATTACGCCCTGGGGGCTGGCAAAGTATTCTTCTATTTTTTATCATTTGGGGCGCGGAAATGTTCTAAGTTCTTTTCACTCATGACATTAATAAGAGAAACAACACGGCTAGCGGAGGCTTTAATCGGGTGAACAACCGGTCTGGAGGGATTCGACACGTGAGATTAATGCAGCATGAAAATGCGGTCAATTTCCTTCAAGGAAATACTACGTTATGCACGTATCTACCCGCTTTTCATAGGAAAGGTTGTTTGACTTAAGGGGTCTCTCGTGATAATGCTGAGATCAAAAGAGGTGGAATGTCATCAGATCACACAATTTACAAATAAAACAGCGTTGTGATTAATGATGACGTTTTACTGCCATTTTCTAGGATTGGGTGGTTCTTCTGAAAATGCACTATGACCACCTGTGGCAACCAAAGTATGACACATTATCGCAGGCATTGTCACATGAACTTCCAAGCTTGACATAGACTGAAACACTGTTCATTGAAATATACTTTTCAATTATTATTTTATAGTATTGCTCTTTAAAAAGATGGTGTCAGTAGAAAAAAATTATATAGTATTTTAATAAACTTTTTAATACCTTAGAAAATTAAGATCTGAGCCATAAGTATTGAGACTTAACAAGATTAAATAGCTGTTTTTTTTGTGTACAAATGATGCTTCTTGACAATAAACATATTCATTGACACCATTCTTGATGTTGATCATTGACTCCAAGCGGTGCATGAAGTTTGCATGCAAGCCACCCCCGTGTAGCCACCCCTGTGCAGCCACCCTGTGCAGCCACCCTGTGTAGCCACCCTGTGTAGCCGCCCTGTGCAGCAACCCCTGTGTAGCCACCCTGTGCAGCCACCCTGTGTAGCCGCCCTGTGCAGCAACCCTGTGTAGCCGCCCTGTGCAGCAACCCCTGTGTAGTCACCCTGTGCAGCCACCCTGTGCAGCCACCCCGTGTAGCCCTGTGCAGCCACCCTGTGTAGCCCTGTGCAGCCACCCTGTGTAGTCACCCTGTGCAGCCACCCTGTGCAGCCATCCTGTGCAGCCACCCTGTGTAGCCACCCTGTGCAGCCACCCTGTGTAGCCGCCCTGTGCAGCAACCCTGTGCAGCCACCCTGTGTAGCCGCCCTGTGCAGCCACCCTGTGCAGCCACCCTGTGCAGCCACCCTGTGCAGCCACCCTGTGTAGCCGCCCTGTGCAGTCACCCTGTGCAGCCACCCTGTGCAGTCACCCTGTGCAGCCACCCTGTGCAGCCATCCTGTGCAGCCACCCTGTGTAGCCACCCTGTGCAGCCACCCTGTGCAGCCACCCTGTGCAGCCATCCTGTGCAGCCACCCTGTGTAGCCACCCTGTGCAGCCACCCTGTGTAGCCGCCCTGTGCAGCAACCCTGTGTGGGCACCCTGTGCAGCAACCCTGTGTGGGCACCCTGTGCAGCAACCCTGTGTGGGCACCCTGTGCAGCCATCCTGTGCAGTATGATATTGGTGTCTGACCATTCCAACGATATTCCAGCATTCCAGCAGTAATGTGATCGGAGCGAAATGTCTGTGACCATTCCAGCAGTAACGTGATCGGAGCGGAATGTCTGTGACCATTCCAGCAGTAATGTGATTGGAGCGAAATGTCTGTGACCATTCCAGCAGTAATGTGATCGGAGCAGAATGTCTGTGACCATTAACATGGACAATTATTCCTATGGGGATGTTGTGTAGAATTTTCTGGCTTCCCACTGCATAATTTCTGAACTCTCCTAAAATCAAAGGTAAGAAATGGGGATGATCTCTCAGAGACCTGCCGCACAGGTGAACTGTTCTGTGGAGTCCATGAATGACAGCTTGTTTGATTAGATTTGCAACGTTTGACGGTTGGCTGCAAGTTTTCCTAAGACCATAAGCCATCAGAGAAAAGTGCGCCGGGGTTTGAAGATCTCACTGACAGGCCTAAAAGGTTTACAACTGGGGTCAGCCCCGGGTGCCTTATGGCTCATCAATCCGACTGGATAGCATCGTTTTAGGCTGTTATCGCACCTGCAGGAAGAGGTGAAGTCAGGATTTGATTATTCCATGGAATATAGTATCGTCTTTTACAATGTTAGAATTGTTTTACACACAAATACACATTAAATGATAATAATAATAATAAAATTTGTAAAGCGCTGATACCAGACAAGTCACATTCACATACACATGTTCACACATACAGACACAGACACACATACAGACACACACACACAGACACATATATATATATATATATATATATATATATATATATATATATATATATATATATATATATATATATATATATATATATATATATATATATATATATATATAATAATATATATATGTATGTGTGTATTTATAATAATCAAATCATTTCGTTTATAGATGCAATTTAGGAATGGATACGTCATTTCTGACATTTTCCTGAACATTAGTGATGAGATGTAGGGAATAGACTGGGATATGCTGAGTCTTGAGAAAGGTTGAGGTCAACAGGTGCTTGTCTCTACCACATAAAAGAACTGTCTTAATAAAGAAATATGTCATAAAGATTAGCCTTAGCCACCTCACCCCAAGATACGTGAGAGCCAGATTGTCTCCAATTTATCATCCCAAAATTAACTTTTATTCAAATAAGAGAAATCTGGATGTGCTGACAAGATTTGCCACTATCTAATCAATATAGATGACCGACACAGATAGGTGTTCATTATTTGATGGAATATTCAATATTGGAATCTGTCTCAAATGTTTTAACAGAGACACATAGGCCAGTACTCACTCAGAAATAAGGTAAGACCAATGCATGTTTTGTTTTACCTTGAAATGCCAATCTCAATCATTCTTTTCTCGACATATCCCTATTTTCTCAACTAATACATATCCCCATTTTCTCGACTGACATTTATCCCCGTTTTCTCGACTAATACATTTCCCCATTTTCTCGACTAATACATATTCCCATTTTCTCGACTAATACATTTCCCCATTTTCTCGACTGATACATTTCCTCATTTTCTGGACTTTCCCCATTTCGTTTCCCTGGTCAGTTGGGTCTGCATTGTTGCCTTCCAGGGATTATGGACAGGAAAGCGTCAACCACTTAAACAGGTTTAGGTCTATTGCAGTGCCTCTGTCTTTCCATAAATTGTTTGAAATCTTATTCTAACAATGCGATTGATAATGTAAATGGTACTAGTTCTTCGAACTGTCAAATAAAAGAAATCTAGATTAAAAGGTCTTTTAACAAATGTATTGAGGTATTGACCACCCCAGTAATAAATAATAATATCAATGAGCTCTTAAATCAAACAAAATGGGCTATCATTAGAAAATAAGGGTTTATATTAAGAGGTTAAAACTCCTTAGATGATCACTAACCTTTAATAAATAGTCAAATCTGCCCCAAAAATAGTTGATCACATATCATTTAAAGATGGTGTATATGCATCTGCCAAAAATACTACATATCTCACAAAGTAATTTTAGAGAAGAATTATGACAACGCTAAAAAATGCATTTTCCCCTTCCGATCCGCCTTTGTTGATATTCATGTAAAACTGAAATCCTTAGAGACAGTATAAATGATTTTTTGGCAGTGCGGGTAAAGTCATTTCAGGATAAAAATGACAATGATTTGATTAATGAAACCGTGAATTGATCCAATACACTACTTTCAAGAATTGAGTTCCAAATAGGTTGATCTCACTTTGGGAGTGCAGACAGAAATTAGCCACATTAAGATTTAACGCTTTCAACTGGTCATCTCGTAACCTGACAACAGTGATTTGCGTCTTTAACAATCAACTGACTACGTTTAATCTTTTTCAGATTCTACATTATATGTTATTATTTGAGTTAGTTTATGTGTATAAGTAAGTTATATCAGGGAGTATATGGACGTACTTAAAGTTATAAAATGCATTCCAGAGGAGTTGAAAGACACACACTCGTGTGTACTGTAGAGGATTGTGGGGCGGCCTTTGTCAACACACTTATAATATCGCCTTACCTTTTCATATCGACCTCTCGGTTTGTTCTTTACTTTAAACTATATGTCTTTAAAATATCAAGATACTATTCAGGTATAGCAATGAGAGATATGTAGCATTTATGTGCATTTGTGATGATGATGATGATGATGATGATGATGATGATGATGATGATGATGATGCTGATAGGATGATAATGGGGATGATGATGGGATTATTGGATGATGATGATGATGTTGATAGTGATTATGATGATGAAAGGATAATGATGCTACCGCTGCTGCTGCTGCTGCTGCTGCTGATGATGATGATGATGATGGAAAAGATGATGATGGAAAAGATGATGATGATGATGATGATGATGATGATGATGATGATGATGATGATGATGATGATGATGATGATGATGATGATGATGATGATGATGATGATGATGATGATGATGATGATGATGATGATGATGATGATGATGATATTGAGTAATTGTTGTTTTGTGGATGAGGTTTGCTGCAGCTTCCCACGGTGTGCCCAGCTATATAGGTGAATGCCGGGGAGGTTTATGGCCACATCTGACAGTCGGGATCCATAAACCAGAACATAATATCTCATGTTGTTAAATAGACACATTAACATTAAGGGAAGAATGTATGTACACGTTAAGGGAAGGGCTCCTTTGTCGTGATGATATCATCTTTACGCTCTTCACATATTGATTCACGTAACAAAGGGTTTTACATCAAGAATTTATACATAATAGCAAGCAACGTTATATTATTTCCTTTTAACATAAAATAAATGCTATTGTAACAAGAAGATCACTCATCATCAAACAAAACATTTAAAATTGTACATGAGAGTAAATGTTTTAAATGACATATTCGTATTCAAGGTAGGCGGAATAAGATCTATGAACAAAGCAATTGACACAATATGTCCATTTCAAAACCCAACCATTATCGAATATCGCCTACGGAAACAGACATCATACATAACATCTCATTAAAATGCTTTTCTTGATTTACTTTGAGCGAAAACTTTACATGGATTTCTTGATCTTTTATGTAAAAACAACTATCACAATATTAAGACTGAAAATGTATAACTAAAACCAGTCCGAATTCTAAAATAACAATTTTATTGGATCTCAAGTTGTTAATAATATTTGGTCTAAGAAAAACTTACCATGCATCTTGTTATTTTAATCACACTTTCTTAATTTATATAAACTATGATCCAAATCAATCAATTGCATTAATGATAATATAATACATTATAGATTTAACAGTAATATGAAATTTTAATAATATATTTATATATATATATATATATATATATATATATATATATATATATATATATATATATATATATATATATATATATATATATATATATATATATATATATATATATATATATATATATATATATATATATAAAACAGAGAGTATCTATTCATAACGCTTTTTTAAGTAGTGCTTATATCTGGTACAGGTGTATCTTGAGGCGCTTCTTAGAAACATCTGCAAAGACACTTGTTCAGATCTCATTTGGGAGGTCATTTGGGAGGTCATACCAGAGTTTAGGGGTAATGGCCTAGAAGGTCTTGTCCCTACAATTTTCATATGGGTCTGCTCAACAAGCAGTTTCAGTCACAATTATGTGGTCCTTTACATATATATGAATCACAAAGATATCCAAAGGAAGAGTGAAAAAGATATGCACTGAGGATATATTTGGGGAAGCTAGTGATGGAGGAAGATGTTGTCGTTTGATGTTTATGACACAGAGCTAGTCTGTGGAAAGTGGTCTTCCTCTTGTCGGATACTGCTCCGGTTTGAGATATAGGGCGGCGCTTTATGTGCCATCTGGCGGGCTCCATCTGAGCAGCTCATAGATATATCCACTCTGTTATTCATCAGTTTGTCTGATCTGCAGAACCGAGTTCTCCACAAAAAAAGAAAGATTTACAGAGAGATTCAGATATCTCAGTACGCTTCTCATTTGTCTTCCTCAACAAAACATGTGTGCAAACATATTTATATCTATTACGACATTTGACGACAATCATAAAGTGTGCAGGGTTTGCACAGGTTCGTGTTGGGTGTTGTCACGGGAAATGAATTCCCCCACCAAACTCTCCATACCAGCAGAGATAATCTCTCAGACAATTTATCACTCTTCCTCTTTGTCTTTTTTTAACAGAAGAAGGCGATCGGTGATAAATCTCCGTGGCGCTGGTATTGGACATGAACGCATAGTGTATAGAAGGTCGCTGACAGAGCGGAGGACTTGGCCGCCACTATAGCTATCTTATGATGCAACTAACAGCACTACAACTCACAAGTGCAGATATGTGCTATGGCTTACACTTGCTACTTCCCACAGGTCCAACACAGACATTGGTTTGTGATAGGAATACTGTAAGACATACTTGAGACGGGGCAATACATCATACCAACAAGTCAGAAAACACCAGATCTTTGGTGGAAATCTGCAAAACATTGATCACTGAACATTTGCTGACTACAACATTATTCAAGGATATTTCAATGTTTGGAAATATAATGCAAGTTAAACTCTGAAACGTTCATCATTGCAGTGGTATATATCAGTAGTATCCTTTCAGAGATGAATTTCAGTCTCAATTACCATTTCTATTTAGGGGCGGACCATTATTTATTCGGGGAGGGGTGGGGGTGGAGGAAAGTAAAAAAAAAATTGAGAAAAAAATATCGAGAATGCCAACCATAAGAAAAATAAATAAATTGAGACTCGCCCATCTGCAGGGTCCGTGGGTCTGTCTGTGTACAGAAATTTTGACATTTTGCTACCTTATCAGAGATCCAAGATACAGGCTTCAAATTTTTTTTCCACACATGCATCCCATGAAGGCCTAATAGGATGACCTCATCTATGACCTTGACTTTGTCATAAGCTTTAGATTGGAACAAAAATCTTTTATTGTAAATAAAATATTTGACATTTTGCTATAACTTGCTATATCCTAAAAGCACTGACTTACTGATTTATCGATAATTAAGCTGTCTGCTGTTCCACTCCTTGTCTACAACAAAAGAGCACACACTATTGTGTGACTCTTATCATGCACATATCAGGTCACATTTATTCCAATTTTGAACATTTGTTCAAATTTTCCAAAAGGTGCATGGGCGATGGATTCTTTTTTTTTTAATACAAAATCGGCTGTCAACCTAGGGTACCTTTAGACTGCCTGATGTCTGGAAAAAATGTATGATGTCCAGGCGATATGTGGTCGGCGGTCAGGTGGCCGTGCATTGCCCATATCTAATGCAACCACATCCGAGGCAAATAGGACAGACCTTTCTGGCACCCTGGACTTTATATGCAAGTGAAGTTTACTTAAATAATGACGACTTGTTGAAATAGTTATATAAACTGTGAATTAGTGTAAGTAAAGCCCCCCTCCCCCCAAAAAAAATTGGCAAAATCTTTTTCCTCCAACCTCCTGAATGAATAATGGTCCGTCTCTTATAATATTTTCAGATTAATGTCATTTTTCCGTTTGAAATCGAAAACTGTTTTGAACACAATTATAATTTGGTAAAAGGTTCTGTGTAATAATATAGTTGTAAACATTCACACACATACATGTCTTGATACCGATCTGAAAAACAGAAAACTGTTGTATATCTTTATTGCAGCAAAATTTGATATTTGGTATTGTGACATCTATAGGTTTAGCAATGTGATATAGATATGATTAGTAATCTGAAATCTATAAATATAGTAATATGACATAAATATGGTTAATAAAGTAATATCCATATGGGAAGTAATATAACATCTAAATGGTTAGTGATGTGATATCTATATAGCTAGTAATGTGACATCTATATGGTTAGTAATGTGACATCTATATGGTTAGTAATGTGACATCTATATGGTTAGTAATGTGACATCTAGATGGTTAGTAATGTGACATCTAGATGGTTAGTAATGTGACATCTAGATGGTTAGTAATGTGACATCTATATAGTTAGTAATGTGACATCTATATGGTTAGTAATGTGACATCTAGATGGTTAGTAATGTGACATCTGTATGGTTAGTGATGTGATATCTAGATGGTTAGTAATGTGATATCTTTATAGTTAGTGATGTGACATCTATATGGTTAGTGATGTGATATCTATATGGTTAGTAATGTGACATCTATATGGTTAGTGATGTGACATTTATATGGTTAGTGATTTGACATCTATATAGTTAGTGACGTGGCATCTATATAGTTAGTGATGTGACATCTAGATGGTTAGTAATGTGACATCTATATAGTTAGTGATGTGACATCTATATGGTTAGTGATGTGATATCTATATGGTTAGTAATGTGACATCTAGATGGTTAGTAATGTGACATCTAGATGGTTAGTGATGTGATATCTATATGGTTAGTAATGTGACATCTATATGGTTAGTGATGTGACATCTATATGGTTAGTGATGTGATATCTATATGGTTAGTAATGTGACATCTAGATGGTTAGTGATGTGACATCTATATGGTTAATGATGTGACATCTATATAGTTAGTGATGTGACATCTAGATGGTTAGTGACGTGGCATCTAGATAGTTAGTGATGTGACATCTATATGGTTAGTAATGTGACATCTATATGGTTAGTAATGTGACATCTATATGGTTAGTAATGTGACATCTAGATGGTTAGTCATGTGACATATATATGGTTAGTAATGTGACATCTATATGGTTAGTAATGTGACATTTAGATGGTTAGTAATGTGACATCTAGATGGTTAGTAATGTGACATCTAGATGGTTAGTAATGTGACATCTAGATGGTTAGTATTGTGACATCTATATGGTTAGTGATGTGAAATCTATATGGTTAGTAATGTGACATCTAGATGGTTAGTAATGTGACACCTAGATGGTTAGTAATGTGACATCTATATGGTTAGTAATGTGACATCTAGATGGTTAGTAATGTGACATCTATATGGTTAGTAATGTGACATCTATATGGTTAGTAATGTGACATTTAGATGGTTAGTAATGTGACATCTAGATGGTTAGTAATGTGACATCTAGATGGTTAGTAATGTGACATCTAGATGGTTAGTATTGTGACATCTATATGGTTAGTGATGTGAAATCTATATGGTTAGTAATGTGACATCTAGATGGTTAGTAATGTGACATCTAGATGGTTAGTAATGTGACATCTATATGGTTAGTAATGTGACATCTAGATGGTTAGTAATGTGATATCTATATGGTTAGTGATGTTATATCTATATGATTAGTGATGTGACATCTATATAGTTAATGATGTGACATCTAGATGGTTAGTGACGTGGCATCTATATAGTTAGTGATGTGACATCTATATGATTAGTAATGTGACATCGAGATGATTAGTAATGTGACATCTATATGGTTAGTGATGTGACATCTATATGTGACATCTTGATGGTTAGTAATGTGACATCTAGATAGTAATGTGATATCTAGATGGTTAGCGATGTGACATCTTTGTGGTCAGTAAAGTGGCATCGATATAGTTAGTAATGCGATTGGAGTCCAAATCACCCCGGGATAACCTGTAATTATTATGTAGGCATTATGTAGATAATGCACCGTGTCGCCCCGGGATAACCTGCAATGGTTATGAAGGCGATATGTCAGATAATGCACCGTGTCGCCCCGGGATAACCTGCAATGGTTATGAAGGCGATATGTCAGATAATGCACCGTGTCCACATCGCCCCGGGATAACCTGTAATTATTATGTAGGCATTATGTTAGATAATGCACCGTGTCGCCCCGGGATAACCTGCAATGGTTATGAAGGCAATATGTCAGATAATGTTGGTTAGAGGAGGGAGGAGTTAGGCCCCGGGATAACCTGCAATGGTTATGAAGGCGATATGTCAGATAATGTTGGTTAGAGGAGGGAGGAGTTAGGTTCTCTCACAACCGGCTCCACCCGACTTAATTAAGTGGTAACTGTATTCAATTACGTATTGTTGTGGTAGATACATGATAATGAATCATTTGTGTTCACTCCTATTTATGTGTTCTTTTTCCCTTCTTATATTTAATTAAGATAAATTTCTTCTACTTTTGACCTTCATGATTTCCATGAAAACCCAGTGCTTATTTAGAGAAAGAAGTTAAGCAGTAAATATCTACATGACCATATGATATGTTGTGTGCTCATCATGCTCACAAACCCAATATAAGCGTTCTTGATACATTCTCTGGAGTACTACATAGATTAGCATTCATCTTGATAATTTCTGTTTGAGTTTCAGACCTTCCGATGTCTTCTTGACATAACTCAGAATCTTGATATATCTAGAGTAGTATTATAGCTACACATAGACCTTAATATATTCTGAAGTTGGTTGTAATACAGCTATATAAAGACCTTCATATGTTATGAAATGGTAATATAAATGAATAAAAACATTAATTAATGTATTCTAAAAAGGTAATATAGCTTTATATAGACCTTACTATGTTCTGAAATGGTAATATAACTATACATAGACCTTAATGTGTTTTGAAGCGGTAATATAGCTATACATAGACCTTAATGTTTTCTGAAGTGGTAATATAGCTATACATAGACCTTAATATATTCTTAAGTGGTAATATAGCTGTATTCCTTCTTGGTATAAATATTCTTGGTATAAATTCATTGCAATCGGATACTTTATATAACATAACCCCATGGGTTGATAGCTCTGCTGACTTGAATGAAAACACATGAACTGAGAAAAGGTGCAACAAGCAACCAGGTTATGCTTTTCCATACAAGATCCTAATTCAGTTTTGATGAGATATTCATTAATAGTTGGTAAATCATTATCTTGTTACCAATGCAAAAATTTAATGCACAAAATTTGTGATTTTTTCAAAAATCTAATAGCTATCACTTAGTTGTTAAGGATGCTGCCATTATGAATAACATAGCCAATGAGAATCGAGATAACAAGTTGGGGCCAAATTTGATATGTAACATGCATTTTGATTGGTCAAAATCATCATCTGCTCAAGTCTGCCCCACTTGTAATGGTTGTGAGATTTTGCATGCACACAAATTTTGAATTCAAGGTCAATGTGTCAAGGTCAAAGGTCACATGACTAAGAAAGTATGACGAGGCACAGCTATGACCTAAGACATTTCTGTATACCAAGTTTTAAATTCCTCTAATAAGTGGTTGCTGAGATATGCTCCATACAAAATGTGTGATCTCAAGGTCACTGCACTTTGGTCAATGGTGACATCACTAAGATTTGAAGGAATCTGAATCTTCACCTCAATATCTATATCTGTATAAAACTTGAAACTTACATTACTGGTAATTTTCGATTTTTTTTAAACATAGTGTTGATATATAACAGATATTTAGCATCTCCAGTTCATCATTCATGACCTATGGCCTGCACAATAATACAAAGGTCAAGGTCACAGTATCAAGGTCAAAGGTCAAATATGTATAAAACGTATGGTGTTCAGAAGAGTGTTGATATTTAGCAGATACGAACTAGTTTTTATTCACTTTTAATGCTTGAGATGTTGCATGTTCACAAATTTTGAATTCAAGGTCAATGTGTCAAGGTCAAAGGTCACATGACTAAGAAAGTATGACGAGGCAGGACTATGACCTAAGACATTTCTGTATTCCAAGTTTTAATTTCTTCTTATAAGTGGTTGCTGAGATATGCTCCTTACAAAATTTGTGACATCAAGGTCATTGCATTAAGGTCAATGGTGACATCACTAAGATTTGAAGGAATCTGAATCTTCAACTCTCTATCTACCTCTGTATTAAATATGAAACAAATATTACTGGTAGTTTTTAAGGAGAAGATTTTTAAACATAGTGTTAGTATATAAAAGATATGAAGTGTTTTTTATTCACTTCTGATGGTTGTGATGTGGCATGTTCACAAATTTTGAATTCGAGGTCAGTGTGTCAAGGTCAAAGGTCACATGACTAAAATTGTATGACAAGGCACAGCTTTAACATAAGACATTTCTGCATACCAAGTTCTAATTTCCTCTAATAAGTGGTTGCTGATATATGCTCAGTACAAAATTTGTGACCTCATGGTCACTGCACCACGGTCAATGGTGACATCACTAAGATTTGAAGGAATCTGAATCTTCACCTATATATCTACCTCTATATAAAATATGAAAGATATAGTACTGGTAGTTTTGGAGAAGACGGACGGACAGACATTTTCCCCCTTCTAAAGCTCTGCGAACTAAAGTCTCAGCAGAGCTAATAACAAAGCCCTAATCTGTATATTCTTTACTCAAGGACATAAAGCAGATGAATGTTGTGTCCTGATTTCATGCAGTAATACGATTTTATGTGTAGGAGTCACTTTGACAATTTTGTCTTGAAATATATTTTATGAAGGTGATCAGTGCTAACACTGCAGAAAATTTTACACCATAGGTTGTCCATATTTACTTTTAAAAATGGTTTAAACAATTCTCCTGAAATGCTTTCTTCTAACAGAACGCATTAACTGATTGCAGGTCACCATCTTGCCCACATAGATTCGGAAGTGTCTCCCCCCAAAAACAACAACAACAACCAAAAACAAAAAAAGAAAACAACCAAAAATTCTCTAAAAATCCAGCCATTAAAAAAATAGATGTTAACCCGCAATTACACCATTAAAGCAAGTTTGAATTTATTTATGATTAAACTAATAACATGTTTGACTTATAGGATCAATTATATCTCCTACAGAACCAATTATGCTTCTTACAGAATCAATTATGTCTCCTACAGAACCAATTATGCTTCTTACAGAATCAATTATGCCTCCTACAGAACCAATTATGCTTCCTACACAACCAATTATATCTCCTACACAACCAATTATGCCTCTTACAGAACCAACTACCTCTTACAGCACCAATCAACTTACATTTAAAAACATATACACCTTTTGCGCTCACTGCATAACGGCGAATTTATATATGACCTTGTTATATCTCTGGCTGCTGAGATGATACATTGCATTGGTGAAAGCTTTTGACAGGACCTAGACGACACCCACACCAAGTGGACTTTATATCTTATTACAAAAGATCAAATTATACCTTGCCCAAAATGTCTTGTGTTCGTCTTTAGTGTGTTTTCGCAGACTCAGAGAAAGGTACTGTTGATACAATAAGGCAGCCCTTTCAACTATAGCTACATATTCAGAAACAATTATAAAAAGTGATATGAGCTATTGTTAGTTCAAAATACCAAAGGTCCATCATTAATTTGTGATTTACTGTCATTTGGTCTGTCTATCGACCTTTAAAACTGAGTAGATATTAATTGTTTTATCTATTAAGCGACTTGCATGCATTTCTAGGAATATTTCACAAATATTACTCTGGGAATGGTAGCCATCAGGACTTTGGACTTCATTTTGTATCTTCAAATGCTCACCTGTTTTGAACCAGACAGAACATGGCTCCAAATCATAAAATCATGAATCCTGGTCATTCATCACAAGAATATTTATAATGAAACAACTCATCCAGGGTGTGTGTTTGAGATATCTGAACATCTTTCCAAAGCATCTTTTTTTTTAGCACAATCCGTAGTCAACAATGGTTGCATTATCACCAAAAGACATTCTAGATAACATTCAGGTAAACTCAGATAAGTAACAAAAACAAGGGAAGCCATGTAAGGCTAGCCTTAAGCCGATTGAAGGACCATAACATCATGCCCAATATTGGCAAGCTGCTATTGTTGCTAAACCGAAAAATGAAGTGCCATACCGCATAGCTTGACTGCTCCTTTTCCATTACACCTTATGAAGTTAATTACATTATGAAATCATAGTGTTAGGCCCACATACAAAGTAGCTTAATGAGATCTGCGTCTGACTATATTGACACTGTTCCATTATAGAGTATCTATAAATCATGTTGTTGTTTGAGATATCTGGGAATCTTGTTATAATGCAGGCAGATCCCGTCTGAAATCTCGTTATTCCAGCAGACATCACAAGAAGGTCTCGGCCATGTTTATGATCACACCAATTTGTCACATGAAAATCACTGCTACCCAATCTCCAGACACAAACAATGTAAGTACATAAGCTTAAGTTCAAGGAGTTTTTCTTCCTACAGTTCCAATAATGTAATACAAAATACAAAATAAACACTATGCAGATATACAGGGATACAGGGGTTAATCATGTTACCCATCCCCTGCAATACTAAATAAACACTGTATGCAGCAGATATACAGGGTTACAAGGGTTAATCATGTTACCCATCCCCTGCAATACAAAATAAACACTGTATGCAGCAGATATACAGGGTTACAAGGGTTAATAATGTTACCCATCCCCTGCAATACAAAATAAACACTGTATGCAGCAGATATACAGGGTTACAAGGGTTAATCATGTTACCCATCCCCTGCAATACAAAATAAACACTGTATGCAGCAGATATACAGGGCTACAAGGTTTAATCATGTTACCCATCCCGTGCAATACAACATAAACACTGTAGACAGATGGACAAGGTTACAAGGGTTAATAATGTTACTCATCCCCTGCAATACAACATAAACACTGTACACAGATATACAGGGTTACAAGGGTTAATCATGTTACTCATCCCCTGCAATACAATATAAACACTGTAGACAGATGTACAGGGTTACAAGGGTTAATCATTTTACTCATCCCTTGCAATAAAATATGAACACTATATGCAGATATACAGGGCTACAATGGTTAATCATGTTACTCATCCCTTGCAATACAATATAAACACTGTATGCAGATATACAGGGTTACAAGGGTTAATCATGTTACTCAACCCCTGCAATACAATATAAACACTGTAGACAGATATACAGGGTTACAAGGGTTAATCATGTTACTCATCCCCTGCAATACAATATAAACACCGTCGACAGATATACAGGGTTAAAAGGGTTAATCATGTTACTCATCCCCTGCAATACAATATAAACATTACATGCAGATATACAGGGCTACAGGGGTTAATCATGTTACCAATCCCCTGCAAAACAATATAAACACTATATACAAATATACAGGGTTACAAGGGTTAATCATGTTACTCATCCCCTTCAATACAATATAAACACTGTAGACAGATATACAGGGCTACAAGGGTTAATCATGTTACTCATCCCCTGCAATTCAATATAAACACTGTATGCAGCAGATATACAGGGTTACAGGGGTTAACCATGTTACTCATCCCCTGCAATACATCATAAACACTGTAGACAGATATACAGGGCTACAAGGGTTAATCATGTTACCCATCCCCTGCAATACAATATAAACACTGTATGCAGATATACAGGGTTAAAAGGGTTAATCATGTTACTCATCCCCTGCAATACAATATAAACACTGTAGACAGATATACAGGGTTACAAGGGTTAATCATGTTACTCATCATCCCCTGCAATACAATATAAACATTATATGCAAATATACAGGGTTACAAGGGTTAATCATGTTACTCATCCCCTGCAATACAATATAAACACTGTAGACAGATGTACAGGGTTACAAGGGTTAATCATGTTACTCATCCCCTGCAATACAATAAAACACTAGATGCAGATACACAGGGCTACAAGGGTTAATCATGTTACCCATCCCCTGCAACACAATAAAACACTAGATGCAGATATACAGGGCTACAAGGGTTAATCATGTTATTCATACCCTGCACTACAATATAAACACTAAAACATAATACTTTCCAAGTATTCATCCACGGTACTCATTGGGAAGAGAAATGTGAAATAGTTATATAGTTCCTTTTATCATTCATGAAGATTTTAGCCCAAACGAGTTAAATGCTTTCAACGTATTTATTATGCTTCCAATGTACCATGCTTCCAATACATTATGCTTCCAATGCATTATGCTTCCAATGCTCTATGCTTACAATGCTCTATGCTTCCAATGCTACATGCTTCCAATACATTATGCTTCTAATACATTATGCTTCCAATGCTCCATGCTTCCAATGTATCATGCTCCATGCTTCCAATGCATCATGCTTCCAATGCATCATGATTCCAATGCATCATGCTTTAAATGCTTCATGCTTCCAATGCATCATGCTTCCAATGCATCATGCTTCCAATGTATTATGCTTCCAATGCATCATGCTTCCAATGATCTATGCTTACAATGTATCATGCTTCCAATGCATCATGCTTCCAATGTATTATGCTTCCAATGCATCATGCTTTCAATGTATCATGCTTCCAATGTAGTATGCTTCCAATGCACCATGCTTCCAATGCAACATGCTTCCAATGCATCATGCTTCCAATGCATCATGCTTCCTATGCATCATGCGTCCAATGTATTATGCTTCCAATGCATCATGCTTCCAATGCTCTATGCTAACAATGCTCCATGCTTCCAATGCTCCATGCTTCCAATGCATCATGCTTCCAATGCATCATGCTTCCAATGCTCTATGCTAACAATGCTCCATGCTTCCAATGCTCCATGCTTCCAATGCATCATGCCTCCAGTGTATCATGCTTCCAATGCATTATGCTTCCAGTGTATCATGCTTCCAATGCATTATGCTTTCAATGCATTATGCTTCTAATGCTCCATGCTTCCAATGCTCCATGCTTCCAATGCATCCAATGTTTCATGTGTTTCACCATGTAAGTTTGTGTAATAGTTCAAGCTTACAAAACCATTTACAATAGTTTCCTGGTATATTTAAAAAAAATATTTTTAATAGTGTCATATATTCGACAAAAAGAACATGAAACCTTGTCAAATCTAATTTTCTCGGCAACAAATAGAAATCTTATACTGATATTTGAGAACCAGCTTATCCCAAAAACTGTAATAATGCATCATGCTTCCAATGCATCATGCTTCCAATGAATCATGCATCCAATGCACCATGCTTCCAAAGCATTATGCTTCCAAAGCATTATGCTTCCAATGCATCATGATTCCAATGTATCATGCATCCAATGCACCATGCTTCCAAAGCATTATGCTTCCAATGCATCATGCTTTCAATGTATCATGCTTCCAATGCTCCATGCTTACAATGTATCATGCTTTCAATGTATCATGCTTTCAATGTATCATGCTTTCAATGTATTATGCTTCCAATGTATCATGCTTCCAATGCTTCATGCTTCCAATGCTTCATGCTTCCAATGCATCATGCTTCCAATGCATCATGCTTCGTATGTATTATGCTTCCAATGTTTCATGCTTCCAATGCATTATGCTTACAATGTATCATGCTTCCAATGCATCATGCTTCCAATGCTCCATGCTTTCAATGTATCATGTTTTCAATGTATCATGCTTCCAATGCTACATGCTTACAATGTATCATGCTTCCAATGCATCATGCTTTCAATGTATCATGCTTCTAATGTATTATGCTTCCAATGCATCATGCTTCCAATGCTCTATGATTACAATGTATTATGCTTCCAATGTATCATACTTCCAATGCTTCATGCTTCCAATGTTCCATGCTTCCAATGCATCATGCCTCCAGTGTATCATGCTTCCAATGCTTCATGCTTCCAATGCTCCATGCTTCCAATGCATCATGCCTCCAGTGTATCATGCTTCCAATGCATTATGCTTCCAGTGTATCATGCTTCCAATGCATTATGCTTTCAATGCATTGTGCTTCTAATGCTCCATGCTTCCAATGCTCCATGCTTCCAATGCATCATGCCTCCAGTTTATCACGCTTCCAATGCATTATGCTTCCAGTGTATCATGCTTCCAATGCATTATGCTTTCAATGCATTATGCTTCTAATGCTCCATGCTTCCAATGCTCCATGCTTGCAATGCATCCAATGCAATGCATCCATGCTTGCAATGAATCCAATGTTTCATGTGTTTTACCATGTAAGTTTGTGTAATAGTTCAGGCTTACAAAACCATTTACAATAGTTTCCTGGTATATTTAAAACAAAATATTTTTAATAGTGTCATATATTCGACAAAAAGAACATGAAACCTTGTCAAATCTAATTTTCTCGGCAACAAATAGAAATCTTATACTGATATTTGAGAACCAGCTTATCCCCAAAATTGTTATAAGATTTCAAATTCAATACGTGCATTTCACATATTTTTGGCAGTAGGTGTCTTGGATTTAATCTTGAATGGATTATCGTCCATATAATTAGAGTAAATCAAAGTATCAGTTACATGTTATTTTCCTATAAATACTAGTTATAAGATACTGATCATTCTCCAGGCAGTTTCTATACCATTGCCCTAGCCTGCAAGGTCATGGTGACCTTGTGGTGCAATTAATAGCATATTTTGTCCCATAATGCCTTCATTATCGCCATAAGGACCCTACTTGTCTCACTCTCACCATGCTGAAGTCTTGCACTGTGCAATTACCTCCTGAAAGCACTTCTACCAAACCCCACTCCATGGAAAAGGCCGGGACACAATACTACCCAGTAAACAAGGCAACGCGTCAAATTATTGGTTCCTCGATTACGTCAATAACGTTTAATCGTCTTTGTTATAAGCGGCAAAAAAAATGCAATTTGCATGTTAAGCAGCATGTTCTGCGCTCCACAATTGCATCATGTTGAAATGAGAAGATCAAATTTGTCTCAGTAATTTGACCCATTGTCCATGTCATCTATAGTGTCACATATAAAGGCAGATAGCAACTGTTGAGATTATATTGTATGGGCTTAACGAGTGGGCGATAAAGAGTTGGTAACAAGGACGTGTGGGTGCATATTGGACTAACTGATCTATAAACTATCAATTATGATAATATATTTGATTAAAACTCTTTGGTGCACCAAATTAAAAGTCAGTCCTCCTTAAAATAAAGATAAACTGCACAACCTATGTGAGCTCTTCATGCACTACTTCAATAAAATGATTTTCATTAGTTTGGAAGCTCTTATATTCATGATGAAACTTTGCTAATATTCAAACATTTGATCTACCACTAGCTTTAACATAGTAATTAAAGATTTTATAAAATGATATTAAGGGAAGAACATGTGAGTGCAGTGTTCAGGCTGGAAGATCTCTCAAGTTGGTTCTGGTGGAAGGATCTCAAGAGTCCGAAGGACGAGTGAGATCTTTCCACCAGAACCAACGACCTATGTTCTTGACTTTATCTCATACTTAACTCCTACAGATAGGTTTGAGATAAAGGTTTTGGTTTGATGTCCAATCTATTTAAAGCAAAACAGAAAGGAAAACATTGCAGCATGTGTGGACCTATGATGTGTGTGTCAAACAACATAAACAATGCCACGCCCCCTTTTTAATGACGTCACACTCAATGATGTCATTACAACATATAATTTATTATGTTATGACGCCATTGAGAGGTGGGCATAGTGCCACTCTATATTGTGAGATCCTTCCATCAGAACCAACGTGAGAGATCTGTCAGCCTGAACACTGCACAAACCTATGTTCTTGACTTTATCTCATACTCAAAGAGAACCGCATTAGCTTCCAGCCAGCTCTCACAGCACGTGGACAACTGCACGTGCAGGGATATTGATGCGTACGCAAATATGATGATATATCAAGAGAGGAAACAAAAATCTATGCATTTCCTGACCTTCCGAGGCAGATGATGTTGTAAACTGTGCAAACAATTGCTTTCCCTCCAAATGTGTATCTGGCCATCTTCTAAAATGAATTAGCTTGTGGTCTGTGATTTTAATATTCCAAAAATATATCAGGAATGTCACTTTATATTGTTCCAAAGTCAGAGGTATGGCATCAAAAATAATTCAGATCACTTTGGTGCCCGGAAGTAATTGGTAGCTGAAGGAGTTATATAACGTCACAATACATTTTCACGTGAGGTCAATCAAAACAATACCCACAACATTCAAATATTTACAACTCGCCAATCAAGTTTTAGCATGCACGTGAGAAGACTGACTTCCAGGCACAAAAGTGATCTGAATTTTCTGCAGCCAAGAAAATTTACAAAACCATTAAAAATATTTGATATTTTGGAATATTTTTCATTGGGATTGTTTTATCAATGCATCCTGTATATGCTGTCCAAAGTACACTATCTATAATTCTCTGTATACGTCACGGTAAGGAAATCCCAAGAAACTTGTTTCATCTCTTGACGTACATCATATTTGCATTACGCAATCGCCTCGTGCACATGCCATCCAGGGACATGACGTCACTCACCAGCACGTGCAGTGAGAAAAAACTGATGCGGTTCTCTTTGCTCATACCTCCTGCAGATAGGTATGAGATAAAGTTTTGGTTTGATTTCCATTGATTTACATTGAGATAAAATTCTATAAATAATCACAAGGTTAACTTTGGGCTGCTGGTGACATCACACAGTTCCAAGACCATCGTCAGATAGCTTTACAACATCTTTGGTCTAAACCTAGAAGCTCCCTACGATATCCTTGAGATAATCCTCGAGGCTCCCTACAATATCCTAGGGATAAAATCCTAGAGGCTCCCAACGATATCCTTGGGATAATCCTAGACGCTCCCTAGGATATCCTTGGGATAATCCTAGGGGCTCCCTACGATATCCTTGGGATAATCCTAGAGGCTCCCTACGATATCCTTGGGATAATCCTAGACGCTCCCTACGATATCCTTGGGATAATCCTAGAGGCTCCCTACGATATCCTTGGGATAATCCTAGAGGCTCCCTACGATATCCTTGGGATAATCCTAGAGGCTCCCTACAATATCCTTGGGATAATCCTAGAGGCTCCCTACGATATCCTTGGGATAATCCTAGAGGCTCCATACGATATCCTTGGGATAATCCTAGAGGCTCCCTACGATATCCTTGGGATAATCCTAGAGGCTCCCTACGATATCCTTGAGATAACCCTCGGGACGCTGGCCTCACAGAGATGGGACGCTGGCCTCACAGAGACGGGACGCTGACCTCACAGAGACGGGACGCTGACCTCACAGAGACGGGACGCTGGCCTCACAGAGGACGCTGGCCTCACAGAGGACGCTGGCCTCACAGAGGACGCTGGCCTCACAGAGGACGCTGGCCTCACAGAGGACGCTGGCCTCACAGAGGACGCTGGCCTCACAGAGGACGCTGGCCTCACAGAGGACGCTGGCCTCACAGAGGACGCTGGCCTCACAGAGGACGCTGGCCTCACAGAGGACGCTGGCCTCACAGAGGACGCTGGCCTCACAGAGGACGCTGGCCTCACAGAGGACGCTGGCCTCACAGAGACGGGACGCTGGCCTCACAGAGAGAGGATGCTGGCCTCACAGAGAGAGGATGCTGGCCTCACAGAGGACGCTGGCCTCACAGAGGACGCTGGCCTCACAGAGGACGCTGGCTTAACAGAAAACGCAAGAAACTTGTTTCATCTCTTGAAGTACATCATATTTGCATTACGCAATCGCCTCGTGCACATGCCATCCAGGGACATGACGTCACTCACCAGCACGTGCAGTGAGAAAAAACTGATGCGGTTCTCTTTGCTCATACTTACCTCCTGCAGATAGGTATGAGATAAAGTTTTGGTTTGATTTCCATTGATTTACATTGAGATAAAATTCTATAAATAATCACAAGGTTAACTTTGGGCTGCTGGTGACATCACACAGTTCCAAGACCATCGTTAGATAGCTTTACAACATCTTTGGTCTAAACCTAGAAGCTCCCTACGATATCCTTGAGATAATCCTCGAGGCTCCCTACAATATCCTTGGGATAATCCCAGAGGCTCCCAACGATATCCTTGGGATAATCCTAGACGCTCCCTACGATATCCTTGGGATAATCCTAGAGGCTCCCTACGATATCCTTGGGATAATCCTAGAGGCTCCCTACGATATCCTTGGGATAATCCTAGAGGCTCCCTACGATATCCTTGGGATAATCCTAGAGGCTCCATACGATATCCTTAGGATAATCCTAGAGGCTCCCTACGATATCCTTGGGATAATCCTAGAGGCTCCCTACGATATCCTTGAGATAACCCTCGGGACGCTGGCCTCAACAGAGATGGGACGCTGGCCTCACAGAGACGGGACGCTGGCCTCACAGAGACGGGACGCTGGCCTCACAGAGGACGCTGGCCTCACAGAGGACGCTGGCCTCACAGAGACGGGACGCTGGCCTCACAGAGAGAGGACGCTGGCCTCACAGAGGACGCTGGCCTCACAGAGGACGCTGGCCTCACAGAGGACGCTGGCTTAACAGAAAACGCTGGCTTTACAGAAGGAAGCTGGCTTTCAGATGGACGCTGGCTTTCAGATGGATGCTGGCTTTCAGATGGACGCTGGCTTAACAGATGGACGCTGGCTTAACAGAAGGAAGCTGGCTTTCAGATGGACGCTGGCTTAACAGAAAACGCTGGCTTTCAGAAGGACGCTGGCTTTCAGATGGACGCTGGCTTTCAGAAGGACGCTGGCTTTCAGATGGACGCTGGCTTAACAGAAAACGTTGGCTTTACAGAAGGAAGCTGGCTTTCAGAAGGACGCTGGCGTTCAGATGGACGCTTGCTTAACAGAAAACGCTGGCTTTACAGAAGGAAGCTGGCTTTCAGAAGGACGCTGGCTTTCAGATGGATGCTGGCTTAACAGAAAACGCTGGCTTTCAGGAGGACGCTGGCTTTCAGATGGACGCTGGCTTTCAGAAGGACGCTGGCTTTCAAATGGACGCTGGCTTTCAGAAGGACGCTGGCTTTCAGAAGGACGCTGGCCTCACAGAAATGGTAATGTGTTGTATTATTGTTTAACACCACTGTCTAATCACTCAGCACAGTTCAATACATGAAAATGGTAACAGCAAAATCTGATATCATCTGCAATGAATTGTTGTAGATTCACAATTAATTGGCATTTTTGTCAACCACAAGTAATCTGTTTTTCATTAAAAGCTATATAAACCAGTTGAAGTTACCTGATATCTTTACTAATCGACATATAAGAAAAGTATCACAAATCTCTATACACACATTATCATTTGCTGTGTTGTGAAAAATAGGAAAAACTCGTTTCAAATTAGATATTATTAATGGAACAGATGTCGAGTGTACTAAGTTATATCCCAGTCATTATTGAATATTGAAGGCAATTTATCAGAAGATTTACACTCAATACAAATATAAAGATAGACAAAATAATAACTGATTCCTATAAATCCAGTGCACAATATTGTTGCATGACAAGAATTAATTTAATTTGAACTTGTAGAAATACCTTGATTCCATCCATGCCCCAGATGTATTGTTCCAATATAACAATGTATGGATTAGTGATCTGGCGATAGGAATGTGATTTAAGGAGGAGCAACATCTGTTGGTATTATGCTATGTAAACATCAGGAGCTGCTGGAGTTATAACATTGCCTGTCTGACATGCCTGATTCTAATGTTAATATTTGCTTTTGGACTACATTTCAAGTATTCACAATCATACTTGAACAATAAGTAGTATATTCTATATTTAATATAAGTTGTCCACCTCATTTACAAAGCAGTGTATAAGATATGAAACGTATTTGTTCCATTTTTAAGAATAAAAAAGCAATTATAAATGTACTGTATGTAGTTACTTGGCTTATGTTCAGATAAGAAGGTATATATCACAACATAACAATCAACAAATCAGATAAGGGCAAGATCCCTTAGCCATTGTAAGGATTTGCGATGATTAAGGTCACATGAAGAGGTCTGAAGAAGATCTGAACAAGCCTCACATACTCATTGCAATGACACACCGATTAGTATATAGCATAGTATACCTCCAAGTATATAAATGAGTTACACTATGATTCATCAGTGCGAACTGCAGAACACCAATCAAGGTTATCTGTCATTGTGAAATAAATTTGAAATCTTTGTACAATATATTACTTAATGCATCACACTGGAGTTGGATGTCCAATGTTTCTTCTTGAACAATTGCTGCTTTATCAAATTAAGGCTTAGACCCCATACATGTGGCCATGTTACCCTAAGGGGCATGCTGGTGTTTGGATACTATCTTGAGGAGAGATGCCGTGTGGCATTCATACACCTATTGTTGAATGTGCTATGCTAAGCCACCTGAGACTGAGCCACCTGAGGTTGAGCCACCTGAGACTGAGCCACCTGAGGCTGAGCCACCTGAGACTGAGCCACTTGAGGCTGAGCCACCTGAGACTGAACAACCTGAGACTGAGCCACCTGAGACTGAGCCACCTGAGACTGAGCCACCTGAGACTGAGCCACCTGAGACTGAGCCACCTAAGACTGAGCCACCTGAGACTGAGCCACCTGAGACTGAGCCACCTAAGTCTGAGCCACCTGAGACTGAGCCACCTGAGACTGAGCCACCTGAGACTGAGCCACCTGAGACTGAGCCACCTGAGACTGAGTCGCCTGAGACTGAGCCACCTGAGACTGAGCCACCTGAGACTGAGCCACCTAAGACTGAGCCACCTGAGACTGAGTCACCTGAGACTGAGCCACCTGAGACTGAGCCACCTGAGACTGAGCCACCTGAGACTGAGCCACCTGAGACTGAGCCACCTGAGACTGAGCCACCTGAGACTGAGCCAGCTGGGACTGAGTCACCTGAGACTGAGCCACCTGAGACTGAGCCAGCTGGGACTAAGCCATCTGAGACTGAGCCACCTGAGACTGAGCCACCTGAGACTGAGCCACCTGAGACTGAGCCACCTGAGACTGAGCCACCTGAGACTAAGCCATCTGAGACTGAGCCACCTGAGACTGAGCCAGCTGGGACTGAGCCACCTGAGACTGAGCCACCTGAGACTGAGTCACCTGAGACTGAGCCACCTGAGACTGAGCCAGCTGAGCCTCCTGAGACTGAGCCACCTGAGACTGAGCCACCTGAGACTGAGTCACCTGAGACTGAGCCACCTGAGACTGAGCCACCTGAGACTGAGCCACCTGAGACTGAGCCACCTGAGCCTCCTGAGACTGATGTGGTGTTGGATATATAGACACTGTGCGGGATAATTCCTGAGTTCTCCCTCACAGAGATCATTATCCTTACATCCCTGTTCCACATCCGTGCCTTTTATCCACAACCTCCGCTGCAGAGTGTCATCTGTTGCCTCGTGATGGCAGATGTACATTTAATCCACCAGACGCCTATCATTTGTTAAGCAACTATACAAAGATCTACCAAACATCTACTACGTCTCGCTTAGCTCAAACCATAAAAGATTCTCTGGAGTACGTTCACAATATATTTATTTAAAAGCGATACAACTCTCAGTCTATCTCTTTTTTACCCATTATAATTGCATTTGACAGTAATACGAATAGAGGAAATAGCACTGTTAACTTGTTCAATAACAGGATACTCGTGATTCCCTCAGGCATAAGATGACACTTGAAATTGAAATTTCAGCCAAAAGTTACACAGTTGCATGTACAACTAAAGATTTTACATTTCTACATCCGGGAGTTGAGGCAGGTGGATCATTAGCCTCGCATCGACATGACATGGAGTACAAATGAGCTGAGCACACTTAATATGACACTTGATAGATGGCCTCTTTGTATCTTCATTTTTGTCATCTGTATACTTCTACTTAAGCAGGTCTCACTGTACATTTCAGACCATATTGCTATCTATAATTATGTACCATCAGTTCTCCCACATGTTGAAATCTCGTATATGTCTACTGTATATGTAATGAAAATGATTTACCTAGAAGAGGCTGTTATGGTTGTGAGGCATTCTAGTATAGATGCTGTGCACATGTATAAATGATAAGTACAGTCCTGATGACATAACCCTATGGCTTGCATATCAAATATTTATAACCAGGACATATATCTGGCAGGTTTAGATAGGGAATGATGCCTTTAGCATTACTCCACAACCCAACCCCCTGGGCGTAGGAATCTCGCTACAGATACTAAGAATATTTGACTTCCATTTTAGAAGACATTATAAAACTGAAGGTAACAATTAGTAATCTGCAGAGATTATAAAAAACATTTTTTTTCAAAACATAGCTTTGATATAATGTCTACTAATTACCTATGACCTTAATTACCTTCTTGAAGGTCAAAGGATGCCTGCTCAAATCCAATGTATAATATTATACAAAACAAACAACTTTCAAATTCCAATAAAAAGTCTTTAACCGTTTTAATTATTTATTTCTTGACTTTTCCAAACCGAAATATAAGTCAAATCATTCTAAAGTGAAAACAAAATACATTCTCTTGGATAATTTTCGGTTGTCCTGGTTTTTCAACACACCTCCTGAACAATGGCGGTATTTGAAGCATACTCAATGAATATCAAATAATTTGTAACTGCCATGAAATATTTCTTTAATATGAATTGGGTGTTAATTTCCTTTTCTTTGAGCATCTTTTCAATTTAAATCACGAAGAAATATATTCCAAATAGGTATAAAGATTTTCAGCTGGTAATATTGGTTTTGTTTCATTTCACCAACCCTCATCTGATAGACGACAGAGCATCGGTAATGATGGTTTATTATGTTATATACGACAACATATGGAATAGGATCTAGTATAATTTTGCTGAACAAAACACAGGGATTCACATGAATGAAATTACTGTAGACAAGAAGAGAATGTCCAAAATAGGATGGTACGATACTTTAAGCGTGGTCTTGATGATGTTCCGGAGATAATTTAGATCTGGAAATTTTAAACATTTTATCATGTTCTATATCGACACGGCAATGTGTGACGTCATTTATTTGATTGTTGGTACTCAAATACAGGTTTTCGGTGATTGGCAATTTCCAAAATTAGAAAAGTTATATATATATATATATATATTGAAAATCACTATAATATCAAACTCACCAAGCCAAGATGACTCACAGACATTTGAAAATCAAATTAAATGCGTTCTAACGACCATAATTCTCGTCTACAAAATTGTCCTACTTGTAAATTAATGTGTGGGAAGGTTTTACCTTTGTGTTATGAACAAAATGCTACTGTGTTAAACACAAGGCTTTGTTCCATCAGAGATGGGAGTAGTCTCATTTCCGACTTCCATTTATGAATTATCCATGATAGATGCGGCCCTAATATGTCCCATGATTCATTGGGAGCAGATCAAAGAGGTTTACATCTTACAGGTTACACACCATAGCATAGGTACAATAAGTGGTAATTACAAATCATAACCGAATCAGACTTGGTTCATACAGCCAACGACAACAGCGCTGTTGACGACAACAGAGCTGCGGACGACAACATAGCTGTGTTTGAGTTTGTCAATTGATTGGCGAATTAATCACCCCATTTGACGTTTTTGGCATATTAACGCATCTGACAACAATCTGATAAGAATATTTTAAATGCACTAAAAAGCCTTGAAAATGGAACCGCAACTCTGTTGTCGTCGGCAGTTTGTTTGTTTGTTTGGGGTTTTACATCACTTTCAACATTATTTCAGTCATTTCGTGATGAGACCTACTTGTAGCAGATATAGTGCTGCCTCACTGAATTGTCATGTCGCAGGTCCTTGACATGACAACCCGCCCGGTCACAGATTTACAAGGACAACGGGTTAACCCTTAAGGCACGGGCCTCAGCTCATGTGGGAAATTGTATCATGAGTTCAATCCCGGCACGGCCGGGGTTCGAACCCACGACCTTTGGATCACCACAGAGGAACTGGTGCTAATAAGCTGGCACTCTAACCAACTGCGCCACGGCCTGTGGCCCTGTCGTCGGCAGTAACACAGATTGCTTTGCCATAACTTCGGTCGTTAACTTTGTATGAACATGAGAGCCATGCAAACTCTATATACATTGAAGCGGATGCTCTGTCGGTTTGCTGTTTCCGGTGGGAGCAGGTGGTGTATTTGACCCGATCAACAATGACTTACGGACAAAATCATTGTTGATAGCTGTCGCCAAATTGTGAAAGCACTAAAAACATGACAGTTGAAAGTTGGTCCAAGATTACTTCAAATCAGTTTAGGACCTAGCATGAAAAGGAACATTACCAGTTAAGAGACTTATGTGTAACACAAAACCTTGATTGCAGATAATTAATAAATGAATAGTACAATTAAAATAACACCATTTGGATATCATTCTGGATATATTGCCATCCTTGATATATCACACATGAGAATGACCCTAGACGGGTAATGCAGATTTGAAAACTACAACAGAAAGGACACATTATTATGTGGTAATTTGAAGATCTCCACCATAAATGGCACCAAAAAAAGATCACATTCTCCATTTTATTCACATATTCATGAAACGATATGAGCATTTTTCCCATATTGTAGAAAAAAAAAATGAATAAAAATAATTTGAAGATGAAAAAAAAGAAGAAAAAAAAAACAGCTCTTAAATATAATGTAAAATACACATAAAATACATTTGTTAAGTTCAGATTTTTCTACAGCAAACTTTTTTCATATTGAGTAGATATAATTTTGATTTTGAGAATTTGTATCAATTTTACATGTACTATTATGATTATAGCAGCTTATTAGAGTTATTTTCTAAAATCACACTTTTATTTTATAAATATGAAACTTTAAAAGATTGCGTAGTATCAATTTAAATCTGTCAATTGTCATCTTGTGTAAACCTGCTATGTTTAAGTTATTTTGAATCAAATTTAGCTTGTTAATTAATCTCAAATTGACAGACTTTATTTTATGTTTTGATCAGCAATGAGGTTTTTGTCTATGTAGTAGAAGTACTTTCATAAATAAACCACAAATAAGTTTCTTTTAGTTATTATTTCAATAGCTCAGCATATAATTTTACCCTCTAAATCTCCTTAAAAATTGATATAAAATCTTTGAATAGCCCTAATTGTGTTAATTATAACAGGTATTGGTGAATAAGGATTCATTGAGCTCACATTTGAAAGATGAGGTGATTGGATATTAAAGTTAATTAAAACCCTGCAGAAATACGACTTTCATTTTCAAGATTATTGACACAGCATTTCAATGTCAATATATACAATGCCATTACATATAGAAAGTTTGCCAAGGCATAAACTAAATCACATAATACCTAATACTCTACCAAGCAGCGCACACTTATGCCTCTTGCTGTTTGTTGGGGAAATTTTACACCAAACTCCTCCCTCCATCTATTTTAATCCGATTTTAATTTGTCATTAAAGGTGTTGAGAAAGAAGGCTTCATAGTTTGTGTAAATTATTGATTGTAATGATATTAACCAATATAGTTCTCGAGGTTTTCTTCCAGTTTGTCCAAAATAATGCTGGCAGAAAAAAATCTTTATATTTTCGAAAAGGATGCTCATGTTTATAAAGGCTGATAAAAATAATTACTTGATACAGAAAACAAAGATGGACTATTCATTTTGGGGTTTGATTTTCGGAGTTACGCCACGTTTGCAAAGAAACTATAACATGGAGGCTACAAAACTGACGATTTCAAGATTTAATAATGGATTTTAACTTGGGCTTGTATGAGAAAAGACGGTCTAAAATCATTTAAGACATTTTCTGACCATTCTTTAACAAAACTCTCCACTTCCTTTAAACCCAATAGTTTTTGCCCGATGTAAACTGCAGACTTCCCACTCACGGAAAGTGTACGGTACACTTCACACACAAATACAGCACTCCCAGCTAATTGATAGCAAGCATGCACAACATCACACACACTTCACACACAAGTACAGCACTCCCAGCTAATTGATAGCAAGCATGCACAATATCACACACACTTCATACACAAATACAGCACTCCCAGCTAATTGATAGCAAGCATGCACAATATCACACACACTTCACACACAAATACAGCACTCCCAGCTAATTGATAGCAAGCATGTACAATATCACACACACTTCACACACAAATACAGCACTCCCAGCTAATTGATAGCAAGCATGCACAATATCACACACACTTCACACACAAGTACAGCACTCCCAGCTAATTGATAGCAAGCATGCACAATATCACACACACACTTCACACACACATACAGCACTCCCAGCTAATTGATAGCAAGCTTGCACAATATCACACACACTTCACACACAAATACAGCACTCCCAGCTAATTGATAGCAAGCATGCACAATATCACACACACACTTCATACACACATACAGCACTCCCAGCTAATTGATAGCAAGCATGCAGAATATCACACACACTTCACACACACAAATACAGCACTCCCAGCTAATTGATAGCAAGCATGTACAATATCACACACACTTCACACACAAATACAGCACTCTCAGCTAATTGATAGCAAGCATGCACGATATCACACACACTTCACACACAAATACAGCACTCCCAGCTAATTGATAGCAAGCATGCACGATATCACACACACACTTCACACACAAATACAACACTCCCAGCTAATTTACAGAACATACAGCATCTAACAGCAATAATCTGCTTGTATCAAAAAATTTTAGAAAATGAAACAGAATGAATTTCTGAACAACTTTATATTATCCATAGTCAAAATGAATAAAGACTGATTTTAAGCAATCAAGACTTCATTTTTCCTGAAGACATACCAGACTTTGTGGGTGACATACGTAACAGCCGTGCGGAATGAAAAAATGAATATGGCTTATGTGCACGTTATATGGCAGCCGCAGAATCATCAGTGACGATGGTTGACTTAAGCGGTGAAAACAATAAAGATAAAGATATAGCCTAATACGAAATGATTGTTATTGTATTAGTTGTAAAAGGGTTTTAAAGGAAGAAAATAATATACATCTTCAAGATTTTCACAAAAATACACCTGACTTTGATTTATATGCATCTATCAAGAACGTTCCGGCATAATAGAAACACGGCCTGGTTCTTGTCGCCAATGATATAGTGTTTATTACCATACTAAATAAAATGCTATATAATTTAACCACTTAAGACTAACCATAAACCTTTTCTGACAAGATAAATGTTAAAGCTTTTGCACATAATTACGTGTGAATAGTTATTTGTCAAGAATACACGGTGGCACCCAATGCCAACTCGGTGGCACCCAATGCCATCCTTTACATATTGAGGGTCCTGATTAATTTTTCCTGATTAATTTCTCATATCTAGATGCTAAAAGTTAAATGCCAATTCAATACTGGTCTTAATATACACTACCTGTCTTCAGCAATATTTTATTTTGCAACCAAAGTCATCGAAATAAGATAGCATAAGATACAGAAATAAATCACCCCCCATATATATCAAACGGCTCTTCCTTTTTCATTCTGGTAACGAACCAGCCAATCAGCGTGCTCCAATAATCATGCCGCCATAAAGACAGCGCTGGAGGCATGGTAAGCTTCGCGTCTCAAATTATTCCACTTTCGTCCTATATATTTAGCATATTTATGGAGATGTTTCATGATATGGGAATATTCAAACTTGTGCTCATTTAAGAAAAATGTAGGTCTACATGAGGATTGTCTTTATGTAAGGGAATGGAGGCACCCACAGTTATGTGCGTCATTTCCTTCACAGTTTCATGCCAATTTTGATAACCTTCTCAGAGGATTTTGAACTTTCGCCTTAATATATCAATAGACCCCTAATACTTTTGATGTAATCAGAATCAATTCTAATTTGTATATATATGTTTGTAATCTATCCCATTATCATAAAATCACGAATACTTGATTTCATAAACTATTTTCATAAACTGTTGGAAGTATATTACAATGGATATATTACTCTAATAATTATATATATAAATATCTTATCTCATAACGTTCAAAGATAACACAAATTGATGACTGATAGATTAAGTTGACTGGTCTTATTTTGGACAGTCAAGACAACCTAATAATGCTAGCATTAGGTGAGATGTGAGTCTGTCACCAGTAGGTCATTATAATGATAATTTCTAAAGATAATTTTCTATCAGTAATTTCCATATTGCAAACCATTTAGTCATTTCAAGGAAATAATTTATAAAAGTAATCAAAGTAATATTCCAAAATTAAAATTTAGTGTTAGATTTGGAGAAAAAAAAATTGTTACCAGGCCAAGTCCACGTTCGCTAATAAATATTCTAATCACTAATAATGAGTATTTGCGAAAAGGTCTTTTAACGGCGGAAATTCAGGGAAAGAAAACATTTAGCTAATGTTAAAAGTTAAAAGTTCCACAGACTCTCTATTGTGTGTAACAATTACCGGCGTCGTGTGTGTCATCCAAAAGTGTCCCCTTGAACTCTTCTAGTCTGTGATGGTTTCAATCTAATCAGTGGAGTACCATATATAGCTTGGTAAAGAACCTGACAAATTCTCCAAATTGCCATAATGCCCTTGGATGTCGCCAGGCTTGCTGTATTTAACACTCACAACTGAAAGCTCGCCTGCTTAATGGTATTGCCATCCCTTTACTATACGCTTGTAATTTCCTTGAGATGCATCAAACACCATTTTCGTGGCCATATCTTGGAGCCCAAAAGACAAATATTGAAATAATTATCAATTCAATACAACCAAAGCCTCGTTTTATCACGCGCCAAGGACCAGTTCTCGTCTGTGTGTAATCTTTTAACAACCCACAAGTTCCGTGATTGCTTGAAGCAAAAAGTCACAATTTGTATCTGGATTTCATTCCTAAAATTGCCGACACTTCCAAAATTACACATGATGCTTTTGCAGGGTTTCTTTCGCCTCTTGGGATAGAGGAGAAATCATTGGAATGATAAATCTTTCTTAGCTGGACGTTTATTTGTTTGCTTTTATGGGTGATCAGTCCCGTTCTTGCATTGGTGATGGATGACATACGGTCATACGATAGCAAAGGCCTGAATATAAGAACTCAGTAATCGCCCCTGCATTCTATGATTTATGTCCAATACCATTCATTCAATTGTTCCGAACACGAATCCAACCCCTTTCTTGTTTATAACCCACGATTTGGCCATCTTTCCATTTTTATGAGACGCTCTTCATTCTTTTACGCAACCGAGGGCAGAATCATTATGCGGGGACGCTTCCGTCCAAATGTCGTCTGCTCCACTGATTAGTGAAGAAAGATCAAAAGTGCAGCTCCATTTGAAACCACCGTCACAGCCAATCAGAACGCTAATCACTAGTCACGTGTCATGAAGACTTGACTTTCGGTCATCACATGAATTTTTTTCACTTGCAAATCCTATGCGGATGGTGATCAATCTTGTAGTGTATCAAGCCTGTCAAAATGTGTGTCTGCCATGGTACATTTATAAACAATCGCTGTCAAATAAACCAGACCTTTTAATTACACTCAGACTTTATGTCAACTCCGCTCCAAACCGCAAACATTGGTCCATTTTGTGGTATGACCTTGCTGTCAAATTGGATGAGAGTTGAACACAAGACATCCATGAGAAGAATAACGATCCTGTGGTAGCCACATTTTCCACGGCTTGAACCAGCAGACTGCATTCTTGTTTGTAACTGAAACAATATATTAATAAACACTTAACCACAGTACATTTTATGTGTCATTCTTTGACTGGAAACATCATTAAGGTAAGACAAACATGTAAGACTAGACCAAGATAATAAAATCATTGTTTAAACTACATTCCATTTTAGTATCATGAATATGCTAGTTGCAGTAATGATCACTGTTTGTCACTTATAACTAATGCGTTACACATGCGTTACACACACATTACACCAGCGGACCTACTGTTTTGTACATGTATATTCAGTAGACTGGCGATACAGGATGAAAATGTATTTATTCATATCTCGTCACCAAATTCACTTACAGAACTGTTATATGCAACGGGCCGTGGCGCAGATGGTAAGAGCGCAAGCTCATTAGCACCAGTTCCTCTGTTATGATCCAAATGTCATAGATTCGATTCCATGCCGAGATTACATTCAACTCACAAGTTCTCATGAGCTAAAGCCCATGCCAGAAGGATTAGTCCGATGTCCTTGTAAATCTGTGACCGGGTAGGTTGTCAGGTCAAGGACCTGCGACATGTCAATTCAGTGAGGCAGCACTATATCTGCGACAAGTAGGTTTTATTATGGAATGACTAGAATATTGTTGAAAGCGATGTAAAAAGCCAAACAAGGAGCCTCATGAGATAGAATTCACGGCACCCAAATGCAAGCAATCAAGGTATTGTCCTTCAAAGGCCTTGCAATACAAAAACACAGGTTAATATATGTTGACAGATTGGAACATCGCTTTAATCAAAGATTTTTGTCTCAGTGACCCAAAAAATCATCCTTTGTATCCTTTTATTCATATCTTCTGTGTCATGTGTTCCCATTTTTTCCCTTTCAAAAAATCGTATTGAAATCGCGAGAACAGGACTTAGATGATTAAACATTTATAAGAAGATTTCGATGAGATTTCTTTCAATAGAAGAGATTTTCGCAAAGAATACACTAATAGCAATGATCTAAATTCCTCTTAAATCGGGGAAACGAGACCAAAATCTCCAAGAAATGATAACACAAATCTTCAAGTGATGTAATCAATACGTTTTCATTAATAAAATTCTGATAAGTTCAAGATTCAGTCATGGATTTAAAACATACAGTAAGCTGACCTTGAGGCCAAAATTGACCGTGAACATTTGAAGAAAAATAAATATTATTTTGATCAACGCTGATTATTTTCATCAACAGTGGATATGTCTCAACAAACACATATTTCTACACACTGTTGTAATATGAATACGTACTGTCTATGATTGAGGCGGACTCGCCAAGTTTAACAGTGATCCTTGTCATTGCAGTGTGTCAGACAGTGATATTTGTCATTGCAGTGCGTCCGACAGTGATTCTTGTCATTGCAGTCTTTCCGACAGTGATTCTTGTCATTGCAGTCTGTCCGACAGTGATACTTGTCATTGCAGTCTGTCCGACAGTGATACTTGTCATTGCAGTGTGTCCGACAGTGATTCTTGTCATTGCAGTGCGTCAGACAGTGATCCTTGTCATTGCAGTGTGTCAGACAGTGATTCTTGTCATTGCAGTGTGTCAGACAGTGATCCTTGTCATTGCAGTGCGTCAGACAGTGATCCTTGTCAATGCAGTGCATCAGACAGTGATCCTTGTCATTGCAGTGCGTCAGACAGTGATCCTTGTCATTTCAGTGTGTCAGACAGTGATTCTTGTCATTGCAGTATGTCAGACAGTGATCCTTGTCATTGCAGTGTCAGACAGTGATTTTTGTCATTGCAGTGTGTCCGACAGTGATACTTGTCATTGCAGTGTGTCAGACAGTGATCCTTGTCATTGCAGTGTCAGACAGTGATTTTTGTCATTGCAGTGTGTCCGACAGTGATACTTGTCATTGCAGTGTGTCCGACAGTGATACTTGTCATTGCAGTCTGTCAGACAATGATACTTGTCATTGCAGTGTGTCCGACAGCGATTCTTGTCATTGCAGTGTGTCCGACAGTGATACTTGTCATTGCAGTGTGTCCGACAGTGATCTTTGTCATTGCAGTGTGTCCGACAGTGATACTTGTCATTGCAGTGTGTCCGACAGTGATACTTGTCATTGCAGTGTGTCCGACAGTGATACTTGTCATTGCAGTGTGTCCGACAGTGATACTTGTCATTGCAGTCTGTCAGACAATGATACTTGTCATTACGGTGACACTTACGGTAACATAAGCTTATAGGAAGCTAATATTGTCATTTTAGTATACCCGATAGTGATAAGTGTAATTGTAGCAAATGAAGTTTTCCTTTATAATTACATCTGAATTAAATATCTGCTATGAAGTTCCCTCAAGACCCATCTATGAGTCACTTAAACCATCCAACTCCAAAAGCCATTTCTTAGTCCCACGGTCCTCCGCGTTAAGGCCACCATCTCTAATAGCCTGAATCCTAAGATCCTGTGCCATTTTAGGTGGCTTTCCATCCCATGAATATTTCAAAGATATATTTTCCCCTTTCATCTATCTTAGGCAAGCAGATCACACAGACTAAATGATAGCGCTATATAGGTTTAAGTTGAATTGAGAACTTTTTTTTAAATGCTTTTTTTAAACAATTCCTTTAAAACATTTATTAATTTACTATTTTCCTCACCAGAAAAGTAGCCATTTGCAGATTAACTCATGGTTGGGACCTTACAGTTCACATGCATATACGGTTATTTTAAGTGCCTTAAGATGATTTTAGAATCTCATCTATGGGTAATTTGCGCTTTGTAACTCTTGTCCTCTGGTTTGATTGTGAGGAGATATTGAGATATATATTCTCTACTGGTTTGTTTGTGAGGAGATATTGAGATATATATTCTCTACTAGATTGATTGTGAGGAGATATTGAGATATATATTCTCTACCGATTTGATTGTGAGGAGATATTGAGATACATATTCTCTACTGGTTTGATTGTGAGGAGATACTGGGATATATATTCTCTACTGGTTTGATTGTGAGGAGATATTGGGATATATATTCTCTACTGGTTTGATTGTGAGGAGATACTGGGATATCTATTCTCTACTGGTTTGATTGTGAGGAGATACTGGGATATATATTCTCTACTGGTTTGATTGTGAGGAGATATTGAGATATATATTCTCTACCGATTTGATTGTGAGGAGATATTGAGATACATATTCTCTACTGATTTGATTGTGAGGAGATACTGGGATACATATTCTCTACTGGTTTGATTGTGAGGAGATATTGGGATATATATTCTCTACTGGTTTGATTGTGAGGAGATATTGGGATATATATTCTCTACTGGTTTGATTATGAGGAGATACTGGGATATATATTCTCTACTGATTTGATTGTGAGGAGATACTGGGATATATATTCTCTACTGGTTTGATTGTGAGGAGATATTGGGATATATATTCTCTACTGGTTTGATTGTGAGGAGATACTGAGATATATATTCTCTACTGGTTTGATTGTGAGGAGATATTTAGATATATATTCTCTACTGGTTTGATTGTGAGGAGATACTGGGATACATATTCTCTACTGGTTTGATTGTGAGGAGATATTGGGATATATATTCTCTACTGGTTTGATTGTGAGGAGATACTGAGATATATATTCTCTACTGGTTTGATTGTGAGGAGATACTGGGATATATATTCTCTACTGGTTTGATTGTGAGGAGATACTGGGATATATATTCTCTACTGGTTTGATTGTGAGGAGATATTGGGATATATATTCTCTACTGGTTTGATTGTGAGGAGATATTGGGATATATATTCTCTACTGGTTTGATTGTGAGGAGATACTGGGATATATATTCTCTACTGGTTTGATTGTGAGGAGATACTGGGATATATATTCTCTACTGGTTTGATTGTGAGGAGATATTGGGATATATATTCTCTACTGGTTTGATTGTGAGGAGATACTGGGATATATATTCTCTACTGGTTTGATTGTGAGGAGATACTAGGATACATATTCTCTACTGATTTGATTGTGAGGAGATACTGGGATATATATTCTCTACTGGTTTGATTGTGAGGAGATACTGGGATATATATTCTCTACTGGTTTGATTGTGAGGAGATATTGAGATATATATTCTCTACTGGTTTGATTGTGAGGAGATATTGAGATACATATTCTCTACTGGTTTGATTGTGAGGAGATACTGGGATATATATTCTCTACTGGTTTGATTGTGAGGAGATACTGAGATATATATTCTCTACTGGTTTGATTGTGAGGAGATATTGAGATACATATTCTCTACTGATTTGATTGTGAGGAGATACTGGGATATATATTCTCTACTGGTTTGATTGTGAGGAGATATTGAGATATATATTCTCTACCGATTTGATTGTGAGGAGATATTGAGATACATATTCTCTACTGATTTGATTGTGAGGAGATATTGAGATATATATTCTCTACTGATTTGATTGTGAGGAGATATTGAGATATATATTCTCTACTGGTTTGATTGTAAGGAGATATTGAGATATATATTCTCTACTGGTTTGATTGTGAGGAGATTTTGAGATATATATTCTCTACTGGTTTGATTGTGAGGAGATATTGAGATATATATTCTCTACTGGTTTGATTGTGAGGAGATATTGAGATATATATTCTCTACTGGTTTGATTGTGAGGAGATATTGAGATATATATTCTCTACTGGTTTGATTGTGAGGAGATATTGAGATACATATTCTCTACTGGTTTGATTGTGAGGAGATACTGGGATATATATTCTCTACTGGTTTGATTGTGAGGAGATATTGGGATATATATTCTCTACTGGTTGGATTGTGAGGATATACTGAGATATATATTCTCTACTGGTTTGATTGTGAGGAGATATTGAGATGCATATTCTCTACTGGTTTGATTGTGAGGAGATACTGGGATATATATTCTCTACTGGTTTGATTGTGAGGAGATACTGAGATATATATTCTCTACTGGTTTGATTGTGAGGAGATATTGAGATATATATTCTCTACTGGTTTGATTGTGAGGAGATATTGAGATACATATTCTCTACTGGTTTGATTGTGAGGAGATACTGGGATATATATTCTCTACTGGTTTGATTGTGAGGAGATATTGAGATATATATTCTCTACTGGTTTGATTGTGAGGAGATATTGAGATACATATTCTCTACTGGTTTGATTGTGAGGAGATACTGGGATATATATTCTCTACTGGTTTGATTGTGAGGAGATATTGGGATATATATTCTCTACTGGTTGGATTGTGAGGAGATACTGATATATATATTCTCTACTGGTTTGATTGTGAGGAGATATTGAGATGCATATTCTCTACTGGTTTGATTGTGAGGAGATACTGGGATATATATTCTCTACTGGTTTGATTGTGAGGAGATACTGAGATATATATTCTCTACTGGTTTGATTGTGAGGAGACATTGAGATGCATATTCTCTACTGGTTTGATTGTGAGGAGATACTGGGATATATATTCTCTACTGGTTTGATTGTGAGGAGATACTGAGATATATATTCTCTACTGGTTTGATTGTGAGGAGATATTGAGATATATATTCTCTACTGGTTTGATTGTGAGGAGATACTGGGATATATATTCTCTACTGGTTTGATTGTGAGGAGATACTGGGATATATATATGCCCGTAGTGAAGCTTCCCAATGTACCACACAACCCTTCCTTATCTTCCTGTCACATGATATGGACTGGAGGGCTTATCTTGGCGAGACTAATTACACTGGTAGAGAATGCACAAGAGATATGTTTGTGGTATTGCTACACTATTACACTGATAACGTATGTGTGGCACCTGGCTTAGTTGTTAGATACCTGGCTTATATATCATCGCACCTAGAGTTCGATTCCAGGTTGGAAGGACAGATATAGGAATTTCCTTATATTTTTCTCACACTCCTTTTCCATTAATTAACTGATTTGTAAAGGCTGGGATTGAATAATATTGGAATCTAATAACGAGATGCAGGAGATGCATGAAGAGAAAAAAACGTTCCATTTCTTTGATATCTTTCTTAACTGTAATCATAAATTCGGCACCATGATGCACTGTGCATTTGATAAGATATGAAGGTCATACTGGTACATATTTCAATTCACAACAACACAAATGAAGGCATGTGGTCCCAGGTAGTTGTCAAGTATCCAAACTGACACACAGTTCTGTTTCCATCTTTGTTATGAATCAGAAAAAAGTTAATTATTAATCACAATCTTGAAATGATAAAGAGATGTGCTCATTTTCAATGTTAGTAATGACTCAAATTTTACAAATTTTTATCGAATCACATTTCCAATTGACATTCTATAGAATGAGTATCATGTTAGGTTCACGACAGCGCCCCCTGGTTGGGTCTCATCTCGGCTACCATCATGGTGCAGACGTCTCGTCAACTGAGACAAATACTAAATATATCTCTGTACAATATTTCTGAATCCAAAAAATGTCCACACCATCCCATACTTATATATATACAGGGTACAAGCAAAATGGTGCCATCGTTTCATGATTTGGTTGAATGCATGAATTTGGTTCACCCAGCTTTATTAATACCTTTACACTGATCATAAGCCTAGCTGTCGTTCTAAATATTTAATTAATATCGTTTACGTGTTCATGATATGTCAATAACGTGGATGTTCAATTGATACATATTGACCAATGAGCACTACTCAAACATATTTGGACTTCCATATTTGGAGAAGCAAAATGAATAGTGAATGCCTGAAAGTAATTATCATCGGAAACACACACATGTTATTATTATTATTATTATAAAAAAAACACTTATTATTGACACTAACCCTTTCGTAATCTTAGTTTTCTCAGATATCAAGTTAGGGGCATGTCTGTGTGGTGATGGTGAGTGTCCTCTGGTGTTGATTTTTGTGCGCTGATGGTTTGGGTGTCCTCTGGTGTCTGAATTTTGGTGTGGAAATGACAGATATGTTGTTTATTATAGGTCACATACCCCTAACATGTTGCAGAAATATCTTTGAATTTAGTTTCTTGTAAACAAATTAATGATACATTATAATAACTGCAGTTTTCCTCAAATGTTTGCCTCAAATCCTCTACAATGCTATTGTATGATACTGCCGATAACCATATCAAGAATAATGTTTCAGGATTAAAACTTATATCGTGAGGATTGTATCTATCCTTTTCTAAGGACATAGCTCTATTTATTTTGCTTTTCACTTGATTTTTGATTTCTTCTATGGACTAGTCTCTTGGTATTTGCTTGTTATTACTGGATGATGGAGGCAGTTTTAATGGATGCAACTATTGGTTGTGTTATTACTGAGGTAGTGGATGTAGGAGTCTGATGCTCCTAAAGATGTTGAGGTATTTTAAAGAAGGAATAATTTTTGTTATTGATTAGCCATGTATATTTTCGGTTTGAATTCACACATTTAATAATATCTGAAACACAATCTTTTCCCCTATGCTAGGCTGTACATTTCGGGCATGTTACATTTCTTTTACATTGATCAGATCCATGTCCATACCTCTGACAAACCCTCTGCAGCACAGAGGGTTTGAAATAAAATCAACTCGTTTTAATATCTAATTTCAATGTATGCTGCAGGCTGAGCTACTTCAAATGTCAGAAAATAAACATATTGATTGGAACTTTGGCTCTACCCTTCTTGATAAACTTCTTAAACTTCATTCATTATTTCTTCTTCAGAAATCCCACTAAATCTGGGCATCTGATTACACCTTTTTCATTGATGAGGGTTTTGTGAGCTGTTGTAATAATTGGAACTATGGCTTACATAAAGCATCATTGTTGTGTGAAGGGAATCCATTGACAGAGAATCTGAGAATCTCTGATGACTATGGCCATTGGATTTAAATTGTGGATTTAAAATGCTCTTTGCTCTACAAATATTATCTGAATATTCTGGATTTCAAACTGTTCATTAAGTAATATATTGCTGATATACATGATATATTTGTTGTGGATATCTGGTTGTTGGCAATTAATCATATCATATCTTATCAAATTGCAATATATTTACATGAAATCCTTGTGTTCAATATCATTAATCAAAATTAAAAATCACAAAAATATGTCTTCTGAGAATACAGATTTGGGAAAATATTCACATTTCAGAGTGAGAACAAAATCAAAGAGAATACTTTGGTCCAAACCATTTTGGTCCTTGGGAACTCATAAAAATGCAATGCGGTGAGAAAAATTCCTATCCCTCAGGAGACCTTGTGTTTTGTTACAAATGCAATTTTAGAAAACATCTTATTGTGATTTTAATCGCACTTATACCATAAAAAGGACATGTAACATTTAAGTAAACAATAATATTGTCTAAAATGTTTATCCAATTTTACAACAAAAAAAAAAAAAATATAAAAAAAATATTAGTTTTAGTCAGCGACATAAGCTGGATATTATATATTATCTACCTATCATCTTGAATAATTGAAAAGTGTCAAGATAGTGTCATCATAACCAATTAATTTTGAAAAATCACCCAGCTCAATTCCTGCATGAATGACCGGGAAAAGGTCTGGTAAATAATTAATTTTTAATTTGTGAGTACCCTGGATGGCACTAGGTTTTGCCAAAATTGTGCGTCAGATTTCTAATGGTTTATCAGAGTGTAGTGAGGGGATGGGAGGTGGACAATGAGGGGGTGGGAAGTGGACAATGAGGGGGTGGGAAGTGGACAATGAGGGGGTGGGAAGTGGACAATGAGGGGGTGGGAAGTGGGCAATGAGTGGGTGGGAAGTGGGCAATGAGTGGGTGGGAAGTGGACAATGAGGGGGTGGGAAGTGTGTAATGAGGGGGAGGGAAGTGGACAATGAGGGGGTGGGAAGTGGGCAATGAGGGGGTTGGAAGTGGACAATGAGGGGGTGGGAAGTGGGCAATGAGGGGGTGGGAAGTGGACAATGAGGGGGTGGGAAGTGGGCAATGAGGGGGTGGGAAGTGGACAATGAGGGGGTGGGAAGTGGGCAATGAGGGGGTGGGAAGTGTGTAATGAGGGGGTGGGAAGTGGACAATGAGGGGGTGGGAAGTGTGTAATGAGGGGGTGGGAAGTGGACAATGAGGGGGTGGGAAGTGGACAATGAGGGGGTGGGAAGTGGGCAATGAGTGGGTGGGAAGTGGGCAATGAGTGGGTGGGAAGTGGACACTGAGGGGGTGGGATGTGGACAATGAGTGGGTGGAAAGTGGGCAATGAGGGGGTGGGAAGTGGGCAATGAGGGGGTGGGAAGTGGGCAATGAGGGGGTGGGAAGTGGGCAATGAGGGGATGGGAAGTGGACAATGAGGGGGGGGGGAAGTGGCCAATGAGGGGGTGGGAAGTGGACAATGAGGGGGTGGAAAGTGGGCAATGAGGGGGTGGGAAGTGGACAATGAGGGGTGGGAAGTGGGCAATGAGGGGAGGTGAAGTGGGCAATGAGGAATGGGAAGTTGGCAATGAGGGGGTGGGAAGTGGGCAATGAGGGGGTGGTAAGTGTGTAATGAGTGGGTGGGAAGTGGGCAATGAGGGGGTGGGAAGTGGACAATGAGGGGGTGGGAAGTGGGCAATGAGGGGGTGGGAAGTGAACAATGAGTGGGTGGGAAGTGGGCAATGAGTGGGTGAGAAGTGGGCAATGAGGGGGTGGGAAGTGGGCAATGAGTGGATGAGAAGTGGGGAATGAGGGGGTGGGAAGTGGGCAATGAGTGGGTGGTAAGTGGGCAATGAGGGGGTGGGAAGTGGACAATGAGGGGGTGGGAAGTGGGCAATGAGGGGCAGGGAAGTGGGCAATGAGGGGGTGGGAAGTGGGCAATGAGGGGGTGGGAAGTGGGCAATGAGTGGGTGGTGCTTTGGTGGTTTAATAAGTGGAGGAAGGAAGTGGTGGGTTCGACTCCCGTGGCTGGGAGTGTTACTTTCACACTGGCTGAAAGGCTAGAAAGCCATAGTTGCTGAAAGGGTCCTAAAAACACCATTTGAATATCCAACTTTAACAGATGTTGGAAGCTGTGGTACTTCAAATGTCAGAATAAACATAGATTTTAGCTCCATTTTTCTTAATAACAATCTGTTTGCATCGGACAACATCTTGGTGTATTAGTTCACCCATTATTTCCTCTTCGGAAATTCCCAGTATATCTGGGCATTCTTTTTTACTGTTAAGGGTTTGTGATCTGTTTTTATAACTGGACTGTGGCCAACATCTAGCACTGTAGAAGATTCAACCTCAATCAATAAACAGGTTCCCATTTTTTAAAACTGTTCTCAGGACTCTGGAAATGCCTTGAATCCTCTTAACAAAGGAGGACATATTTGCCAAGGTATGTTCAGTGTCAAAACTTTTCACAATTAAAAATCTGGACTATTTTTCTATTCTATTTGAAATGTCTTTATTGTCTACGTAATTCCTTCGTCATTTTTGTGCGGTGTGTGTCCCCTACACACAGAGCTCAACAAGAGGGCCAGAAATTTCAAGCCCTGGCCTCCTCTTAGAATAAAAACGCAACCTTTGGGATCTTATGAATATCTCTCGATTAACCCAATCAGCAGTAATTTCCTTTCAGTGCATATTTGATAATAAAAATATTAACAATTATTCCTAATTTTCAAATCAATGAAATTTTCAAATTAATAAAAGTTAAATTAACAACCAGAGTATACGAAAGGAGTTGTTAAAATCATTCCTAGTACTATTCTTGGCTATACCGGATGACCTTGTTGTCATCTTTTATTTTTGGCTTTTTTTACGCCCCGCACCCACAAGGAATTCATGATTTACAGTACTCTCCTCAGCAGATCCTGGGTTTATCAGAACAAAATATGGATATATGCAAATTTTCAAATATTCGAAGTTTCAGTGAATACTACCAAGTGTTAACCCAGAATTACCAATAAATTACTGAACCTGTTTCATTCCAACCAAAACAGGCCTTAGGCTTATAGTACCAAATAGGGTTCAAACTGAACGCTCATTGATTATTCACTCACACGAATCTTACCCTCATCATTGCAACAGTCACTTACACTTATCTATAAAGGTGTGAGTTAAGGGTGAGTTAGGGGTGAGTTAGGGGTGAGTTAGGGGTGAGTTAGGGGTGAGTTAAGGGTGAGTTAAAGGTGAGTTAAGGGTAAGTTAAGGGTGAGTCAGGGTTGAGTTAAGGGTGAGTTAAGGGTAAGTTAAGGTTATGTTAAGGATGAGTTAAGGGGTCACACCAGACATATAACTATAAGACTAAGAACTATCTGCAGAGGTTTCTTTTTGCCAGGTAAAGACTGACATTCTCAACATTTGAGGCATGATAGAAAAAATTTGTATGCATATATTTTAGATATATCATTATTAATTAATATTTCAATTTAAATTGCAACAAATGTTGCACTTAAAATTTTTATTTAAAAAATGACATGGTTTTGTAGCCTGCAAATCTGAACTTGCAAAGTGCATCAAAGTGTATATGGTCACATAAGATATTTTCAAAATGAAATTTATAACTAATCTGATTGATCAGAATTAATCATTTGAGAATTTAAAAAATGTAATACAACTTCGAAATCTTGAAATAAGTTGAAAATTTTGACTTTTGCCCTTTTTGAAGCTTAGCCATATTGTGTATAAGAATGTAACACATTAAAAAGATTAAGCAAAATTTTGATCAATCAGATTAGTCCCAAATTTAATCTAGTTTATAAAAAAGCTTATCTGCTCTAAATATATTTGTGTATAAATTCAGAATCTGCAGACTACAACACTTACATTTTAACAGCTGTCATGGAAATAAACTTCCTTTGACTTGTAATGATGTCATATTACTACACACTGAATGGAGGACAAGTTCAGGCCTTTTGGGATGTTTTTATTGTGATCATATGATATATTAAGGTCACATATATGCAGCCAATATGTTTGTTTCAAAATATCAGTCTCCATTGTTGTATAAACTGTTACAACAGCAGGGACTTTTCACTAATATGTAACAATTTTTTTAGTGATTGTGGGCCAACTTCACATTGACCTACTTTATTTTGTCAAAATTTATGATGCAATAAAAGACACATGTAGGACACAACATAAATAAAACAAGGTGTGCTATATTGATTTTATCAAAGCTTTCACACATTATTTCACATTAGTTTTAAGCACATACATGTGTAGAATAATTGTTGTTTCCAAGATTTTTATATTTTTGGTATAACTCAATGAAATTGAAAGAATTCCAAAGTAACACTGCCGGCAGTGGGAGTTGAACCCACCATCTCCCGCCTCCACTTATTTAACCAACTAAGGCACACATCCTGCACTCTACCAACTGTGTTGTACACCATGAAATAATAATAATGATGATGATGATGATTTGTTGGTTTTTTGTTTGGGGTTTTACATCACTTTCAACATTATCTCAATCATTTCATGATGAGACCTACATGTAGTAGATATAGTGCTGCCTCACGGAATTGTCATGTCGCAGGTCCTTGGCATGACAATCCACCCGGATGATGATGATGATGATGATGATGATGATGATATTATTATTATTAATATTATTATTATTATTATTATTATTATTATTATTATTATTATTATTATTATTATTATTATTATTATTATTATTATTATTATTATTATTATTATTATTATTATTATTATTATTATTATTATTATTATTATTATTATTATTATTATTATTATTATTATTATTATTATTATTATTATTATATAACGCTGATACCAGACAAGTATGTTCATAGCACTGTGTTCAGGACGTGCTTCCTGAAGAGATGAGTTTTCAGTCTGCTCTTAAAGGAGGAGGCTGAGGTGCTAGTCCTGATTTCACCAGGAAGGGAGTTCCAAAGTCTGGTGCTGACAGATGAAAAGGCCCTGTTTCTCACTGTCTTCAGCCGAGTCTTTGGTCGTTCCCCTCATTGGACCTTAGGCATCTTTCCCCTGTTTAACTAGGAGAAGATGACGCAAGCAAGGAGGCACCTAACCATTCAAGGCCTTCCAGGTCACGAGAAGGATATTAAAATCAATCCTTGGGTGGACAGGGAGCCAGTGCATTTCCCTCAGTTTTCCTGAAATGTGATCAAAATTCCTGATTTTTCCTACCACACGGGCTGCAGAATTTTGAAGGTATTGTAGCCTCATAATGTCAGATCTGAGGGAGAGCAGAAAGTAGGCCATTGCCATAGTCCAGAGTAGAAGTAACAAAGGCATGGGTTAGTGTTACAGCTGTCTTTTCGTCTAGACAGTGTCTGATGGCTGCCAGGTTCCTGATGTGGTAATAGCCCTTCTTGCACATTTTCCTGATTTGAGCTTTCATGTCCATGTAAGAGTCAAAGGTAATGCCAAGGTCAACCACTAACTCACTAGGAGAGATATCAGGGATAATGCTGCTAGTGGCAGTGTTGTACCTGTCAGTACATATAAGCATTTCAGTCTTTCCATCATTTATCTTCATCTTATTTTATATAAGGAAGTTCCTGACCTCACTAACACATTCTTCTAATTTGTGTCCGCTTATATCAACTTGATGGCCATGGGCCGTGGCACAGTTGGTTAAAGCGCCAGCTTACTAGTACCAGTTCCTCTGTGGTGATCCAAAGGTCCTGCGTTTGATCCCCGGCCATGCCGAGATTGAACTCATAATTCAAATTCCCGTATGAGCTGAGGCCCGTGCCAAAGGGTTAACCCGTTGTCCTTGTAAATCTGTGACCGGGTGGGTTGTCATGTCAAGGACCTGCAACATGACAATTCAATGAGGCAGCACTATATCTGCTACAAGTAGGTCTCATCACGAAATGACTGAAATAATGTTGAAAGTGAAGTAAAACCCCAAACAAACAAACAAAATATATCAACTTGATGGGCGGAAGTGTAGTCCATAGGGATGTAGATTTGAGTATCATCTGCATAGATATGATATCTGAGGCCATATTTGACTAAGATATCAGCTAAAGGTGTCATATAAATGGTGAAAAGTATGGGACCCAGGACAGAACTGTGGGACCCCATATTTCATGGACTTGAGGCAGGACCTGTGAGTCCCCACCTTCACACACTGAGATATGACTGAATCACGGAAAGGGCGTGACCTTTAACATTGCATCTTGTCCCCAGCCTATCAAATAGAATTTGATGGTCAATGGTATCAAAGGCTGCAGAGAGGTCAAGCAGCAGTAGGATTACTTATTTCTTATTATCCAGATCATGCCGAGATTGAACTCATAATTCAAATTCCCGTATGAGCTGAGGCCCGTGCCAAAGGGTTAACCCGTTGTCCTTGTAAATCTGTGACCGGGTGGGTTGTCATGTCAAGGACCTGCAACATGACAATTCAATGAGGCAGCACTATATCTGCTACAAGTAGGTCTCATCACGAAATGACTGAAATAATGTTGAAAGTGAAGTAAAACCCCAAACAAACAAACAAAATATATCAACTTGATGGGCGGAAGTGTAGTCCATAGGGATGTAGATTTGAGTATCATCTGCATAGATATGATATCTGAGGCCATATTTGACTAAGATATCAGCTCAAGGTGTCATATAAATGGTGAAAAGTATGGGACCCAGGACAGAACTGTGGGACCCCATATTTCATGGACTTGAGGCAGGACCTGTGAGTCCCCACCTTCACACACTGAGATATGACTGAATCACGGAAAGGGCGTGACCTTTAACATTGCATCTTGTCCCCAGCCTATCAAATAGAATTTGATGGTCAATGGTATCAAAGGCTGCAGAGAGGTCAAGCAGCAGTAGGATTACTTATTTCTTATTATCCAGATCATGCAGGATATCGTTTTGCACCTTTAGCAAAGCAGTCTCCTTGCTGTGATATTCTTTGTAGGCTGATTGAAACTTGTCAGTAAGGCCATTTCTTACCAGATGAGGGATCAATTGGTCTGCTACTACCCTCTCTGTTAGTTTTGAGATGTATGTCAGGTTATATTCAGGTCTGTAGTTCTTCTCAATCAGTTCTAGACTAAGTTTCTACAGCAAGGGTGTTATGATGGCTACTTTCATGTTTTCAGATTCTGCTGATTCCATCAATCATTTATTGATGATGGCAGTAATTATTGGGAATTGGGTACCAATTTGCGTACCTTATTTAAGGTCAGGGGCATGAACCTCTCAAGCATTGATGAACATGGTGCATTCCTATTTTATGCAGTGTCACCTGGTGGTGAAATTGGGCAAGGTGGAGCTTTATTAATGTCCAGGCGAATTCTTTCTATTTTTTCAAGAAAGAATGTATTGAACTTCTCAGCTTGAGTGACCTCAGTCAGATTTGGGAAATAGCTGGATTGTGATGACTTCAGCATGGAGTTATATTTATTTCTTTGGATGTTATATAATTCTTTATCAATGTGAAGTCCTGTTTTGTTCTTTTTTCTCTCAAGTCTTCTCTTGAGAGACCTTTCCAGTTTCAATTGGTCATTCATCCAGGGCACAGGCTTGCATTGGGTAACCTTGGCATTTTTCAGTGGAGCATGTTTATCCATAAGTGATGTAAGCTCCTTATCATAGTAATCCACCATTTCCTGTAGGGATAGGTGTTCCCATGATGAGTTGGTACTCGTTAGGGATTTTGTCATTTTTAAGGGATTGAAGGTCCAGGCCCCTTAAGTTCCTGTACTTGATTGATTTTTTAGGGGCTTTAGGGGTTGAGATGCCCAGGTATAACTCAATCATTTTTATGATCAAATATGTACCCATCCACCAGATGGCTTTTTAAATATTTGTTTCCCTTGAAGGTGATGATTAGATCAAGGGTGTTCCCTAACCTATGGGTTGGTTCATGCACCCATTGAATTAGATTAAAGTTAGAAAGAATATCATTGAAGTTAATGACATCAGGCTTTGAAGGGAGGTGATTATGAAAATTGTAGTCACCAAGGAAGAAGTCCTCATGAATGAATGAGCTATAGTGTGCTACCAGCTTTGAAAATTCATCATAGAACTCAGAGTAGGTGTATCTATTCCAATTAGATGGTTCGGTAAATTACTACGAAAGTATTTTTTTTTCCTTTTATAGTTCCATAGTCGTGACTACAGGTTGGTTATGCCTAATATAACTGTTGTGAATGGGAGTTCACATTTTTGGAGAATCCCCATGCCTCCCCCTGTGTGTCCCCATTTGGGGAAGGACTGTAATTTCATGTAACCCTCTTCCAGTTCACGGGTGACCCTATCATCTATACAGTCATGCATCCAGGTTTTAGTCATGAACAGGGTATCAAGGTCATGATCAAAGAAATAATCTTTTACAGATAGGATCTTATTAGATATGCTTTGCACGTTGCAAGAGCCAATATTTATTGTTGTTTTTTTTTGTTGATTTTAATTTTTTTGTCAAATCCTGCAGAGTTTCATGTCTTTTGTTTACGTATAGCCTCGTATCATGTGGGGCAGCACAAGAGCATGTGTAGCCTGACTCCTCCCCTTTTTGCGGACTGCCCTGTGATTGGTTGTTGCAGACCATGTGATCTCAGTGGGCGGGGCCTGTTTATGATGCGTTACAAGCGCTAGCTCGTATTTAGATAGGTAAATGAACAGATTTTTCCTACAACCATGGTTACGGGATTTACATACATGGTTATAGATAGGATTTAGGCCCCTAGGTCAAGGGAGGGCTTGGTTAGAGAGGTCAGAGGGTCACAAAGCGACCCTCCCATGATTGGCTATAAGAGATTATATCATAATGTGGGAGAATGGTGGGTGACTCGCCAGAGCCATTTTTCATATTTAATAATTTTGATTTAAACATCCCCTGAAGAGATCAAAGTGAATTATTAAAGTTTAAAAGATGAAGAGTTGAGGACTTCTTGAGTTTATCATTAATATGACATTCTACAGTATGCTTCATGTTAATCATATACACGGGGCAGTTTTGCAGGTAGTCATGTTTGCTGATGAGAGCAAGATTAACATTCTTCAAATTATTTGTAATATTTAAGATATCAAGATGCCATTGGCATAGAAGAATGCATTTTGTTTTAAAGATGATGGGTATAGTTGTGGATTTTTTTCAGTTTTCATCTTTATTAGAAGAAATTGTGTAAGAAAGATTAGTGTATGATTGTGATAACCAAGAACATGTACATATATATGCAGTTTGAGAAAAAACATTTTTATTTACAAAATACTTTACATAAGATTTGCAGTCCTAAATAAAAATGTCTTTGAGCCAATCATATCACATATTGACAATGATTCTCTGGACATGTGCACGAGCCTTCCTTACGATGTCTCGAGGGCCAGAAAACTCGACCAGTCAGCCTCTGTCTAACCACCTAGACAGCTCCTACCCAACCACCAGGGTAAACTAACCTGCCTAACAACGTAGGCCTCTTATACATTTGACATGTGTCCTGACCAAATATCTTGGTTTCTGACCCTACATCGAGCATATTCTCGACTGCCATGTAGCTCATACTAGTATAGTACACGATTATACAATGAAATATATTTCTTATTTAATGAATAAATAAACTTCTATCTAACTGACCAAGAAATTTGAAACTGACCCTGTCTACTCCCTATCATATAACTATTAAATTGTTTTAGGAGAATATTCTTGTTATATGTCCACAATAATTGCAGGGAAATTGATGTAAAATATTGAATAATATTTTTCATTGTATCTGTTCATACCCCGGCGGAAGAACTCGCTGCCCTATGTGAAACTTATGAGTATCTTGTAAAGATAATTGAGGCAACTAATGCGGCCAACACCCATTTAATAGAGCGGGTTCAAGTCCTGACCAATGATCAGGACACTCTCAAGATGGACAATCTATCCTTGTCCACGAAACTGACACAGGCCTGGAGTACAATTAAAGAGGATGAGATGTTAGATGCCTTTCTGCCACTGTCTTCTGATGTGCGGGGCCACAAAGTGAAGAAAGCTAGGACAAGGATGAGCTCATTTATGATATTATAAATGGCATCGTCAGGCCTGATTGTAGTGTCAAAACTTCGACCGAGAGCCTGCATTTTTTGGTCACAGGCTCAGATAGGGTGTCTTCTTCGGATCATCTCATCGTCCTGTCGGACATTTCGGCCATCATGGCCGACTGTCTCGATAAAATCCTGTTCAATTGTATTCTTGACGAGATTTAACAAATATGAGTCTGTGGTCCAACAGATTTCTTCCCCACGCTGATGGTGGTCACAGAATGAAAACAGTGGATGTTATTACACAGCTATCTTTCTTCTCACAGGCTTATTGGATATGATTATCGTGGAAATGCCAGCAACTTTTATGTTGCAGCTAAAAGTTCCCAATGACCCGTACAGCATCTTAAAGGTGCCCAATTGTGGCCGATGATATCCCTGATCTCCCATGGCAATCTGAAATGTCGGCCAATTTTGTGAAAAAATCATCGGCTGGGCATCTTCATTGAAATCACAAATGTGACTGGGGTATTAGTGGAGGTTTTGCCATCATATACCCACGCTTCAGTCTGTAGAGGCCACGGGTTGTGGCGCAGGTGGTTAGAGTGCCAGCTTATTAGCACCACTTCCTCTGTGGTGATCCAAAGGTAGTGGGTTCGAACCCCGGCCATGCCGAGATTGAATTCATGATACAATTTCACAAATGAGCTGAGGCCCGTGCCGAAAGAGTCCTTGTGCCGTTGTCCTTGTAAATCTGTGACCAGGTGGGTTGTCATGTCAAGGACCTGAGACATGACAATTCAGTGAGTCAGCACTATGTCTGCTACAAGTAGGTCTCATCACCAAATTAATAAAATAATGTTGAAAGTGATGTAAAACCCCAAACTTGTTCTTATGCATCATGAAAAATCTTAATGATTATAGAAATCGTAGCATTTAATGGTATTTACAAATTTACAAAAAATAGATTCATCAGTACTTGTTCAGCCTATGAATTATTCAATATTGTTTTGTGTATATCAAAACTCAATTAATACAGTATGGATATTGGTGTGCAGAATGATATTCATCAGCACTTATCCATTAACATTAGCAATTTTAACTGACTTTTAACATAATACATATGATTTGCTTTGTATGAGAATGTTGACTTGGTTAATCCTGTGTGAGATCATTTTCCATGTTGAAGGTATGTTTTCATAGTATATTAATTTATTAAAAAAGCTCAATATGAACTATTTCCCACACGAGAAATATTTATTTAGGAATGTTAAGCAAATATTGGCCTTAGTGTTTTATAATTTATAGAACTTGTATGTTGTGGTATAATTAACACTTACTTCTGAGGTAACGAGCGGTCGGTTTTTCAAGCCGCCGTGGATACTGTGAGCGATGTTTACTTAAAAAACTTACTAATAGTTCAAATATGAATTTGTGTTTGTAGTTAAAATCCTGGTTAAAAGCATTAAAATCACAAAGCATTCGCAGTCCTGGCTCACAGTATAGGTAGTCTGGTTGCGGCGCTACTGATAATGTGCTGTAAAGTTTCACTGGCCACCAGAGCACTGGTAAGATGATGAGGAATACGGACAAAAGCCACTACTATTGTAAAAGTAGTGGCATTTGTCAAAGATACAGCAGAAATGGGAGTGAAGGACATCCAGGATTAAGCTAATTCTGCAAAGAAGGGAGCTCACCGAGGTCTCATTGTCCATGTCTCTTCTTGACAGACTTAAAATTCCATAATTCCTTAAAAATGAGATGGAGACAAATCTGTGAACTTTCACACTAAAATATAATTCTCAATTTGAAGTTAATGTTGAAATAATGTGAACAAATGTATCTGATATGAATGTGAAGTTGAATTGAAAATGTATATTTTTCCGAATTAATGTCTTGAATTTCAATAATCTTGGCCCAAAATGTTGTCAAGGAGAAATACTACCCAATGAGAATTGAGATAACAAGCTGGGGCCAAATTTAATATGTAACATGCATTTTGATTGGTCAATATCATCTTCTGCTCAAGTCTGCTCTTGAATTGGTTTTAAATGATCAGTTAGGAAGAAATTTTCACAAACATTACAAAAAAGCAATGATATTCATAGCCCTAAGGCCATTGACATATGTTTATTGACTTTTAAGTGGTTGCTGAAATAAGCTCAGTATAAAATTTCTAACCTCGAGGTCACTGCACCAAGGTCAATGGTGACATCACTAAGATTTGAAGGAATCTGAATCTTCGCCTCAATGCCTACCTCTGTATAAACTTTGAAACATATATTACTGGTAGTTTTGGAGAAGACTTTCAAAGAAATTTTGACTGACGGACGAACAGACAGACATTTTCCCCACTCCTAAAGCTCTGTGAGTCTCAGCAGAGCTAAAAATAAAATGGAGACAAATCTGTGAACTTTCATACTATAATATAATTCTCAATTTGAAGTTAATGTGGAAATAATGTGAAAAATTGATCCGAAATGAGTGTGAAATTAATTTGAAAATGTATTTTAATTTGAAAATGTATGATTTTGACCCAAATTAAATGGGAGTGATCTTGAAATATTAAGTAACCTTTAAAACTACATTTGTGTGACACAGACACTACCTGAGTTCAATAAAATGAAATTATGAGGCAATGAGACTTGAATTTTAACCAGAAAATGGCCACCGAGCACTGATTTGCAAGGTCATACATATAAGGTGGTAGGGGGGGTCTAAAGGTTGATCAATTGGTTTTAATTTTTTTCTGTGGGTTAACTACATATCAGAGAACATTTCTTTTAATGAGCAGCTTGATCAGAAAAAAAGTCCGAAAAATGAAACACCCTAGGCTAAATATAAGCCTATCAAGGTTGAATGCCCCAGCAACCAGGGCCACTGTCAACTATTACAGCAGTCGCCGATGGATTTCATGTAAGATTCCATGTAAGGTTCCATATAAGATTCCATATAAGATTCCATGTAAGGTCTTCGCTAGGAATCTCCTCCTGGCCTCTTGGTTTGTCTAATTACCTTGTCAGCCTTTGTCTAACCACCCAGACAGCTCCTACCCAACCACCAGGGTAAAGTAGCCTGCCTAACCACCTTGGCGTCTAATAAATATTCTCGACTGTCATGTAAGTTCACGATTATACAAATAGTTCACGATTATACAATGAAATATATATCTTATTTAAGAAATAAATAAACTGCTATCTAACCGACCAAAAAGTTTGAAACTGACTCTATCTACTCCCTATCTTATATACTATAAAATTCTTTTGGGAGAATATACTTGTTATCTGTCCACGTTTTTCGCAGGGAAATTGATGCAAAATATTGAATAATATATTTCATTATATCTGTTCATACCGCCTGTTCTCACCCCGGCAGAAGAACTCGCTGCCCTCCATGAAACTTGTGAGAATCTTGTAAAGATGAATGAGGCAACTAATGTGGCCAACACCCGTTTAACACAACGGGTTTGAGTCCTTACCAATGATAAGGACACTCTCGAGGCGGACAATCTATCCTTGTCCATGGAACTGGCACAGGCCTTGAAGACAATAAAAGAGGATGAGATGTTAGATGCCCTTCTGCCACCGTCTTCTGATGTGCGGGGCCACAGAGTGAAGAAAGCTAAGAAACTACTTTTCTCTCTCCACAAGGATGAGCTCATTGATGATATTATAAATGGCATCGTCAGGTCTGATTGCAAAGTGAAGAAAGCTAAGAAACTACTTTTCTCTCTCCACAAGGATGAGCTCATTGATGATATTATAAATGGCATCGTCAGGTCTGATTGCAGGTCAAAACCTCGACCGAGCGCCTACATTTTCTGGCCACATACTCAGATAGGGTGTCTTCTTCGGATCATTTCATCGTTTTCGGCCATCATGGCTGGCGGACTTGGTGAAGACCTGTTCAATCGTATTCTTGAAGAGATTGAACAAATATGAGCCTATGGTCCGGCAGATTTCTTCTTCCCGCTGATGGTGGCCACAGAAAGAAAATAGTTGATAGTTGAGCTTTATTTCTTCCCACAAGCTTATTGGAAATTAAACATGCAATGGAACTCGTTGCCTTAGGTGGTCAAAAACATTATTTCCATCATACACTCAATCACCATTCCGGATAAGGTGGAATATGTGCCTTCGACCACCGATACAGATGACGGTGAAGAGGAAATTTTTTTCTCTCCTGCCCAAACTACGCCTTGTGGCAAGCAAGGTAAATCATTGTTGAAATACAAGACTGTAAATGAAGTACTTACGGTTACTTCCACCGCAGTAGGACGCATTACTGGTCGCAAGGGGATGACTATTCGTACACTAACTACAAATCCTGATGTTTCTGTTAAAGTCTTGGATGCAGATGATGATTAAAGTGTTGTAGTATTCTATATTTCAAAGACGTCTGTATCATTAAATATATTGAACAGACGTCCATAAGATAACGCAAGGAGCCTTCGGTATTATCTGGCGATGGCCTGGGAACACAAAAAAATATAAAAAAATCCTATTTTCACCATGCGATGCCACCGGCAGTCCTAAGATATTCTTAAGATATGCCAGCAGGATACTCATGGGAGCCTTCCAGGTACATTCAGATGATGTTTGGTAAGAAGACATCGGGGAAACGCCAGCAACTTTTATGTTGCAGCTAAAAGTTCCCGATGACCTGTACAGTATCTTAAAGTTGCCCAATTGTGGCCAATGATATGTCTGTGCCCTCACGACAATCTGACATGCCGGCCGAATTTGTAAAAAAAAAATTATCGGCTGGGTATCTTTATTGAAATCAGCACAAATATGACTGGGGTATGAGTGGAGGTTTTGTCATTGTATATCCACGCTCCAGTCTGTAGCTAGTGGAAGCGATCATTATTGCACAAGTGGAAGCCGTCATTATTTTCTATGTTTCGTATGTAACATAGCATCATACAGTTGAGTTGTATTATTGAACTTTAACCCTGCTTCAGGATGAACACTATGTTACAGAGACACCAATGTATCAATGATTGGGTACAAAGTGGTTAGAGGGTGTGGTTTTGAGTTTTTCTGCCTCCAATGTTTAATTTATTATTCGGAAAAATTAATTTCTCACCATTTCTATTGTTCTGAATTGAAAAAAAGCTTTTTATCATTTGTTGGGAGTAAAGTCCTCCATTTTATTTGTTGTAAGAATCTTATTCAGCTTTTCCTTATATTTACTGTAATCTCTTTTGGGACATGTATTATGAGTTGTCATAGCCCCTTCGATTCATTAATGCTATTTCACTGATTTGGACAAAAGTCAAATTCCTTGGGCATATTGGTCATATCATTGTAAAAATCGATTTCTTGAATATACTTGAAGGAAACCACACGGTCAACCTTGCCCTGAACAAGTCAACATGGGAGACGACTACATATGGTCAAGGCTGGATACCCTCAAATGGTGTGGATGGAACGTATGATGAGCCTTGCACTTCCACAAAGTCTGAATCATTCCCAATCTGGGCAGTAGATCTGGGGACTCAATATAATATTTCGCATGTCAATGTGAAAAACAGAGCAGCGTCATTAGGTACGTGTCGAGCAAGAATAGTGGCTATAAATCTATATATTTTATATGTATTTCATGATTGGTTGAGTGTTTATATATGTAAAAGATGAAGTGTGCTGACACTGGAAAATAACAATGATACGTAGGATATTGGCCTTAACACAAATTTGAAAGAAGTGAGATATCTCATTTTGATCAATTCAGTTTGAAATGGTATTAAAGTGTATTTTGATAAAGCGGATGGCTTGATGCAAGGAAACACAGAATTGAGGAAGGGTGAATTGTATATACACTTACAAACCTCGGATGACAGGTGCGAAATACACATTTGCTGTTTGACATGCATTCCTACTGCAAAATACGTAAGTGAGAGTAACAAAAAAAATGCCATTCAGAGATAGAACAGACATAATCAGTAGACACATATGACAGACAAGCTCAGGTGAGAGTAAGCTACATAGGTGACAAGCAGACAAATATGACAAACTCTGGTATGAGAAAGCTGACAGATGAAAGACATACTCAAGTAAAACTACACAGGTGACAGATAGAAAAGAGACTCAAGTAAGAAAATGCTGAGGCAACAAGCAGACATATAGCAAAGCTCCAATGGAGACAAGTAGACACAGGTGATAGGCGAATACAGATGAAAGTACAACTGACAGCAAAGAGTTAGAATTTCCAGAGAAACAACAGAATTTTTGACTATAAATGGTGGTGTACCACAGGGTACAAAACTAGGACCCTTGCTGTTCATAGTTATGATCAATGACTTAGAACCACCTACACCAACTGTTAAATTTATGGATGATACAACAACATCAGAGGCTAAACCAGTGATTGGTCCAGGAATCCTTCAGAATAGTATGAATTATATAGATCACTGGACATCAAAAAATTATATGAACCTAAATGCAAAAAAGACCATACACCTTGGCATAAATTTCACCAAAAACCCCAGTGCAAACCTGCAAACCAGCAGTTAACAATCAAAAGTCAAAATATCAAGAGTGAATCAATAGCAAAACTCCTAGGCATACATATATCTGAAAATCTCAAATAACAGTCATCACCAAAAAGGCTAGCAAAAGGCTTCACTGTATAACTTTAGTCAAGGAGCAGGGTTCAGTGAAGATCAGCTTCTGGCTGTATATACATCCAAAATTAGATCAGTGCTCGAATATGGATGTGAGGTTTGGCACCCAGGGCTGACTCTTGGCTTATGCCAAGATGTGGAGCGTATTCAAATCAGAGCACTCATAATCATAAAACCAGCATCCACCTACTGGGAAGCCCTAGATTATTTCTGCCTGAAAACATTAGAAGAAAGACGAATGAACCAGTGTGAAAAGCTCTATCATAAAATCAAGAACCCATCTCACCCATTCCATTATCTGTTATCCCCTCCAAATGAAAGTAGATACAACACCCGTCACAGGAAAGATTATAACCCACCTCAAACCAGACTGAATAGAACCAATGGAAGTTTCATTAACTTTGCAATAAAAATGTTTGAAAAATATGCTGCCAGAGTGTCATTAATTGTGCAATATTTATTTTTCTATAATTATAGAAGATTGCCTGATATGTGAATTTGTAATACCTGTCGTTTTGTATATAATCCATTTCAATGGTCAATAAACTATATTGTTATTGTTATTGTTATTGTTATAAGCACAGAGGTAAATAGATCTTTAAAAAACCACCACAAACAGAAAGCTTGTTACATTTTTAAAATCACAAATATCCATGTGATAGCAACCTTGCTTATGTATTTATCACCCTAGCTTTCTATTTGACACGTTTGCACTCCTTAATCTTGATTTATATAACACATTATTTTAAAAATATAAGAGATCATAATATAGATTTTAAAATGCAATCTATTCTTCAAACTATTTTTGTTATCAAATTTATAGGTTCGCGAACAACAGGACTTCAAATCTTTCTCAGTAATCAAGCCTTTCCTATTGTCAAACAGCAGCTAGTGGGTTTACCTGACTTCACACTCTGCGCTGCCCATGATGGTAATCCCTTGGTGGGTTCAGAATTACTTTATATGGAAATGAACTGCGATGCATCACCAAGCAGATATGTATATTTACAGCTGAACAAAACAGAAGCTCTTAATGTGTGTGAGGTAGAGGTCTATGGATATAAAGGCAAGTGAATATTACTATCTTTTACAGTTGACAATGATCAACAAAATTATTGGAGAAAATCAATGATCGATTTTCAATCATCTCGGTTTGTTAGTAAGTCATTCAAAACAGTCTGAGCTAGTCGAAAGCTCTAAAATTTTAATCACAGCCTTGTTGTTGTCTCCACCTCCTTTTTCGTCAACACTAAATTTTCAGCCTTAATTTATTTGACTCCGTTTGCAGTTTTAAAAATATTTGTATCACCCAGAGGCTCTCATTCACATGATTGATGTAAGTTTGTTTCATGAATGAAACGATATTCTGCCAAAATTCTAGTAAAAATTGTTTCTACTCACAAAATATGATTGTTTACAAATACACTGTTATGTTATAACATGTATATCTTGACCTACTTTGAGTGATAAATAATAAGCCTCGATTCCATTTTACAAGGCAAGAGAATGAACCAACACTAAAAGCAGACTTTATATCTGTATATCCAGTTAATTAAAATTCTCAAAACATAGTAACAATTACAATTGGATATAATTGATCTGCAAAGAATTTTCTCAATTGACAAAGCAAATTTCATTGACAGACAAATTTACAGTGAAAATTTATTTGACTGCAAATTTATCTGAAAACAAATCTGCAAGCTATTATTACAAAGGTACTGAGACAGCATGGCTAAAGTAACAAAATGACATCATACATGACCTAGACAAAAGAAGGTCAATACTACTAACTGTTACTTCATATCTCATAAAATCATCAGATATTCTTTACACTGGAGTAAAAGTGCATAATGACTTGTCACCTTAACTGGATTAAGTGATACTGTATGGTCAGGAAAGAAAGTGTAAATGTTGGACCTGTCTTGTTTACTCTTTTCTTGTCTCCTCTTTCTAACATCATTGCAAAGTATGGACATCCAAATCTGTTGAAAATACCCAGATCTACATCTCCATGGATCGGATGAGACGAAAGGTGAATTTCATGAAATCAGTACATTCCTGATTACAAACTTGATGAAACAGAAATATGGCCCACTGTTAGCCATGACATTAGATCAATGAAAGTATCTGTGGCCAAAATCCTTTAACGGCTACATAACTAGTCTGTAGCACCTTAAACAACACTCTAGACCTTTTTCTTTTTCTTTTACCTTCTTAGCATTTTTACTTGTGTTTTTTTTTGCTTTTAAAATTGTGTCTAAAATAAGGTGTTAGGAATTAATTGCATCTATTTCTCCTACTGAAAAATGCTGAAGTCCATTCAAAGCTAAAACAAATCCTCACTTCATACACAATGATAAATCACACTATATCAATAGGGAGGTCGAGACAATGGCTCGCGGTATTCTGAGTGGTGTATTTTCACTAAATATGGGCAGTGTTTACAACACTGTCACTTCATCAAAAACTGTCAGAACAATATGTTCGTTTGGAATCTGAATAAAAATATATCAGAGAGTACATATATGTCAACAAATTAAGGAAAATGTAAAGATAAATGCAAAAAAACCGGCGATAAAAACGGACCGCACTGCGATTTGGAAAAGCCATTTTGAGTGTGTCACCTTTGTCAAAATCTCAGCCAATTGACAGCTGAAAACCTTTGCAATTTTTCATATTTTCTTCTCAAATTTTCTCATAATATCATTTAAAGTATGCAGATTATGATTATATACGTTATATTTAATTTGGATGAATATTTCTGTGTGTGAAAAACTCTTAAACTTTGCCAATATTTGGCCATTGATAAAAGTAAGAGACCGCCATGGAATCAATAGGTAACATCTTGTAAACTGCGCAGAATTTTATTTCCTACAACCCTGACTACTTTATTTCCCAAATAAATAAAGGAGAGGTGAGTGCAATTATTTTTAATAGAGAAGAGTACTGAAAAAACAGCCATTTTGAGAGAGAGAACTCCCATTGACTTACAATGGATAAACAAAATGGAGGACATGCTCTCTCCTGTGCTCCCACTTTCATCTCTGTTTCCAAAGCGAATTCCTAATATCCTATCTGGTAACATCCATAAACTTATTCCAAAATATGTTATTTACAACTTTTAATCATATCTTGACAAAAATAATTCATCATACTTGAGCGCAACTCCATTTTGTGTGGTGAAGTTGTTTCACTTGGAGATCGTTTGCCAATTATCGCCACTAGGTGTCACCACTGAATATCTTCGTTTTCCAATTGAAATGACAGGGGGCACTGCACTTTGTCTTCATGTCAGGCCTCTGATTTTAGTCCTTTAAACACATTCTTCACCAATATTTACAGAAATAAAAAGAACTGACATGGAAACAACAGTTTAATGAACCATTTTTACCTCTGATTATACTACTGTATACAGAGAAAAATTCGCGCCTAGTTATGTTCGCGCCATCGCCATTTTTGACAGGTTCGCGCCGTTTTATTTTCGCGAATTTTGGTTTCTAGTACATAATATTATCACAAATTACGCTTTGCAGGTCGAGAACAGAACAAAACCAAAAATTTCGAAACACTTTGTTTTGACTTTGTTCTCACTGATTCCAATTATCAGCATTCACAGTTTTGCATTTCGTCTTTATTTCCACTGCTTTAAGTCGTGTCTTCCCTTTTTGGCAGAAATGCTTTCACACGTGGATCGATCTTAATTGCGTTTTAAATGATAAATAAAGGTATTTACATAATATTATCACAGATTACACTTTGCAGGTCGAGAACAGAACAAAACCATCCATTATTGCGCAATATATTAACTATCGTTTTCGCGCTAAAAACAAGAGTCTCTTCCTGTCACTTCCGCCTTTCAAAATTGCGACCACGTGTTGCGTTGAGTTGTGTCTTCCCTTTTTGACAGAAATGCCTTCACACGTGGATCGATTTTAATTGCGTTTTAAATGATAGATAAAGGTATTTACCCAATATTATCACAAATTATGCTTCGCAGGTCGAGAATTTATCAATGAAGTAAAACGTAAATATCATGTACGTGACGTCACGGTAATTCACGTCCGCAACACGAGGAGAAGCCAGGGATCCATCATTGCGCAATATATTAATATTTCAATGCGTGTTGATAGACTCCAATTGTTTTCGCGCCAAAGATAAGAGCTTGTCCCCGTCACTCCCGCTTTTTAACATGAAGACCTCGTATTGCGTAATGCATCTTTAATTTCACGAATGACGTCCTGGCGCGAATTAACGCGAAAATAAAAAGGTCGCGAAAATTTGTCTGTATACAGTATTTCATACTTCTTTTCTTTGAGAAAAAATACTTTGCTCCAGTTCAGAAAAAAAGAGAGCAAAGGGGCCCATATGGGTTTTGCTCATTTGAAGTTTGTTGATCTACCTCATATATTATTTTATTTTATAATATTTGCTAATTATCACCAATTATAAATAATTTAACATGCCACCACCCTAAAATATTGCAGATTTCAAATATTGTTAAGTGTGAGACATAAAATGTGCTCTGCACAAAAATCACAAATATGAATAATTTCAAATTACATCATCCTGCAGGCTTGCTATCTATCAATTCTGATTAAATTATCTTCATTTTAGTACATGTCAACTTCATGATCTTACACCAAAATTTAGGTATCAGAAAATCATTGTTTTTTGTAAAATTGATATGACTTTGTATCACAAAACCTTCCTTACTGAAATCTATTTTGTTTAATTAAATTAATTTATACTGTAATCACATAGTACCTTTAAAATGAGCCATTGATTGTAACTCTACCCCTGATAGTTCACATTTGACGTCAATTTGAATCTGAAAAATATAAAAGCTTCATATTTTGCTCTAAAATCAAAGACAAAGTAAAAATTAAACGAAATCTGGATTTCAACTGTACATAATTATTCAATAATTGCAATATACAGGCAGATAATTAATCTATTGTGTTCATTTTGTGCATAACTCCATAAAATATCAAGAATAAATGCTGTGTTTTAGAGAAATTTTTTGTTATATTTATTGCAAAATTGCTTTTCGTGCATTAAATCGCACGTGACACACTGAAATATGGCCATAATAAGTCCAACAGCTAAAATCTGAAATTCAGCCTTCATTCATGCAAAGAATATTTGCAATTTAGCTTGTGACCAATCAAAATCATAAAATGAACCCAAAGAGTCATATTGTTGCTCGGCCCTCATGGCCAGGGATCGAGCCCACGACCTTTGGATCACCACAGAGGAACTGGTGCTAATAAGCTAGCTCTCTAACCAACTGCGGCCCGTGGCCTAAACAAAATGATAGGAACAAAAACTTTTTGGTATCAGCACTATACCAATACATTCAACAAATATATTTTTTGTGATTATTATTAATCAAATTCTTATTATTAAGCAAATCTTGTATCATGTCAATCGAAAGTCAATCATAAATAGCTTATGTAGGTCCCCATTCTATCATGTATCATTTGTATACTTAACAAAAATTGCTAAAGCCAATTTCTGTTAATTGTAATGGTGAGATTCTATCCTGGCTGAGATGATCAAATATAAGCATTGACATGTATATGACTCTACTGGGCATCTTAAACAGGGGGGACCAAGACCCATGAAAAGAAGCGTATGGTCAGACAGCCCTGCCCCAGATTTTGCCCCTGCTAATGATTAGTACTGCTCCACACATTACAGGTACCTTACAAGTTAACTGTTAGTCAAATTGTCCACTCACAGCCCACTGGATGCTGCTGGTGGCTGGGAAGGCTGTAAACATAGGCAAGAAAGGGGTTGTATCACACCACCCTGCATAATCCCCTCTGAATATCTCTGTGATAGTCCTCCTCCTTGATCTCATAAAGAGAGGGGAAGAATAAAAGGAGAAAAGGTGAACCTTAAAATTTAGAATGTGCATATGACATTTTTGACATGTTTATCAATCAAAAACTTTCGGGTCATTCAGAAAGCATATATTAAGCACTGCATCAGCATCTAGCCCATGGGAGGTATGGGGTAAAACCACAAATATGTTGTAACATGCTGAACACATGCACTCAGCCATGTGCTTGTTTTTTATAAACAAACCGAAACCCACATCTGACACACAGTGTCATCTGTGAATCAAATTCAAAAACATTTAAATCTCAGAACACTTTTAATGTTTAATGCAGCTTTGTACCAAGTAACATATATTTCTATTAGAAAGTAACAAATATATTAGAATGTTATCAATTTATACTGGCTGAGCTATGGTTGTTTTGATGGCCAAAACCTGTTTAATAGGTTTGTTTGTACGGGGCTTTACATCACTTTCAACATTATTTCAGTCATTTCGTGATGAGTTAATAGGCTCCACCCCCTTCCTTTTATACTTGAACCTTGAACCCCTCCTTTAACCTTAATAATAATGATAATAATAAAATTTATATAGCGCTGAATCCAGATAAATCTGTTCATAGCGCTTCATCCAGAACATATGTTCTGAAAAGTTGTGTTTTCAGCTTTCTCTTAAAAAGGTCAACTGAAGTACATGTTCTGAGGTCAGTAGGGAGGTCATTCCACAGTTTGGGACCAATGGCAGAGAAAGCCCTGTCACCTATCTTTTTCAGGCGGGTAACAGGGACATCTAGGTACGTGCCATTGTTAGATCGTAAGCATCTCTCTCCATTTTTTAACTGTAGAAGGTCCGTTAAGTATGATGGCGCCTTACCATTTAGTGCCTTCCAGGTCATTAAGTTAATTCTAAATTCAATTCGAGCATGTATTGGTAGCCAGTGTAACTCTCTTAATTTCCATGATATATGATCACACTTTCTGATCTTGCCCACAACTCTGGCTGCAGAATTTTGTAGATTTTGCAATTTTTTAATTTCAGATTTTGGTAAACCAGTTAATAGGCCGTTACCATAATCCAAGGCTGAGGTCACAAAGACATGAGTTAGGGTTTTAGCAGTCCTCTCATCTAAGCATTGTCTGATGGCTGATAAGTTCCTGATATGATAATAGCCCTTTTTACACATCTTCCTCACCTGTAACTTCATATCCATTTTTTTATCAAAAATAATACCAAGGTCGGTTACAGTTTCTGAGGGGGGTATACGAGAATCACCTACTTTAACTGTAGTGTTATCCATGTTCACCTTATTACCAGTCCTATCATGACAGAGTAACATCTCAGTCTTGCCATCATTAATCTTCATTTTATTTAGTATTAAAAAGGCTCTGACTTCATCTATACATTTTTCTAGTTTCAGAATATTTATTTCAAGGTCATTCACAGAGGTGTGATCAACAGGGATGTAAATCTGCGTGTCATCTGCGTAGATGTGGTAACTTAGGTTATATTTTGCTAGGATTTCCGTGAGTGGTGACATGTAGAGGGTTAACAGGATCGGTCTCAGTACCGATCCCTGAGGGACTCCGTATCTGATGGGCTTGGCGGATGAAGTCCCGCATCCAACTTTTACACACTGACGTCTGTTTCGTAAGTATGACTTTATCCATAGTCTCTCAAACAGTATATTATGGCCAATGGTGTCGAATGCAGCTGATAGGTCTAATAAAAGCAATATTACCATTTTTCTTTGATCAATGTCCCTTAAAATGTCATTTTAGACTCTGAGCAATGCTGTTTCTATGCTATGATATTCCTTATATGCAGATTGAAATTTATCAGTCAGATTATTTCTTATTAGATGTGCTACTAATTGGTCAGCTACTGCCCTTTCTGTTAATTTTGAGATATAGCTGAGGTTAGAGACCGGTCTATAATTTTTCTCAATAAGCCTTAGACCCAATTTTTTAAGTAGTGGTTTAATAATTGCTATTTTCATGTTTTCAGATAATTCAGACTCAGTGAGTGATTTATTTATGATATTAGTAATAATAGGCAGAAGGACATCAATCATGTAATTAAGTAGCCAGAACGGTATTGGATCTAACTCACATGACTTATTTGATGTTTTCCTTACTAACTTTCTGACCTCATCTTCTGTTAGAGGCGTAAATTGATAAAGGGTTTTGCTTCTGGCTCTCTATATCCCTGGGAGAGGCATTTTTGTGGTGACATCTGGTGGTAAGATCTTTGACAATTGATGATCATCAATGTTTTTTCTAATTCCTTCAATTTTTTCAAGAAAGTAAGAATTAAATTTTTCTGCCTGTTCTGTGTCGCCAGTAGAGACTGGCATGGGGACATCTGAAGATTTGTGCATGGCTTTGTCGATTACCCTGAACAATTTTTTTGGGTAATGCTTGTTTTCATTTACTAGATTTGAGAAAAAGTCTGATTGTGATGATTTTAGCAGAAGATTATATTTATTTCTCTGAGAGTTATATAAGTCTCTATCCACTTGTAATCCAGTCTTGTTCCATTTTCTCTCCAACCTTCTCTTTAGAGATCGCTCTTCTTCCTTGATATGATTGTTCATCCACGGGACAGGTTTGCTATTGATTGAAGCACGATTATTCATGATTGTAGTGAGATTTTCATCATAACATTTCACCATGTCTATTAGGGATAATGTTTCCCAAGCTTTTCGCTCTAACATTATTTTTTATATGTCATTTCTTAATGCATTCATATTTACATTTTTGTAATTTCTATAAGTTACAGTTTTTTTGGCAGGTTTGGGAGGATGTATATCCAGAAGCATAAGGACCATTTTATGATCAGAAACATATTCATCCACTGAATGACTCTTAAGAAATTTATTTCCTCTAAAAGTTATTATCAGATCAAGCGTATTTCCAAGCCGATGTGTTGGTTCTGTTACTAATTGGTTCATGTCAAATGTAGATAAAACCTCATTAAATTTCACAACATCAGGTTTCATTGGTTTATTCACATGAAAGTCATAATCACCTAGGAATATGACCTCATGATTCAGAGAGCCATAATGTGCAATCAGTTGTGTAAATTCATCATAAAACTCTGAGTAAGTGTACATTTCCACCAGATGGCTCTGGCCTGTATATGGTCACAAAAGCGACCTCTTTTCCTTTAAGCTGTAAGGAGGCCTCCATTAGCTCCATTGTTTTTACTGATGGGGGATCTAATCTTTTTGTCTCAAAGGGGAGCTCACAGCGATGTAATAGGGCAATCTCTCCCCCATTCCGACCTATCCTAGGAAATGAGTGCAGTTTTAGGCCACCTTCCTCAAGTTCATCTATTGTCTTTTCATCTCCATATTCATGTAACCAGGTTTCAGTAATGAAAAGCGCATGTAAATCATTATTTTCAATATAATCTTTAATAGTTAATACTTTGTGTATAATGCTTTGTATATTACATGTGCCTATGCTGATGTTTTTTTGTGAAGTGGAATCTCTCACTCGCATATGCGGCAGTCTATAGTTATTTGACTTTCCGTGTATTCTTTTTATATTTGTTAAGGAAGATTTGTTTTTATTTGATCGATTCGCTTGTTCACCATGCTTTTTAAAGTACTTATACACGATACCTTGTGCCCTCCGTTGCATGAAACAATTATTTTTTGTTTGGAACATATTCAGGTAAGAGATTTTTTGCTTTTATCTTTTTGGCCGACGTTTGTTCGCGATTTCTGTGACGGAATACGGAACTGCCTCTCCAGTGGGCGGAGCTCCATGTACCACGTGACTCAGGTGAGTGTTCTGATTCGTTTAGAGTTTTTCCTTCTTTAAGCAAGTCATTTTGATCCTTTACATAAAGAGTGACCATTTGGGGAACCCCCCTTTTTTCTACATTAAGACTGATCTTTGTATTAAAAATTAATTTTTGATTTAATATCATATTTCAGGTTCATCTTACGCGGACAGACACTGATACTGCCATTTAAAATAGGGACAGTTTTCCTACCGATTCTTTTATTTATTGATGCTGCTAATATGTTGTGAAAGATTTCCTGTTTATTGAGATTATTATTATACATAACATGTTCTTTTAAGACATATGATATTTTTGGATACCTTTGTGATGAGAAACATAGACATGGCTCATGTACATGAATTTTTGACAAACAGTTTAAATAACATTGTTGAACTTTGTCTTTATTATACATATTCTTATTCTTATTACAATTGTTCTTATACGAATCATTTATGTTCTCTATCAAGGTGTCTTCAATATTAGATCTTGTCATACATTCTTTACACACTAATGAATCTATTGTCCACCCGCTGTACAACTGTCAATATCTTTTTGCCTCTTTGTGACATTTGTCCTGACTGGAGTCCTGGGTGACATCTGTCTCAAACCTCTGGATTGTTTGGGATTCTTTGCAGGATCAATGTGTTTAAAATTGCATTGATCCCCCTTCTTGTACTTTCCGTTCTGATGGAATATACAGATGTCTCTTCTACCTTCTTCTTTTTCATTCTTGAATTCATTTATGACCTTTCTAATTGAAACCAGTGCTCGGGCTATACCAATTGGTGTCCCCTTTATTAGTACCTCATACTCTGTACCATCCTCATCACCTTTGATCTTCTTTAGGGATGTGTCTGATATCTTTTTAGCTCTGCTGAGACTTTAGCTCACAGAGCTTTAGGAGGGGGAAAATGTCTGTCCGTCTGTCTGTCCGTCTGTCCGTCTGTCTGTCAACATTTCTTTAAAAATCTTCTTCTCCAAAACTACCAGTACTACATCTTTCATATTTTATATAGAGGTAGATATATAGTTGAAGATTCAGATTCCTTCAAATCTTTGTGATGTCACTATTGACCTTAGTGCAGTGACCTTGAGGTCACAAATTTTGTAAGGAGCATATCTCAGCAACTACTTATTACAGGATATTAAAACTTGATATGCAGAAATGTCTTATGTTAAAGCTGTGCCTTGTCATACAATTTTAGTCATGTGACCTTTGACCTTGACACATTGACCTTGAATTCAAAATTTGTGAACATGCCACATCACAACCATCAGAAGTGAATAAAAAACACTTCATATCTGTTATATACTAACACTATGTTTAAAAATCTTCTCCAAAACTACCAGTAATATTTGTTTCATATTTAATACAGAGGTAGATAGAGAGTTGAAGATTCAGATTCCTTCAAATCTTAGTGATGTCACCATTGACCTTAATGCAGTGACCTTGATGTCACAAATATTGTAAGGAGTATATCTCAGCAACTACTTATAAGAAGAAATTAAAACTTGGTATACAGAAATGTCTTAGGTCATAGCCGTGCCTCATCATACTTTCTTAGTCCTGTGACCTTTGACCTTGACACAATGACCTTGAATTCAAAATTTGTGAGCATGCCACATCATAACCATTAGAAGTGAATTAAATGCACTTCATATCTTTATATAGTATACCAACACTATTTTATACAGAGCTCGATAGAGAGTTGAAGATTTAGATTCCTTCAATTCTCAGTGATGTCACCATTGACCTTAGTGCAGTGACCTTGATGTCACAAATTTTGTAAGGAGCATATCTCAGCAACCACTTACAAGAAGAAATTAAATCTTGGTATACAAAAATGTCTTATGTTAAAGCTGTGCCTCGTCATACAATTTTAGCTATGTGACCTTTGACCTTGACACATTGACCTTGAATTCAAAATTTGTGAACATGCCACATCACAACCATCAGAAGTGAATAAAAAACACTTCATATCTGTTATATACTAACACTATGTTTAAAAATCTTCTCCTCCAAAACTACCAGTAATATTTGTTTCATATTTAATACAGAGGTAGATAGAGAGTTGAAGATTCAGATTCCTTCAAATCTTAGTGATGTCACCATTGAACTTAGTGCAGTGACCTCGAGGTCACAAATTTTGTACGGAGCATATCTTAGCAACCACTTATTAGAGGAAATTAAAACTTGGTATACAGAAATGTCTTAGGTCATAGCTGTGCCTCGTTATAATTTCTTAATCATGTGACCTTTGACCTTGACACATTGACCTTCTATTCAAAATTTGTATACTTGCAAAATCTCACAACCATCAAAAGGGGATAAAACATATATCAATGGCCTTTGACCTTTGCATATCATTGCTTTTTACCCTCAGCCCCTGATGTAATCAGGCTGAGGGTACTCCTGGCGTGGGTATGTATGTCTGTATGTCTGTATGTCTGTAGCGAACATCCTTGTCATCGCGATAACTCTAGAACAAATGATGGCAGCTTCATGAAACTTGACACACATAAGCATCTCGTGAAAACCTCAAACGAGTTCGATGAACAGCGACCCTGACTTATTTTTAAGGTCACATGGACAATTATATGAAATTCCAAGAATCGCAATAACTCAAGAACAAATGATGGCAGCTTTATAAGATTTGACACACATAAGCATCTGTTGAAGACCTCAGAACTTTTTCTATGAAACATGACCTTCAACTACTTTTCAAGGTCACAGGGACAATTATGTGAAATCGTCCTTGTCATCGCGATAACTTGAGAACAAATGCTGGCAGCTTCATGAAACTTGACACACATAAGCATCTCGTGAAAACCTCAAACGAGTTCGATGAACAGCGACCCTGACTTATTTTTAAGGTCACATGGACAATTATATGAAATTCCAAGAATCGCAATAACTCAAGAACAAATGATGGCAGCTTTATAAGATTTGACACACATAAGCATCTGTTGAAGACCTCAGAACTTTTTCTATTAAACATGACCTTCAACTACTTTTCAAGGTCACAGGGACAATTATGTGAAATCGTCCTTGTCATCGCGATTACTTGAGAACAAATGCTGGCAGCTTCATGAAACTTGACACACATAAGCATCAGGTTAAATCCTCGACAGAGTTCAGTGGACGGTGACCTTGACCTATTTTTCAAGGTCACAAGGACAAGTATGTGAAATCCCAAGAATCACAATAACTCAAGAACGAATGATGGCAGCTTTATGAGATGTGACACACATAAGCATTGATTTTCTATCAAACTTGACCTTCATCTACTTTCCAAGGTCACAGGGCCAATTATGTGAAATCATCCTTGTCATCGCGATAACGAGAGAACAAATGATGACAGCTTCATGAAACTTGACACACATAGGCATCTGGTGAAAACATTGGATGAGTTCGACGGATGGCGACCTTGACCTATTTTTCAAGGTCACAGGGACAATTATGTGAAATCCCGAGAATCACAATAACTCAAGAACGAATGATGGCAGCTATATGAGATTTGACACACATAAGCATCTGGTGAAGATCTCATAATTTTTCTATGAAACATGACCTTCATCTCCTTTTCAAGGTCACAGGGACAATTATCTGAAATCACAAGAATCACAATAACTCAATAACAAATGATGGCAGCTTTATGAGATTTGACACACATAAGCATCTGGTGAAGACTACAGATTTTTTTCTATGGAACATGACCTTCTACTTTTCATGGTCACAGGGAAAATTATGTGAAATCATCCTTGTCATCGTGATAATTCAAGAACAAATAATGGCAGCTTCATTAAACTTGACACACATAAGCATCTGGTGGAAACCTCGGACGAGACCGATGGACGGCGACCTTGACATATTTTTCAAGGTCACAGGGACAATTATGTGAAATCCCTAGAATCACAATAACTCTAGAACAAATGATGGCAGCTTTATGAGATTTGACACCCATGAGCATCTGTTGAAGACCTCAGACATTTATCTATGGAACATGACCTTCACCTACTTTTCAAGGTCACAGTGACAATTATGTGAAATCCCTATCATTGCTATAACTCGAGAACGAATGATGGCAGCTTTATGAGACTTGACACACATAAGCATCTGGTGAAGACCTCAGTGAAGACCTTCACCTACTTTTCAAGGTCACAGGAACAATTATGTGGTGCGGTGATGTTTTGTTCACAAATATTGTGTGGAGCAAATGTTGTGCAATAAGTTACCAGGGCTGAGGGTTGATGCATCTCTGATGCCTATGTTTTGTAATGTTTTTGAACATTTCTTCCTAAATGATCATTTAAATCCTTTTCAAGAGCAGAATTGAGCAGATAGTGGTTTTGACCAATCAAAATGCATTTTACATATAAAATTTGGCCCGAACTTGTTATCTTGATTCTCATTGGCTATGTTATTCAAAATGGCAGCCCCCTTGACAACTTAGTGATAGCTATTTGATTTTTGAAAAAAATCACAAATTTTGTGAATTAAATATTACATTGGTAACATGATAATGATTTGCAAAATATTAATGAATATCTCATCAAAACTGAATTGGGATCTTATATGGAAAATCATAACCTGGTTGCTTATTGCACTTTATCTCAGTTCATGTGTTTTCATTCAAGTCAGCAGAGCTATCAACCCATGGGGTTATGTTTTATGTTTTTTCCACCTGTGCCAATCAGCTTTGGTGATGCACACCTTGGAATTATGGTGCTGACTTCTACATTCAGGTAATCTCTGTCATTAAAGTCAACTTCTACGATTTGTACCTGACATGCTCCATTGGGATGCATTTGAATGCTTCTATTTCCATGATCGTCTTCATCATCATCATCATCATCATCATCATCATCATCATCATCATCATCATCATCACTGATTTTTCTGTCATCATTGTCACTCCATACTTCCCTGGGTGCATCTTCATAGCCATCCTTGTTGAGTGTTATGATCTTGCAAATGTTCTTAGTCCATTCTCTTGCAGCATGATCTAACAGAGTGTGATCACCAACAGATGTCACTACCTGGTCTGTTGCAAAATCACTGACATCTGTTGGCGTTTTCACATCTTGAATTTGCCCTTCTGTGATCTTCCTTCCCCATTTTACCAGGTAATGATTGTAAATCGTGTGATTGTTTATGATTTTCACTGGACAGTTTGTGGAGATGGGAGGAATCTCACTGATGTATATTGGGCATTTGATCATTTTCGCTATCATATATGCCATTGTCTTTTCTTTTGTCAAGGTTTTCCTGCTATATTTCCATTAACCACCTCATCAAGCCCTAAGCACATCACTATGGCAGAGTAATCACTCAGTGATTCTCTGAAGGATTTATTTTTCATGGCATGCCTCAGGTCGGTCAAATTGTTTATCTGCTCATCGATTATCCATTCCCATGTGACATCTTCTTTGTTGCAGAAATTAACAATGCTAGCATAGGTAGTGTCTGAGATGAAAAATACCTTTTCCTTTTGTGGTGTTTTCACAATTAGCGCTACTTGGACTGGTTCAGAAGGCGTCATGGTTGCTTCTGCAATTGCACCAATGTGGCGCAGGTGAATACGAGTTTTCTGCTCCAGTCAGGCAATTGCCTCGCCATTTTTGACAATGATGTGATTTTGTTAATCAATTTTCTTGTTGGCCCTTGTCAGTTTGACTTTGTCATGCCGTGCAGTGAATTCTAGCGAGCTACATTTTTTCTCAGGTTTCCATTATTTTCTTCAAGCTTTTTTATCATTCCTTCAAGCTTGGCAATTTTCTTATCCTTGTCCTCCGATTGTTGGGTAAGGATGGCGAAACGTGAAGACTTTTCATTTAACATCTCCATCATTTTCTCCATGCTACCCTCAAGGTCACCCCTAGCTTGAGTCTGTGGATCAGTTTCTGCTTCAGCAGGAGCCCAGCTGAACTCATGTGAATTGTCCCTTTCCATGGACCTATCTTCATCTATGCCCTTTCCCTTGGACCTGTTCTTACATGCGTCTCTTTCCTTGGACTATTCCACACTGGCGTCCCTTTCCATGGACCCTTCATCATTTCCGTCCCTTTCCTTGGACCTTCTTGCATGCTCATCTTTTTTCTTGGATTTTACCTCCCCCATGTCCCTTTCCTTAGACGTACTTTCATGCACTCTCGGTAAAAACTGTCCAAAGTATACACATAATGGGGTATAGATAAGGCCAGCGCCTGCTAATTACTGATTAAGATAATCACAATTTCCCAAGTAAACACTCCAGGCCCGTTCCTCTACATGTGTATTCACTATACAGTTGCACAATACATGGAAAAAAGAGCTAATAAAGGAGAAATTATGACAATTTCTTATAGGGTTAGGTTTGCCAAGATATAGTGGAAGTCACCAAACTATAAAAAAATTAAAAAATATTATTAACTTAATAGAATTACATATGTTTATAAATGGCAATGTTAAATTCTGGTATTTAAGAGTATATTTTCCAGAATAAATCAACTATTTTGTGTTGTGCTCATAAACCTATAGTTGAGATAACTTTATTGCAATTATAATTGCGTTGGAATGTATTTTCATTGTATATTTGATGCTAACATCAAACAGGACATTCATTGTGTGTATTCCTTTATTTACATGTCAAAGTTGCGCACATTTTCGTGTATAGTGAAATAATCACTCAACAAACACGGGATATGAGCCTGTCTCTGGGGGATTACTGGCTTTTATTGTTGAAATGCAAACTTGAATCTAAGTCCATGTTGTCAGAGTTATATGCATGTCTGACACTATTATGTCCAAAGAAGAACAAAGTTAGTTTGTGATGCCAGAATAGCAGCTTGGAGTCAGAGATGTCAAAGTGCTATCAGCTTGGCGAGCAGATCTTCCTCCCTGCCTGGCAGCAGGCTTGAGGCCCACACACTGGCGGGCCACGCGGGCCTGATTGGCTGCATGTGCTGGGAGCGTGGGGGTGCCTGGCTGGCACGAGCATTGATTGGCCCTGACCTACTTGGCACGTGACCCAGTTTCCCGCCATCCTGCAGTTTGAAAGATGGGGCACAATCTCTGAAGAGAAACACAAGCAGTTTATCCACAACAGGAACACGTTCACAGACCAAGATATCGCCTGTATGAGGGACACTCTGGGGGTAAGTACACATAGAATCTGTTTTGCAAATGATTGAATGTTATCATGAAAACGTTTACTTGGAATCTTTGAGTTTCACAACGTTCAGCAAGCTCAAAGCTCTCAAATCACCCTGTGTAAGAGCCACCAGGGGCATCATTTTGTCCTTTGCTTTCACAAAGATCACAGGTCATACTCATAGATGAATTTAAGGCAGTTCTGTAAGTGTAAGCAAAGATTGTAATTTCTCAATGTTATTTACATCATTTTCTTATATTTATACGATTGTCAGAAGTGTGCACTTACAATTATTTTCAATAATCGTGATGAACACAAAAAATATAGGATATTAGCATTGAGGCAATATTTGTCAATTGTGAAGGTCAGCTATTTGAGGGGTGATTAATTTAGAGTTGATTAGACCCTCACTAAGGTACAAAAATGACTTATACAAAATCGTTTTTTATACAATTTGTTTAGCATCAGCTAGTGTAATAATGTACCTACATATTCATCAATTGATTCAAAGTACTGAAATATTTTTCCTTTCTGTTGCAGAACCAACACAGATAGTCCTCAGACCAAACAACTGATGCTGTCTACAAGGAAAAGGGTAATTTAGATTGGTAAGTCAATAAATGTATAAAATCTAGTAACTTATGCCCTTGAATCATATGATTGAATGATCACAATGATGCACAATAGGATCATGCATCTTCCTATCAGAACATTTTAGCATCATACACAATCACCTATCTAACATTTTGCAAGAAATCTTTTAGTTGCTAATATCTTGATGCAACAACCATTTTATATGTTTATCAGATGATCAAAATTATGGATTAATGATTTGATAGTCACTAAAGGTCAGAATCATGCTTGCAATACACTGTACTGGACATATAAATTTACTGTTTCATTATTTAACTTTATTCATGATCACAATGGTTTTAAGGAAGCAGAATTAATTTGCTGTATGTGATTAAGTAATTAAGTCATTAAAAATATGTACACATCATATATTGATCCTTTTACATGTGTTTCAGGAGCAGCAAACAGCCAAGTTATGTCACTGTCATCCAAGCTCAGCACTAGATCTACATAACAAGTCAACACCACATCAAGTTAGGTAGGTGAACAGAGACCCCGGCCTATTAATCCTAATTAGCGCCTCGGGGCACTAATGAAATTGAAATTTATTTTTTAATCTTTAAAGTTTGTTTCTATCATTGTTGGTTGTAAATATGAAAATTTTGTGGAAATAATTTATTTTAAAGAAAGTACTTGTCAGAATTGGTTAGGGAAAACCAAGTTGAGTCAGAGAAAAGTCTGTGAATTTCACTTTAGATCAAATGTGGCAACCATGATCTAATATATCAATAAAATGGGTTATTATTTTGTCCTAAGATAAATATTAAGGGTTAGTTGATAGTCTGTATCAGTTGATAGTCTGTGTCATTGGTTGAGCTCGATGAAGTTTTTAAAAACAACAGAAATTTTATGTTTATTATTTCATGAAGATTCTGGCCAAATAATTCCTTTGAATAATAAAGTTATTACCCCATCATTTACAAGATAGTGTCTAAAATACTATAGATCTTTAATGTCTTGCTATTGTTGTTGATTACCGGTTTTATACTGTCAAATATCTAAAAGTTTTCTTATATGTTGTAGGGTGACTTGAGAGTCTCTACCATACTCTCACACATTGAGACCAGGATCGGCTTCAGGGGAGGCAAGGGAGACCACAGCAGCTCCATCCTCAGGCTGCACCAGAATGCAGTGGCAGAGGAGGTGGAGACCATGACACAAACCTCCACAGGCGACTGCCCAGTGCTCCACCTCTTCATGGATGGAGAGAAACTGGAGTCTGCAGTTGTGGCAGGAGATGGTATAGCCATCACCTTTGATGGACAGACAATTAGTGAGTGCATTCTAGCACTGATTGGCACATTCTATGTGTTTGACATTGGATACCCTCATGCCTTCTCCCAGATTCTGGGTTTCCTGCAACAAGCAGTGGTGGGGGAGGCCTATGTTGGGAAAAAAACAAAAGCTTTTACCCAGGAAATGGCCAGGTATTACCAGGACGTTTAAAATACCTTGGCAGCCATCGTGCTCCACGCTATAGACAGTGCTTCATGTAACTGTACTTTGCTATGAATAGTATTGTATTATACTCCTTATATTTCTAGATATATTTTATGATGTTATAATTATGACTTTTTATTATCCTTTATGTGATTGCATGGCACATATGATTAATGAAACCAGTATTGAAATGACTGTCATATTAAAGGAAAACAGTATTACTATTAGATTATTATTTTTGTAATGAAGAAAATATTAGCATTGTGAAGTGATCATGTAAGATATAGTGGTATATGAAATGGTATCAATATATTTTTAGCTCTGGTGTTAATGATGATTGAGAAAATGTTTAATGTAGACACATTTATGTGAGCATAAAATGATTTCAATAAACACATTTTTACAACTAAACATGTAAAAAACAGTGTTTAAAAACTGTGACAGGCCATTAAACACTATTTTGGGTATAAATTTTAGACACATTTTAGTGTCTAATTTAAAATGTTTTCCCTAAACATCTACGCACATATATGTGAATAAAAACTGTGACACATTTTGTGTTTAATATTTAGACACTTTTTTCTGAGAGTGTGGTGTTCGATACCCTCAGATTTGGGTGGGGAGGTATTCTTATCAATCTTGTCCATTTCCTCAACCTCTACCTCATCAGCCCAGTCCATGATTGGGTTTGGGCGAGAGGAGGATGCGTGGGAGGAGTGTCTCCTCTTGTTTCCTGATCTAGTCTTGCTTGAGTTTCTTGCAGCCATCTGTAACATTTTTTGACAAGAATTACTTAATATTTTTCCTTTATTATGTCTTTTATTAAGGTAATCATTAATACAGTGTCTATATTCTGTTCGGGTTCAAAAGTACTTTGACTCTTGGGATAGCCCTTCCACCATCGGGTTGGACACAATCAAGGTCACTAGAGGCAGTCACTTAACATGAAAAATCAAACTTGTGACCTGCATTTCTAACTTATGTTTTATTAAAATGCAAGGTCTACTTGTCCTAAATCCAAAATCTTTTTGCACAAGGACATACCTTTGAAATTTTATGGCTGCTTAACATACGCGTGTTGCAGGGGGTACATACTCTACAAACTGTATACACTGATTTTGGATAATTAAGAAATCTTATCCAAATTAGTTATATTAATGAAACAAATATAAAGTAAATAATTTAATATAGTGTATATAATGTTCTAACATAGTTAAAACTAAATTTGGACAACCAAAATTTTAAATATATAGAGAAAAAATGTTGAGACGGGGAAATAACATTTTGATATTTTCAGTACTGCACCAAGCAAAGATTATGACAACAAATTAACTTCAAATGAATCTTAACTCATAATGCTTATCAACTGCAGAAGAAAGAATATTTTTGAAAGATATAATATGCAACTGCCTAAGTATTTCACTTCTTATGGTTTTGAAAAAATTGATACATTGCCTGGGGTACGTACTCTACACATAAACTAACACAGAAACAACACTGATTTTCACAACAAAAATGAAATTGAAATGTTTACAAAACTGATTTTTATTTTGAATCGACTTGCAATTGACATTCCATACATTTTTGATACTTAGATATCTTCTTGAGCATCAAATAATTCTGTTAAAGTATTGGGATGGGCTTCACCAAGGTCTGAATGTACACTCGGCAGTATTACAATGTAAAAAAATATTTTTTGATGTCACCAAACATTTAAGATGTTGCTTATGATAACAAACTGAATAATACCATTTAGATAAACAAATAAACCATGAATCAGTGTACTATTTCCAAAACAATAAATATTTTGATGTCCTATACTTATTAAAAAATAAACTGTTATGAATGTGCATTGTGTGCTGTACCTTTTAGTGAAGTTAAAGTTAACAACTAATATAAAGGATACATTGCACAAACAAGGTATATTTTGACTAATTATTATTCATTTAGTTTGTTTAGGATTGTCTCATGTATGACATCATGGCAAACCTGGATATTCCACAATACCAGAAAAAAATGTGTGTTTTTTTTAAAGGAATTTCTGGTTTTAACCCCTGTAATACAAAATTCTACATTTCTAATAATTATTGATTGATTGTATTTTTATAGTTGTTTATACACGTATAATATAGGTACAAAAATATATTTGACCAATGTTGAGTATTGTAAGTGAAATAAATGTTGGTTGAAAATGAGATGTCTTGTCTGTTTTTAGTGTACGTACCCCGTTATAGCATACGTACCCCGTTGTACACAGATATGTTAGTGTTGGTCTTGATAGAATTTTAAATCATTTATGTTGTTTGTAAAGTGATGAAATGTCAAGTGGACAACTCTGTTAAAAAACCAGGTTTGATAATTATGTTTTGCCTTTTAACACAAAATTTCTAAAGATATGAAACATGACGTTGCCTCCATATTTTTAATTGTATTCTTCTTTAATTTACTCATTTTGGCTATGTTCTTTGAATAAGAAGTCCACAAACTTTTGTACCTGATGGATTCCTTGCTCTATTTAGTTCATAAATTGTTATGAGCCACCTTGTCCAAGGGTGATCAGTATTTGGTAAATATTACTCAAATGTTGTAGTGTACGTACCCCAGAAGCAATTACATTTTTAGTAAGTTCATGGAGTAGACTATACAGACTTTTATGATACTCATTTTACAATGAAATAATTATCAAACCATTTGTATTTACTTTTGATATACTTATTCAAAATTAACTTCAAAGTTTCACGTGGTCTGGCTAATGAATTTGGTAGAAAGTCAAATATTACCAAAATTATTGTAAGAAATTTTGTGTAGAGAGCAAACACATAATTATTAAACAATTTCTAAAACTGTTGTTTTATTATACAGAGATGTCCACTTGACATCTCATCACTTTACAAACAATATAAATGATTTTAAAGTCAATCAAGACCAACACTAACACCTCTGTGAACAAGGGGGTACGTACTCTACAAGGGGGTACGTACACTACAAAACAGACTTCACATCTCATTTTCTGGTTTTGGGAGCATGCTTTCAACCAATAATTATCTCACTAATAATACTCAACAGGAGCTCAATATGACTATAATATGAATTAGTTGTCTTTTCTGGAACTACCAATTCACATGGGGGTACGTACTCTACGCATTTTTGTTGAAATTCTCCTCAAAACATGATATGGCATAATATTCACATAACAATGATTTGACTAACTTAAAATATTTATTTGTTTATTCCTTCATATGGTATTGTCAAATGAAGTTATTTATTAATCCATTTGTGTTATTAGTATTAGAAATGTAGACAGTGTTTTATTATTGGGGTTTTAAACCAGAAATTCCGTAACAAAACACATATTATCCAGAGGTATCGTGGAATATGCAATTTGCGGTGATACCATACACCAGACAATCTAAAGAAAACTAGAGAAATAATTAGTCAAAATATGACTTATTTTTGCAATGTGACCTTTAAATTAATTGTGAAATTTACCTTGACAGAAAGGTACAACACATAATGAACATTCGTAACAGTTGATTTTTCATAAATTTCGGACGTTAAAATATTCACTGTGTTGGAAGTAATGCACCGATTCGTGATTTCTTTTTTTTATTTAAAAGGTATCATTTAGCTTGTTATCATAAGTGGCATCTTGAATGTTTGGTGATGTAAAAAAATATTTCATTGCATTGTAACACTGTCAAATGTACATTCAGACCTTGATTGTGTCCAACCCGCATATTTTATAGTATTTTATTGTTTCCCGTCTATGGTAGAAATGATCAATTATTGCCTCAATATGAAATATTTTGTCATCTGAGATATTCGTTTGTACATGCTCATGTTTCATTGATTCCATGATTTTGGTTATTTTTTTGTGAAAAAATTCTTATATGCTCTTTAATATTTCTTTAATGCTTTGGTTGTTCTGATACAGTTTTTTTCTATCTGGTCCAGACCAATCTGTTTGACTGGAGGAGATATTATAAAGAATTCTTATTTTTTCTGCTTTTTTCTAGTTTGATTTTTCTGATATAATTATATTTCTCATCCAAAACAGTCTATTTGACCTGAGATAATATATTCACTTTACTAGGACCTGCTTTTCTGATGTTATTTTCTTTGTATTACTCGTTCAAACCAGTCTATTTGACCCAAGATAATATTTTTTCTATTGAATAGGACCTGCTTTTCTGATGAACTTATGTTTATATTGCTCATTCAAACCAGTCTATTTGACCCGAGATAATATTTCCAGTTTATTTCAGGTTGTGGTCGTTAGCTCGCCGATAAAAATATGTGCGCAGAGGAGTACATTTACAAGTTATCAAGGAAAAAAGATACTACGATCTTACTGTTGTTTTTCCAAGTTTTCACTTTCTTTTTGTCCGATTTTCGGTCGCAGTTTATCCTGTTTTTAATTTTCAACTTGTTAACGGTTAATTTCCAGTCTCAGGTGTTTAATGTTCACAATATGCGAAGTTAATGGTTTTATATCAGTCGCGCAATGCTATAGCCATGTTAGATGTGGGCTTGAGTTGTTGAGCGATGGCGTGAGTTTTTTTATGAAAATTGTTTTACCTGAGTTCTTAGTTCACTTTCTTCAATATGTTATTATACAAATACAAATACAAATACAAAATACTTTATTTTAAGTCACAAATTAAAACAAATAACATTAGCTGAGAGCTATTGTATGACTGTTGATAAAATATGTACAATATATACAAATATCTTTAAAATCCTTAGCACCATTCCATGCAATTACATGGCTGCCAGCATTTGATTCTCTCCTTGAATGCATCAAGAGAAACACTGCTTTTAATCTCTGTGGGCAGCATATTCCAGAGCTTGGCACCAGAATAAGAGAAAGTTTTTAGTCCATTGTGATTAGTATTGACCTTGTTCTGAATTAGCTGATTATCATCTCTCATGTTGTATGGCACATTGTTCTCTTTGAATAGTTTGCACAGATGAATGGGAGAAATGTCATTTACACACTTATACACCTCAATGGCTAGTGCTCGTATACGAGAAATTATTAACATGTCCTCTCCACTTTTCTCAAGCAACTGTTCATGTGTTGAGCTAAAATCATTAAAAACAAAGCGTAGGGCTCGACATTGCAACTTTTCCATCTTTTTAACATTGCCTACTCCACAGTTCATCCACACAACCGGACAATAATTAAAATTAGACAGAATAAAAGATTTATACATAGTCAGTTTGGTGTCCGTGGTCAGTATGTTACAGAATCTCATGATCACATTGATCTGGCGGCTTGCTTTGGCGCAGATGGTGTCCACGTGTTTATCAAATTTAAGCATTGAGTCAATGTGCACTCCAACTAATTTGACATTAGACTCGCATTTGACAGTCACATCCTTTATTTTGAAACTTACATCAGTTTTACGATTGCCAAACATAATGCCTTGGTATTTGTCAGTATTGGCTTTTGAACCGTTCACATCAAACCAATCAGTGACATTGTTTCCATCTGTCTCAATGCCTTTTATGAAACTGTCATAATCTTCATGTTCGTGTGATAGTGAGTTGTCATCAGCGTAATTTATCATGGCACATTCCTGGAGGCAATAGTAAAGGTCATTGAGGAAGATGTTGAAGAAAGCAGGCCCGAGAACGGACCCTTGTGGGACTCCTTTAATGAGTTGGATCCAATCTGAGCGTGTGCTTCCCATCTTTGTCCTCTGCCATCTGTCACTTAGATAGCTGTGTGCAAGTTTCAAGGTGTTCATATCGCATCCATATGCATGAAGCTTGGCGAGTAACAGGCTGTGTGGAATGGCGTCAAAGGCTTTACTGAGGTCCATCATTAGGGCCCCAGTGTATTTCCTTTTGTCAAGTGCCTGCTTCCACTTCTCCACTGCATCGAGCAGTACAGTCTGTGTACTGTAATTCTCTCTGTAAGCTGAGATGTGAGCTTCTAAAATGTTGCTGAAGTAACCTTGGAACTGTTTATTGATAAGTTTTTCCATAACTTTTGATAGAGATGATAAAATACTGAGGTATCTGTAGTTAGCTTTGTCCATATTCATATTATCACCCTTTTTGAATATGGGAGCCAGTTCTGCAAGTTTCATATCATGTGGGAAGCTTCCTTCTGTGATGATTCTGTTTGCCATGTTTGTTGTTGCATGTGTTAATTCTGATGATGCTAATTTTAGCAGTTTAGGTTGGACACAATCATATCCAGTTGCTTTCTTTGGGTCTATGCTATTTAGGAGTTTGAAAACATCTTTTTCAGTTACTCTATGCATATGTAGTTCACTACCTACATTTCTATTTCTTATACTCTGGATACTGGGATGGTCACGGTGTTGATCTATGATTTCCTGTAAAGTCATATTGGTCACATCTTCTGTGAAACCAATATGATTTGCTAATGTAGCAGAATATTCATTAAAAATCTGCCCTACTTCACATGGGTCAGTGATGACATTGCCGTCTTCAGAAAGTATCACATCATCAGAAAGTATCACATCATCATTCTTGAAGCTTATAAGTGGTCCAACGGTCCTCCAAAATGTCCTGTCCTTTTTCCCTCCACATCTTTCATTTAGATATACTTTTAGGCTATTTCTCCTTGTTTCAACAAATCTGTTCCTTTTGACTCTGAAGTCCTCCCATTTGTTTCTGTTTCTGAGCCACGAGTTGTGGGCTTGCCTCTTATTATACATTGCCTTGCGAAGATCCTTGTTCATAAAGGCACATGGCTGTATAGGCAGAGTTCTCTTTTTCATGGGAGCATGATCATCAATCACATTCTGTAAAATTTTCTGATATGCCCAGTATGAGTCATCCACCTCATCAAATATGTCACAGATATGGAACGGAATCATGCTGATGTCCTGTTTGAACTTTTCATCATCAAAATGCTTATAACTAACTATTCTTTCGTGTAGAATGAATGTTTTTAGCTTTTCTACACTAAAAATGTAGAGATACATTAGTTGTAAGAAAAATTCGACTCAGTTTTAGGAAAACGAAGAAAATACCAGAGTTATATTGCCGCAATACAATATACAAGTGGGTGATTGTTTCATTAATGGCATCAGTTTTGATGGTAGTCATCAACCAGAAAATATAACCATTAATATATCAGCGCAATAACTCGAATACTTATTGAAATTTGTGCTTGCGAGACGATGATGGTTTATATATAACGAAAATGCTGTTCAGAGAAGTTTGATCGGGATCCTCAGTGAAAATCGTCCGACCACAGTGCTCGCATGAATGATACCTTCCTCACATAGTAAAAAAACAGAATTTTTAGCCAAATAAAACAGCAACACTAAACCATTCTCCATGAGATCTGTACAATTGTAAAACTAATTATCTAGTTTCAACAGTCCAAAGTTGCTTTTTCTGCCTGATCATACAATTGCGTGGAATTGGAAAGGTCCAACCTGTAAGGATTAATGAATAATCTTCATAGTTTTCCCTTTGTGTGAATAGAATTCTATGAATATTGAAGTTGTATGAAACAAATCAAAGAATTCTGAAAATGCTTTTACATCTGTCTGATGAAAATATGGCAACCTTTTGTCATGTGAAAATATGGCAACCTTTTGTCATGTGAATGTTCATGATTAAATTACAGTGTCAGAAACAGCTCCAGTGGTGACAACAGATTATGAAAAATCATCTGCTTCAATTCCATTGACCAGTATTGAGAACCTAAAGGTTTGCTTTTGTATTAATAAGGCAAGAACATCAGTTCGTGCAGTTTCAGGCTGACAGATCTCTCAAGTTGGTTCTGGTGGAAGTATCTCAAGAGTCCGAAGGATGAGAGATCCTTCCACCAGAACCAACAAGCGAGATCTGTCAGCCTGAACCCTGTACGAACCTATGTTCCTGACTTTATTTCATCCTTATCCACTGCAGATAGATATGAGATAAAGGTTTTGGTTTGATGTCTAATCTATTTGATGCAAAACAATGTGGAAATATTGCAGCAAGTGCGGATCTATTTTGTGTGTGTCAAACAACATAAACAATGCCACACCCCCTTTTTAATGATGTCATGCCCAATGACATAATTACAATTTATATTATATCAAAATAGTACCACCCTGTGTTGTGAGGCCACACAACAATATAGATCCGTACTTCTCACTATGTTAACGCTGGTCTGCTTTTTATATAAACCATCTGTGGTAGATAAAGGTAATAAGCTACTCTCCTTTGCATCGGGCTCAGTAAATAACACCCTCTCCGATTATGCGATGAAATATGTTCAAACAGGCCTGTTCCATTAGCCCCGCCCCCTGAATGTATCCATCCGCACGTGCACGATATGATGACGCAATTACAGTCTCTCAGTATGACAGCACGTGCACGATACGATGACCTAACTCGAATCTCTGGCTCATTAATATTCATGAACGCCCAAATAGTACGACAATTGGTCGCGTCATCGCTAGGCCTATATTGAAGAGGCCTAGTAAAGCTGGGTAGTATTAAGCATCAATTCTACAATTAGGTGTATTGAAAGCTTAGCCACATATGAACATTATGACAAATTGAAATTATGATAGAGTAAAAAGATGAGTTGCTACAAGACATAAAAGTTGCACTCCCAGGAGAGATCTGTCTTGGCCATGAGCTGCACGTGATGGATAAACACGGGTAGCGTGAACTTTGTTTGACCTCAATTGAGGCTCAAAGTAGGGTCGAACTGTTTGATGTCATTCTGGCACTATTCAAAGGACAATACATTTAATGATGTCACAAGCATATTGTCATACTCTTATGAGGTCATTTTAATTTTCAGTGCCTTTATGATCACACTCCACATAAAATTGATGCCAAGAAAGAAGTGTGCTTTCAAAAGGGGGCTATAAAATAGGTTCCTGCTCGAATAGGTTTTACAGGCATTTATTGGAGTGCATCAACCAGAACAATATTTAGATATGAAAGGCAAATATCTTTGTCGTTACTTTATGACACTTATATATATTTTTCACTGCTTAATCCCTATAAGTATGAGATAAAGGCAAGAACATAATAGTGCAGTGTTCAGGCTGACAGATCTCTCAAATTGCTTATGGAGGAAGGATCTCAAGTGTCTGAAGGAAAATAGTTTGGCACAGGGATGATCTGCAAAAGTAGTTTGGCACAGGAATGATCTGCAAAAGTAGTTCGACACATGAGTTTTCTGCAAAAGTAATTCAGCAGAGGAGTGATCTGCAAAAGAATATCTCATTGGTGTAGAACAGCCTCTTGAAGCACCGAGTATGAGGCAATGTCTACAACTGTTTATACGGATAAGGATATGTGCATATTAAAACTCAACATTCTTTAGTCTGGTAACTGTTATTATGAGAGTGATGGAGTGTAGTGCATCAACTATAAAATCTCTTGTCAGTTATTGTGTTATCTGTATTCGATTCCATCTGTTGACTAAAGAGGGGAGAGAGAAGCTATTGTTTTAACAATTTACACATGAATCACAGAACATTAAAATGATATAAACTAAAAAAACACCAAATCAGATGAGAAACCTTGCAGCATATTGTGTTTCTTTGGATTTAAGACACTTAAACATATTTTTCAAAATCACTGCTTAATGCCTACCAAAAGAGGAGACGTCAAAACTGCAAAAGTGAAGGATTAATACTGCACGACGTGGAGTCGTGTGAAAAGGGATAATCTGAAAGTAAAATATACCTGCAAAAGAAGGCGGGGGAAAGAAAATATTATCATTCACAAAGAGATAGTCCGTCTCCGAATAACTCTGGAACAGCCCTCGAGCAGGCGAGCGGCCTGGGTGATGGAGTGATGCAATGAGAAGGGGGTGAGGCAGGGACCATATTTGGACGGTGGAGAGGGACAAATCTGAAGGGAAATTTCGGCGACGTAGAAACAACAAAATAAGTATACAAACCGGGTCAAAAGAGCATGAGAGAAACAAATTGGTGTCTACAAAAGCAAATACCACCATTAATCAAGAAAGAAGGACATCTCGGACCAAGATGCATAGCTCCGCAAAGCGGCGAGGACACGCGCACTGCGCAGGTGTGAAATCAGTCATGGAATTGCAAAGAAGGAGGCAGGACATTTTCGACCGGGCCCGCGACCTCCTCCGTCGCTACCAAGACGGAGGATGGTCGTGGGTCGAAGCAGCCCACTTTCTGGTGGACGCCATCGCTATGGCGATCGACGTGAGTACAGATTTCATCCCTTAAACTATTTGTCAGAGGGATATAGCGAACACAAAGTCAGGTGTACATGAGCGCAGAGGGAAAAAAATATGGCGCCGGCACAAGATCACCGGTTTGGATCAGCTAAGAGGCAGAGATGTAATAGAGTGACCAGTGGTCAAAACCCAAAACAATATACGTAGGCAGGTAGAAAAACATGTGAGGAACAGATCGGTGTCAGGGGTTAAGGCGGAAGTGAACGGGTTAAGGAGAAAAATCGAGCATCATGGACAGGATCCAGCACAGAGGAGATCAATTTGAAACTGCCGGGTCGGGAAACTAGTGGTGAAAAGTTACCAACGACATCGGGGGCGGGGCTTAGCAAGCTCCCAGCCGGCTCCGTCAAAGGAGACGAACAGACAGAGTCGGGCAAATCTTAAAAGCGGGCATCCTCGGCACCCGTAAAAGGGTGGGGAGAACAAGGTAACAAGGTAATGATGCGTGTTAAGGTAGTCAGAAAGGGGTAGATTAGAGACGAAGCGAGATGACGTCATCAGGGATGAAAACCCCAAAACTCAGCTGTCAGAGATCAATTTTCAACCTGCGTAGCAAACAAGAGTTGAGCTGAAAGAAAGAACAACGTAAAATAGGGAACGGAACGGGGGAGGGGCGGATGGAATATAGAGGGACAGGCATGTGGCATCAAAGGGGTGAAGGGAAAGATCGTAGCGGACAAAAAGGGTGAGGAATATATATATATATAGGGATAGGAAGGGTAACAAATGATAATCACAGAGATAACTGGAGAAACATTAATATGTCTGTTGTCATTCAGCTGTACCACCAGTGGTGAGAGCGCCGGGCGGCCAGGTGGGCCATGGAGGAGAGAGCAGTTGGGATGGAGGAGGGACTCGGGGGGAGGTAGATTAGTGTTAGGATTGGGGTAGGGGTAGGCAGGTAAGTGGGAAGGGGATAACGTAATTGTAATTTTTTTCACTTTCGGCTTTTTTGTAATAATTTCAGGGGGTTTTTAAATTTTCCTCATGTGAGCGGGGTGAGCAGCACTGTGATTAGTGCCAACATAAGCACTGTGATTAGTGCTTCAATCAATCTATTGTTATATCCTAGAGTATTTAATAAAATAAAGTAGGCAGATTTATATTGTATATATGTTATCTTAAAGTAGGGACTAGTATATGATTTTACAAGCCGTATGATTCGCTCACCTCGGTCACATGGGATGACATGACTCTCTTTTCTTTTTCTTATGTAAAGGGTGATCTAAAATGGGGATTCCAAATTCCAGTCCAAAATTATATCCAAATATTAGAAATTATTATTCAAAAATGGGGTCACATGTTTATAACAACTTTCGGAACTTTGGTGTCACGTACTTTCGGAACTCGTCGTACCGTTCCTATTAAGGGCGGCTGGTTGTTTAAAAGGTACCCAACCTTTCAAACAACTTTTCCTGAAAAGTGGGAAAATAAAGTAGAATAGATAGACATGTGTAAGTGGGAAGGGCCTCCAAGAAGACCAATGCAGCACGCTGTCCACTAGTGCATAGCACCAGCCGGCGACCAAAACCGAGAGACTGTAACCAACCTGCGTGGCACAGGTGGAGAACTGCCACTGGTAGCACTAAGTTGTGAACTGACGTTCCTGCAATGAAGTCACCGGACCTTACAAAACCCGGGTGACAAAACAGCCGTAAGCACAAATCAGCTGAACAGAACAGTGAACGGCGTGAACCGGGAGGTCAGATGACAACTCTGAGGTGGTCATAAACACAATACGTTCAGATGAAAGAACGGACAAGTATATGCCTTGAAGTGATAAGAACACGGGACGATGCGAGTCCGGCATCGTCTCAGATGGGTGACGGCCTACAAGGACCTCAGGGGAGCAGGACAACCCGAGCTCACTATGCATGGACAGCTAGTGTGAAGCTGATGTGATTTGTTTGTTTGTTTGTTTGTTTGGGGTTTTACATCACTTTCAACATTATTTCAGTCATTTCGTGATGAGACCTACTTGTAGCAGATATAGTGCTGCCTCACTGAATGTCATGTCGCAGGTCCTTGACATGACAACTCACCCAGTCACAGATTTACAAGGACAACGGGTTAACCCTTTAGGCACGGGCCTCAGCTCATGTGGGAAATTGTATCATAAGTTCAATCCCGGCACGGCCAGGGTTCGAACCCACTACCTTTGGATCACCACAGAGGAACTGGTGCTAATAAGCTGGCGCTTCTAACCAACTGCGCCACGGCCCGTGGCCGAAGCTGATGTGATATACAAGGACACCTGTGATAGCTGGTGACAGCAATGTGCTATAAAGCCAACAGAGACTGGTGCTAAAGCAAACCTGTGATTTTATCAAGACTGTAAATTAGGATGTGAGTGTAAGGATAAAGTGATAAGGTGAACTCTTATAACGTGGACTTGTAGTGAACACGTGTGACCTTGAAAGGGTCGTAAAACAACTATGAGACGTGAAGAGCCAAGAGGACAATGCAAAAGTGACTGTATTCTTTTTAACAAAAGAGGGTAAACGCACAATGGGTACATAAAAAAAAGGGTAAAAGGGTAATTCTACATGGCCTGATGCCAAAGGGTAACTTGTAATGGGGAGTTGAGGGAAAACGTACAAAAGCCAAATGCAATGTGTGATAACACTTTTTGTAAAAGAGTTGTGAGGTAATAAAAATGAGGTATATTTAGGAGAAAGGAAATGTCATATTTTCTGAAACAAGGGTCTTACTTTACAAAGTCATTGCTCGACAATTTAGGGATCCAGGAGCAGTTAATGGGGGGGAGGGGGCGAACAAACCGGTCTGGACGCACAATCAAGGCATAAAGGTTTACGGGCAGCGTGGGCTGGCCAAGAATTTGGTGGGGGACTTAAACACAAGGGCCAAGAGACTGGGCAACGTACGCTACTGTGGGGGCATGGCTGGGAGTCCGCGGATGGAGGGAGGATGTGCAAAAAGGAAATGGGTGTGTCCGTATGGGCAGAGGGAAGAACAGGGGTACGGTGGAGACATTTTGGAAAAGAATGAAGGACATTTTTAATAAATAACGTGTCTGCAACACTAAAAGGAGAAAACGAAAGACGGTCATAGCAAACAGTATCTGGGAGGGGACCAGAAGGGACAAAAGGTAAATGGAAAAAACCGTAATCACCAAATGAGGGGTCAGAGCGGGCATTCCGATAAGTGGGGTTGGGGGAGAAGATTTTTGATAAAGGCAAATGGCCTAATAAGTCGTCTGATAATACTACCGATTGGGACTCGGTGACAGGGGGAAGTAAATCGGGGACGTGATCATGAAATTTCAAAGGGGGTCCATGTAAATCAAAGTGTAACTCGGGGGGAGTTATTAAGACAGCGCTGAGTATGTCTGGCAACGGGGCCTTCTCACAACAGACGCAATCCGACAATATCCCATGTACAATCCTGACAAGACCAGGGAAGTATGCGAAATGGCACACTTCACTGAGAGTCATAAAAAACGACTTGTGGGTGCCACGGGGAATGTTATAAAAACCCAACCCACAAGAAGTGTGTATCTCCAAAACCACAAATTTGAACGTGCAAAAATTGTGGAAAAAGAGCACTCTCCGGTCCGGGGCGCACTCTCTCGGAATATCAATAGACCGGGGGAGACGCCTGGCGGATCCTGCCAACGCAACATTACCATCTCTATGGGAGATGACAGATTCTAAAGTCAAATGCCGTTCCATGGGTAGCTTTTCCACAGGCATGCTACAAACCTCTGAGAAGAAAGTCTCGCGCCGTGTGGCATGGCGAGATGTGAAATCAGCAGGGTCTTGGAGGTATACCATCTGAAACAGAGCATAAAAGGCAACACATGACATGCAAGGTGTCAAGCGCTAAAAGCAAATTGTCATCTCTATTATATTTTGTCATCGAAAACAATCCTTATGCTGGAAGTGCAGGACGCAGCAACACATAAGTGCAAGTGTAGATGTATAATAAATAAAGGAAGAAGAGTACACATGCAAAAATAAACCCACACCAAAATGTACATAGCCTTTATCCCGAAAGCATTAAGTGATTTGCATTAACCCACATTGGGGGAGCGAACACCAGCAGGGTCTAGATTACCAGGAGCATGGAAGGATGTTTATGTCAACCATGGGTCTAATGTTGATAGGGCCATAAAATATTTGGTTGAAAAATGTTCTCTGCCCTCCAGCCAAAATATAACAGAGCTCTGCGGATAACTCGTTCAGCAATTCCCCATGACATGGGGTGAGACCAATGAAATAGCCTCAAGAAGCGAAGTGCCAGTTTTTCAAGGCACGGCGCGCCACAGGGTTTATTGAATTCAAAACAAGTGAAACATACGGCGGTATCATGGCATAGGACGTAATAAGCTAATACGCCTGTTAGGGCGGAATTAGTCCTGACCTTGAGGAGAATTTGTGAAGTCAAGTGGAGGGGTAGAGTTTGTGTGGAAGTATTACATACATATGCAGCAAGATGCTGTAATTCAAGCAGGTCAATTTTGAATTTTTGCGACTCCATGGATACAACGTGTCTATTATGCGAGGGGGAACTCACCTGAGGCTGGGGTGTGGTATCAGCCATACTTACCAGGTTTATGAATTCCTCAGAGGAGAAGGAAAAAGGGCGTATCTAAGCCTGAAAGGGAAACTGGTGGGTGAATAACGCACTACGGAGGCAGGCGCCATCTATATGCAATGATTTATAGCTGTCCACCCAGGGTGACCGAGATTTTCCCGGGCATGCTCTCTGTTCTAGTGTGATCCCGCCACCTGACTTTCTTGACAGGGGGCTCGTGGAATGTCAGGCAAGGTGAGGATTTGGCAGGGGAGAGAATACCCTTGGGATGAATGGGAGTGGCATCGGAATGTTCTTCCCGTATCTGATCAAGAGATGGGAAAGTGTGGCCAAATTGTTTAATATGCTTCTTCTTATCGTATCCACGAGGGTCAACCGGAGAGGACAAAGCCTTTCGGCTAAGAGGAGTGAGCATGTTGCCGTGTGGGCGCAGAGGCAGGTCTGAGGGTAGGGTGTGAAGGATGTAGTAGCCGTCACATCCAATTAACAAATTTAATGCATGAGAGGAGGAAAGAACAGATCTAGTGAGCAATCTGAGGTGAAGTGGGACACTAATAACAGAGGGCATGTGAAATTTCAGTTCACGGTGTGTGTCCTGTAGCATGGTCATATCCCAATCAACTATTAGGTGATGGTTGAGGCATCCGTTCGAGAGTTCAGCGTGGGGCATTGCCTCGCCAGGGAGGATTTTAATACAGCCAGGAAATGTCAGAATCTCTGTCACAAAGAGGACCACACGGGAGGTGCCAGAGAAAAGCTCCAGGAATACACTCGACCGGGGGCACTTAGTCTCTCGATCAAACACACGCATGACCGAGGACAGGTCGTGCCTGCGGCGGTATAGACTGTAGATTTTCAACAAGTGACAAGGTGGCGAGACCAACAAGGTCAAACAAATGTAATGGATGGGAGCCGGGAGAAATGGGTAGGGCATCTGTGGCGGGAACATGGCTAAGTTGGTACAGCAAAACAGTTTTCTGAAGGTGGGCGTATTTTCCATGAAGGACGAATAGGCAAATTGCACATCCTATCGATAAATCGGTCCCGATGGTATGTATGAGGCTAAGCCAACTCATACCATCTTGTGTGGTAAAACTGTCCGGCAATGTCCAAGAGGGATCAACATATGGCACCTGAGAATCCTTCCATGCGGAAGCAGTGCGGTTAAGATCAGCAATAACCATGCCCTGGCGTGCAACAAAATCATCAACCCCTAAAGTGAGCAAATCTAGGTCAGGGACATCCAAACCCGGGGGCTCGGGAAACAGTGTGTCAGCAGTCATGCCACGTGTAACAGTGTCATTGTGGAATAGAGAAATGAATAACAAGTTAGCTATATATGACTTAGCCACACGTGTCATCACCTTCTTGTCACAATGAACAAGGCTTGGCGGAATGTATACACCAGAACTAGACCGCATGCTGCAACCACATCCAAGCGTTAGCGTGCAAAAGGTACAGGGTTCCACTTCGGTGGTGGTAACGTCCAACTGGCACGTGACCAGCCAAGGTTCGCTGTGTCCAATGACCAGAAAGGATGAGTTTTGCAAGTCCTTAACAACGCGAAGCGGGGACTTCAATTCCAGGAAGTCAACCTGACAATATGACATAATGTCACGGACCACGCCCTTATATATGGACAAGGCACATGACAGAATGTCAACAGGAAATTCCAGGAAAGTCATGTAGCAATGGCGAACACCAGACCCGAAACACTCAGCCAAGTCAGCCCTAGACAATTCAATGTAACTCATCACGAGATATACCAATAAAATCTGAGAAACCCGAGAGGCGCGTAAATTGGTTGGGCTTCTTGCCTCCTGTAGGTATAGGGAAAGATGATACCTTTCACAACAAGTGGTAAACTAACATCAATATACAAATGAGAGTCACTGTTGAGAGCTGTCACGCCGGGAATAGCGTAGATAGCACTGGGTTGATCGTACATTAATTTAAAATTTGGATACTGTACACGCAGAAGTCGGGCAACCTGTCTCATCGATTTATGTAAGACATCAGGGGGGACCAAAATAGGTGACAACTTATTATCAGCAATGGTTTCCAAAGCAAGTAAGGTTGCACGTGCCTCCGATTCCAGCAACGTCAACGCTTGAATGTGACCAATCTCAGAAACACTAGCATATGTGAAGTCAGCTAGAGTCCTCAGCAGAAGACGTTGTGCTTCTGTCTGTACCTGAACAACCTCTAGTCTCTGGACAAGCGATTCGCTATTTTGTAAAAGCCTAGCAATATTCATGGTGTTGTTAACCACACCGTCAGAAACAATATCCAAACGCTCATTCGTAACTCTAACCAGCTAAGTCTGGGCATGCAGGGCATTAAGATTCGAGTGCAAGCGTTTGAAGTTGCTCTCAATAATACCAACTCTCGTCATCAACTTATTTCGTTGTTTATCAGTGACTAAGCCAAAAGCAGACCCGAGGAAGGAGCCCACAAATGGTAAAAATGAACGTTTCTGCCTACTGTCTCTGCGGGGTGAGGGCTGTGAAATCGGCCAGAGTTTCTTGATTGACCGCCAGTAGCGGTGAATATGTCCTGTAAGGGAATCATTTAGATTCCGATACACTGCAGTGAGGGAGCTAAAAGTGCTACAAAACCCATGGGCAGTAGACACATCACGCCTACGTCGTCGAGAGAGAACCAACGGAACCTCCTCATCACACATGCTAAACGGGGGTGTAGAGGCCGGTAGCTCAAGGTGAGGGACGGCAAATGTAACTTGCCAATTCGCTGCACTATTCGCCACATAACCTTGTTTTGTGATCAGGGCACCAACATTCGGACGGCCTAAAACACCCACACCACATACATGTTAATGACAAGGGCCCGAACCTGAACGAGTGATGGTACGATAAGGGATGAGAGTGAATTCCTGTACTCGAACACACTCGCCACACTTCGGGCAGGCCTGGACCACCAAAGTCAGGGTGGGTTGGTTGCGGGAAATGTAGGCAACAGAGCACACAGCACCGGGAACAGCTGGTGGCGGTGGGGGCAGTGGGGGCGGTGGTGGTGGAGGTGGAGGGGTTGGCCGGTAATACGGACTTTTGGGGAGGATATGGGGCCTACCGTTTACAGAGGCAAACCAGGGGAGAGACACTGAGGGCTCGGGAATGGCAGGAAATGATGCCGTATGTAAAGGGACGTCAGGAAGAGGGAGTGATGGGTCGTCAGTCTCAAAAATATTAGCCCACAAATTTTTATCACTGGGGAGGGCAGCTAAAATGTCATTAACTTCCTTGTCCGAAAGAAATGCAAGCAGAGATTTGTCAAGAAGGGTGTTAGAAGAGTCTGCAGGAGTCATGACAGCAACATAGTTGTCTCACCTGAAGGGTGAACGATCAACGATTAGTTTCCAGAGACGTGAACGAGTAAGAGTAGTGAAACAGGCAGTGAGATCTGGTATCAAGGTCCGTCTATGTGATCTACTAGTAGTCATATTACTTAACGTAGGGTAATAAACTAATCAACAATCTGACTAAGATATGAGCATAAATTACAACTTTACTGGTCATGGAATTAGAGCAATAAATCAGAACAGCACACAACAATGTCAAATGGCTATCAATTGTTAAATATTCATCAGTCCAGTACGGATCAGTAAAGGTCAATAGTCCCTAAATACGAACAGAATTAAACACCGGAGTGTGTAACCGACATGAGAAAATAGCTAACCTTCTGAGAAGCGGCTCTTAAGACCCACCATCAATTAACCAATTAAGTCAGAGCAGTCTAATCGGTTAAACAAACAGATTTCGCAACGGCAGCGTGAGATGTGTATATGGGAGGTTTGAAAATCGAATTAGACATCCGGATCAGACCAACAGTCGTTGTATGTCACCATTTAAACGAAGTCAAAACAGCAGTTGTATCCGTCACTCTGCATGAATACATGTCAGCCTAATATATTATAAATGTACCGGTACATAATGCAATCCATCCATCTAAGGAGTGCACAAAATCATCGCGTCCTAAGTCCCGTGGCGCGGAATATTTATTTATCAACATCATCGCGTCTTACACCCTTCTGCACGGAATATACATATAAGATACAGCCACCCAACGCCGTGGAATGCGCTGTCTTCACAAACTTCATTACTGTTTGTGGTTAGATTAGGGACAATATAAGAAGATACAGCCACCCAACACCCTGTGGAATGTGCTGTCTTCGCAAACTTCGTTTCTGTTTGCGGTATGAATGAGAACAAGGAACCAAAACACAACCATTCAACACCCTGTGTAATGCGTTGCCTTCGCAAACTTTATTACTGTTTGCGGTTAAGTAATCATGGCTAACCAACATATCCGCTCGCAAGAGGACCGCAAGAAAACACTCACGTTTTAGGATACAATCTACTAAAGTCATCAAAGTCAAGTCAAAAGTCAGCGTATAATCAGAGACACAAGTATTACTAAATCAAAGAGAAACTCGTATAAGAAATGAGAATACTCACGATTATCTTTATAAGGATTCAACTCAAAGAACTGGCCAGTCAGTAACACACAAGTCAACCTGAGATACGGAACACGGAGACCACAACGAAGGAACGAAGTGCGCAGGTAGTAGGAGGCAACACGAAGGCACAGGAGCAGAAAGTGTCTGGGAAGTCAGCGGAACCGCTATATCATCCCAGTAGCAACGCACACACAGCCACCAACCTGCGCACGCAAGTCACAAAGCGGCAGTCAGCCTGTCATGAGTCCTGTGGGAAATGGTGAGGGACACACAAACGAGTAGTGAGGCCAATTTTACAGGGTCAATTAGAGAAGGTCTGCTGATCACAAAAATAGAATATCACCAACAAGGGACAATGGGCCACATAGAAATGTGAAAAAGCAGATGTCATCAAAACACAACCAATAACAAATAATCCCTTTCGAACCAGCACTAAGTTGAACCACTCCAGGCACAATGGAGAACAGTATCAGAAAGGTCAATCATGATCCTAAATTTAAACAAGCTCGCCAGAATGGCGTTCTGTTCATAAATCAATACTTAGCGAGCATAATTGTATCAGGGCTACTTGCAAAAATACAGAATGTGGGTCACCATAGAAATGAGAACAAATGCATGCAAATGAAGTAACAAAGCTAAATACACCGAATAGTGGGAAACATCATGAATAATAAATGTGGAATAAGTCGACATCTATCAAAATTACAACACGTAACAACAACTACTTTTTTCGTTCCTTAACATTAGGAGGGGGGTTGGCAAGCACATCCGCCTGGGTTTGTTTGCCCAGGAAGGAAAAGGGTTCCCACGTGTTATCTTTAGTACCATAATCCTTCCACTTAATCAGATATTCCATCTCTTGGGAACCTTGCCGTTGTTTCAAAATGCGCTCAATCTCATACTGAGTGTCAGATTCGTCATCCGCGTCTTCGGCATCAGAATTTAGTGAATCGTGGGCTTGGGCGGTCTCGTCATTATCACGAGGGCCTGCTAGGTCATTCTCCGGCAAGAGGTCTCAGGGCGGAATTGCATCACCCAGCAGGTCATCGCCTGGTGGAGTACCGTCCTCGAATTGCAACGGAGAAACAGGGCGGTCAAAGCGCGTAACACAAAGGCGGAACCTGTTAACGTGAATAGAGGAGTTGGGTTCCACGTGGGTATCACACGCGCGGACTTTGAAATTGAGCGGGGAAGTTTCCTCAATTAAGTAATATGGGCCACTATAAGGAGACTTCAGTTTACGACCTGGGACCTTGGTGGCGGGAGAATAAATCCACACTTTATCTCCAACCTGAAATTTCCAACCTCTGTTCCTCGAGTCATGAAAAGACTTCATCTTTGCCTGCATAATTTCATTGTTCTCTTTTGCCCATTTGCGTGCGGTCTCTACACGCTCAAACATGTTTCTCACATAATGGCGGACAGAGGGACTGGGGTGAGTAGGGTCAGGCAAGGACGTCTCAAACGGGTGTTTGGCGTCGCGACCAGTCATCAAAAATAACGGGCTATACATCGTGGCTTGGTGTACTGACGCTCTCATGGCAAACAAAGCAGAAGGCAAAAATAGATCCATGATATCGGCTTGTCATGGCAAAGACGTGTCAGATTTTTAGAGATTGACTGAACGCTTCGTTCGGCCATGCCATTGCTGCGGGGGCAGTAAGGCGTAGTCATGACATTTCTAGCCTGCATCAATTTACACAATTCCTCAGCGATAACACTAGCGTAACACCCACCACGGTCGCTAACAATAGATTCAACATTTCCCCAGCGGCACCAAATGTCTTCAAAAAGGCGTTCAGCCACCGAGACGGCCGATTGATCAGGGAGAGGGAATGCTCCAGGAAAATGTGTGAGAGCATCCTGAAAAACTAGAATGTATTTGTTCCCTCGGTCCGTTTTAGGCAGTGGACCGATGAGATCAGTGTAAACCCTCTGAAAGGGGCGTGAAACAGGAATAGGGTGTAAGGATCCCTGTCTATTTTTCGGGAGTTTGCTGGTCTTACTACAAACATGACAAGACTGGACCCAATTCATGATATCACTATGCATCCCTGGCCAATAATATTTCTGTCGTATCGTGGAATATAGTTTGTCTGTCCCTAAATGAGCACCCATAGAGCTGTCATGGAAGGCCTCAAGCAAATCGTGACGAAGAGTGGGTGGGATAACTAACTGTGTTTTACAGCGGTCCTTGGCCGGACCTTTACCCGGGGTAACATACAAATGGAACAAAACATCCTCCCTCAGATAATAGTCATCAACTTGGGCAAGGAGTTTGCGGGCTTCGCGTTGAGTGGAAGGGAGGTGCGCTGTCTTGAAATATTTGATGAGTGGTTGGAGGGAGGGATCTGCAGACTGTTTCACACTGATATCATCAAAGGTGTACATGGTGCCAGTTGACTGATTGAGATCTGTCAAACACTGATAGGCTACAGCAGGTGTGACAGGATGTGTCTCAAGATCGTCAGGCGGATCAGAGACAGCCGCTAATTTGAGTTCTAACTCGGGGGTGGGATCAGATTCCAATGGATACGTGCGATGGCTAAGGCTGTCGGCATGCGGGATTGACTTCCCTTGCTTGTGAACAATTTCGTAACAAAACTGCTGTAGGGTCAGCATCCATCTACCTAAACGTCCCTTCGGTTCTGAACGAAATAGCCATTGAAGGGCAGAATGGTCGGTCACTATAGTGAATTTTTCGTATTTAAGATAGGGCTCGTGTAACTTGCAAGCAGCTATGATGCTGAGTCATTCTCGTTCAGTACATGTATAATTTTGCTCCGCCGGATTTAGGGCACGACCTCCATATGCTATGACCCGTTCAGCGCCATCCTGTATCTGACTTAAAACATTCCCAATCGCGAAAAGGCTGGCATCTGTCGTGATGATGAACGGGTTATCCGGCTCAATGCGGGGGAAAGCCAAAATCGGGGCTGAAACCAACTTAGCCTTGAGGGAATCAAAGGCGGCCTGTTTCGCATCATCCCATTCAAAGGTACTCTTTTTGCTAGTGAGGATGTTGAGTGGTTGTGCAATTTTCGCGTAGCCCTCAACAAACCTACGGTAGTAACCTGACAAACCCAAAAATGCCCTCACATCCTTGCAAGAAGCGGGGACAGGGTATTCGTCAACAGCCTTCGTTTTAGAGGGGTCAACCTCTATTCCATTTTTAGATATGAGGTGACCAAGGTATTTAACCTGTTTCCTGGCAAAGAAACATTTATCGGTACGAAGCTTCAATTTAGCCTTGCGAAGACTCGAGTAAGGTCAGCCAGATGACGTTCGAAAGAAGGGCTGTGAACAAGGACATCGTCCAAATATATGAGGCAGAGATCAGAGAGGCCCTGTAACACAGTTTCCATGAGTCTTTGGAACGTTGGGGGTCCATTAATGACACCAAACGGGAGGCGTTTGTGTTCGTAAAGCCCACGATGAGTGATGAAAGCAGTGAGCGGTCGGGAGTCAGGGTGAACGCTCACTTGGTGGAACCCGCCCATGAGGTCAAGTGTACTTATATGTGTTAATTTACGAGCTCCTAAGCTGTCTAAAGTGTCTTGAATAAGTGGCAGCGGGAAGGAATCCGGCACGGTGACCTCGTTCAATTTGCGAAAGTCTATGCACATACGGTATGAAACAGTGCCATCCTGGGCTGGCTTCTCCACCAAAGTGGCCGGAAAAGCCCACGGACTATTGGAAGGTCTAATGATATCTTTGTCTAAAAGGCGCTGCACTTCTTTGTCTATAATACCCCGTTGTTTGTACCCGGCACGATAGGGCCTTAATTTGATGGGACTAACAGATCCTTTGAGATAAATAGTATGCTGCACGACATTCGTATCTCCAAACACACCATCCCTAGTTGTAAAAATGTCACTGAACGAAGAAATGAGGCGTTTCAGGGAATCTTTCTGGCTAGGAGATAAGTCGGAATTTGTAAGGTCTATTTTGTGATGAGGGTTAGAATCAGCGAGAGTGGTGGAAATAGGAGCCAGTTCTACATCATCCATACCTTTAGTCGGAGCGGCCCCCCATGTAAGGTCTAAAGTGGGAAGTTCTTGTGGCTCCGAACCCAGAGGGATTGGATCAAAATATCCGACCGAAACACCTTTGGGTAAAGTGACGGCCTTATTTGCCATATTCATTAATCGTACAGGGACCCTCTGGTCATCATGAACGGTGGCGAAAACTCTCGCCATGGCAATCTCAGGGTAGGAGGGTAATTCACCTTCCATAGTACAGACCCCTAATATACCAGACATGTTGCTAGGTTTGAGGCGGGCATGAGTTATGTATTCAGACCTGGCTGGGATTCTGATGGTTTCTGACAAACGTAGCTCAGGCGTTAGTTTGAAAGCAACCCCACGTTGTGCAAAATCAAGGACCACACCATAAGCTGTAAAAAAATCACGGCCCAATATAACAGGGTATTGCAAATCAGGGACCACCTGAAAGCAAACATTGCATAATTGGTCCCCTACAAATAAATCAAGATGAGTCTGAAAATGGATTGGAACGGAGCTGCCTTCTGCAACAACCACTATTTTGCTGGCTGAGACTTGTCGTGAGAAGGAATTATCAGGGCAGAATTCATGTAAGGAGGCAAGAGTGATAATACTACGTTGTGCACTCGTATCTTATAATGCATCAATGGAGCTAAAATTTGTTCTCGTTGTGATTCCACCATCCTGGGAAAGAGGAAAAAATATGATATCATTGTCTAAAACAGTAGGGGTTTCCTCAGGTGCAGAGATGGGGCAAACAGGCACTCGAGAATCGTCTTGTGGGCTAAGAGGACTAGAGGACATCTCTGCAAAATAACAGTGAACCGCGTTCAATATGTCTGGTTTACTTTGATTTATTGCTATATTAAACGAAGCACTACTCCTATCACGTGGCTCACGGGTCGGGACAGGAGTTAATAGTTTTCCTGCCAAAACTGGGACCTATTGTCCGGTCGAGGCCCAGAACGACGCTGGTCGTTGAAGGGAGGACGGCTGGAATTGTTTCTTCCGTCGTTGCCTTGCCTGGTACCTGAATAGGGTCTATTCTGGAAAGGGCGTTGGCCGTTCCTACCAATATTGGAATCATAGCGGCCACGGCCATCCCCAGGCTCAAATCGACCATTGGGCCGGTTGGGCCGGTTGTCAACCCGCGGTGGGCCACGGAAGACTTGATCACGGGAGCCACAAAATTTCTCAGGGCAATGAATAGACATGTGGGAGTCCCGCCCGCAATAGCCATAATCGTGGCGCGCTTTGCACTCTCTGATCCAGTGGCCGGAATTCCTGCAGAAGGAGCAAAAGGAATCGCCCTCTTTGGGACGGCCACCAAGCCTATGAACCCCTTTGCTCACATCCGCAACTTCTTCGCGAATAGCAGCAAGGGTGGAGGTCTGCTGTGCTAAAAATTGAGACGTTACATCAGGGTGCAATTCTAGGCCGTTTAGAGTGGCAGATGAATCACTGGTCATCGTACTGGTCATCGTACTGGTCGTCTCTGCCAATTTAATCTGTTCAATAGTATCATCAAGTGTTTTAGGTGACTTTCCCACTACAAAAGCCTCAAGATTAGGGAGGAGACCTCTGACCAATATTTTCTTCATCTCCATGTCCTCTTTTTGCAACCTCTGGCACTGGCAGAACATCATTAATATAGGTTTCAGCAGATTCTTTCTTTTTCTGAATTCTAGCGTCTAGCGATTGCTCAAGCAACCAAGCGTTTGTCTCGCTACCGAAAAATTTAATGAAAGCTGCATAGAAGGAATCCCAAGAGCTAGTGCCATCTACAGGCAGAGAAGTATACCAAACGTCTGCCGCACCATGTAACAACATGCGACAAGCGGGAACCTTCAAGTCTTCGGAAGTATGTGCGAGTTGGGTGTAAGTAAAGAATTTGTTCATAAAACGGAGGGGATCATCTGTAGACCTGCCATAAAATGGGGGAGGGAGGAGTGATTTTGAGCCTTGCCTCTGGTGATGAATTTGGTTGTCTCTAGATTGTGCATGTAACATATCTACAATGTCAGTTTGAGCGCCAGCCATATCAACTTTGCGCAGGTGGCCCAATATTTGCTGGAACATCTCATGTATATTCTCGTCTTCAGCCATTTCTGCTGATGGGGATCAGAGTCAATAACTTCAGCAGGCACCTCAGAAAAGGTGAAGGACTCTTGGTCACTGTCTGCAATATGGAAGGGACCAAATTGTACGTCTGAGTCGGAATCAGACGAGATAGAAGCCTTTGGGCGTAGTGCGGGAGTCCCAGATGAAGTAGTGCTACCTGTACTGGCAGTCGTATGAGACAAAGGGGCTTGAGCACTACTCGTAGAAGGGGAGGTGTGCACACCAGAGGAGGTAGTGAGATCTGACAGGGGAGGACTAGAGGGAGGCTCCACTCTTAGGGAATCACTCACTTGGTCATTTTGTTTGTCGGGAGAATCTTGGAAAAGTAGTTCTAACTCACCTTGATATGTAGAATCGTCTTCTGCTACCGGAGGATCGCGCGCCACTTGCAGCTTGGTGGAAAGTTTTTTCGAAGATCTGAGCAACATAGACTTATATTCAAGTAGCAGGGCGGCAGTCAGGATCTCCATACAGTATCAGCAACACTCAAAGCCATAGATCGATTCGGATTACTCCACCAATTGTTACCCACTGATGGAGAGTATCCGTCGTTGGGGGACGTGGACGGGGAATCAATACTCTACCATCGATAGATACTCTACTCTACTGTACTGTACTGTACAATAGGTATAACTTGCTAACTCGCTGGCTGTGAGTCGGGGCACGGATCCTAGCTACCCTATCTACCCAGGTGAAGGTGGCAGGTAATAAGGACTGCAGACACAGGATATACACGACACAATAGTTACCTTTATTCGGTGCTGTGAGTCTTCCTTGTCTGGCTAGGCCGGCATGGCAATGAGCGAGGCATGTGAACTACCCAAATGCATGATACTTATGAGATCCTATCTATACACAAAACACCCAAGTCTATGCAGTCACTATACTGAGAGTCGTGGATCTTCTGTGGCAAGTGGTCGCTGGATCTCTGCTTCTCTATCCCCCCGGATCCAACGGTTGCGGGCCCTTTTAAAGGATCACTGCGCATCATGTGTGGAGTTTGCCTGCGTGGCTTCCCTACGCGACACCGAATTGACTCGTCCTGCCTGCATATCCGACATGGGCTCGTCCGCCTGTACGGGATTGACTCGTCCTGCCTGCATATCCGACATGGGCTCGTCCGCCTGTACGGGATGGACTCGTCCTGCCTGCATATTCAACATGGGCTTGTCCGCCCGCACGTGATCTCTCAGTGTGGTGGTTATAGTGATGCATCAACCATCAATAGCGTTCGTGATTGTCTATGAATGTCTATATGTTTTCAAGAGTCTCTGGGTTTGTAATCTATATCCTACACTATCTTCTTACAGGTGAAGTCCAGCCTCAGTTTACTGCTTGTGTTGGTTGTATTTTAGTTGAGTGAATTGGTTTTAATATAATTAGGACTTAATATTTTAATGTGCAAGATTTACATACGTTATTTGATACTGTAGATATTTCTGTGATAGTATCTCTTTTAAACCAAATAGGACTTTATAACCAACTTTAAGGGTGTAGTTCTTGTTTACCTACGTCATTGACCTATTTATCAAGAGCCACAGAACATCAAATAATATTTAATCTTTTTAGTAATTTATACATATTTACTACATACATAACTAATATCTTGAAAAATTATTTGTGATGATTGTTTATGTATTATATTGTTATACATGATTATCTAGTAAAAACATTTACCATTTTAGGCACTAAATAACCTTAGTGGTTGATGCCTTTAAACCATAATTCATTCATTCATTCATTCATTCATAATGTATCTCTTTCGTCTAAGAGATGCATTAACTTCTTTAAAATGGCTTAGGAGTCCACAAATGTGGTAGTGAAAACTATAAGAAATATGGGTATGTCCGGCCTAAATATAATATGGATGTGAATGTCTTATGTGTGTGTATATATATATATATATATATATATATATATATTTAAATTTTCAAATGTGCCATATATTATGTGCAAATAAAGAATTTCAAACAAAATTAATGACCCAATTATCTAATGATGCAATACCTTAAAACCTTAAAATGCGTCAATTTTTCATATTTCAAAGTGTTTGCCAATTATCTCACCCTCTCATCATATTTATTATATTCTATACAGGAAGACACAATGTTCCAAATAGATGGATCAATGTAAAGGACAACAAATGAAAAATATTCCATACCAAGAATGAATGATTTTTTTAATAATTTCATGTTTAGCCTTTAGATTGACCCACTATATCAGTTGTCACCCAATCAGGAAGCCTTTTAGTAACATATACATAAATTGTTTAAAAGGGCAATATCAGACAGAAAACCAGGAAGGTATTTGGTGCCCATTGTATGATTCTCTATAATGCCTCAGTCACATTTGCACCGGGCGTCAGTCGGGAAGTAAGAATCAGCCGACTTCACAGTCTGTCGGGCGCCGGGCAGTTGTGCAAGATGAAATGATACAGACGTCTGCAGGATGTCTTAATGACATCTGTTTCATGACCCAGACGTCTGCAGGATGTCTTTAAGACATCTGGGTAGGTTTAAAAATATATTTAATCCTATTTTCACCACACAATGTCACCGGCAGCCCTAAGATAATCTACCGATGTGTCTGCAGGACCTTGCCGGGACCCTGCCGTGTACGTTAAGATGATCTTTGTGATAAGAAATCAGGGAAACGCCGGCAACTTTTATGTTGCAGCTATAAGTTCCCGATGAACCGTCCGACGTCTTAAAGATGCCCAATTGGGGCCGATGATCTCCTGGTGCCCCCACGGCAATCTGAACTGCCGGCCGATTTTGTAAAAGATACACATCGGCTGGGCATCTTTACTGAAATCAGTATGATAATTCAGTGAGGCAGGACTTTTTCAGCCTATGAAATATTTAATATTGTTTTGTGCATATAAAAACTCATTAATACAGTGTGGACATTGGCGTGCAGAATGATATTCATCAGCACTTAACCATTAACATTAGACATTTGAACTGATTTTGATTAGTACCAACATCCTCATAATACATATGATCTGCTTTGTATAAGAATGCTGATTTGGTTAATCCTGTGTGAGACCATTTTCCATGTTGAAGGTATGTTTTCAAAGTATATTAATTTATTATAAACATTTTCAGTGTCAGTGAAGCTTTAACTGACTGCAGGGAGCTAAACATAATTTTAATATTGTCAAATTACTTTTTTTATGAGGGGCAACATTGATACCATATTTTGTAAAGGGTAGGAATTTGATTAGTGAAATATGTTTTTTATTCAGTTGAATTATCTCAAATAAAAGAAACACCATATTGCTCAAAATGAAAATCTTGAACACCATGAAAAATGGTGTTTTTATTACCCTTTCAGCAACTTTCGAGCCTTTAATTCAGTGTGAAAGTAACACTGCCGGCAGTGGGAGTTGAACCCACCATCTCCCGTCCTCCACTTATTTAACCAACTATGGTACACATCCTGCACTCTACCAACTGTGTTGAACACCATGAAATAATAATAATGATGACGATGATGATGATTTGTTTTTATGTTTGTTTGGGGTTTTACATCACTTTCAACATTATCGCAATCATTTGGTGATGAGACCTACTTGTAGTAGATATAGGGATGCCTCACTGAATTGTCATGTCGCAGGTCCTTGACATGACAACCCACCCGGTTATGATGATGATGATGATGATGATGATGATGATGATGATATTATTATTATTATTATTATGAAACCACACATGATATCACTCTGAAAACACTTTTTCTGTGTTTCTGTGTTTCCTATCAGACGTCACTATGATTTCACTTTCTTGTATGAAGTCACCATGTTTATCTTGCTCGCAACATCAATACAGTTTGGGAGAAGGAAACCCACCTTTTTACTCCAATTAGTGAGGAAGGTAGGGTCTTTTGTATGTGTAATATTCGGTTGGAAGAGGTATGCATCTTGTAACCTTCAGGCAGAACATCTTCAGAGTGAATCAGAATCTGATCTATGGCGAGGGTTGGATTCTGCTTCGCCTTTAAAGGGATTAAGCACCGATTTTGAAAAAAACGTTTAAAATTCACATATTGGTGATAAATGTATTTGTCTTTCATGTCTATAAACGTTTTGAAAAATGCATCCCCATCATTGTCTGTAAAGCCTATTTGAACATGAACCTAATATATAGGCCCCTATTGAAAGCACACTCCTTTCTTGGCGTCATTTCTATGTGGAGTGTCATCATAGAGGCACTGAAAGGTAAAATGACGTCATAACAGCATGGCAATATGCTTATGACGTCATGAAATGTATTGTCTTTTGAATAGCACCAAAATGACGTCAAACAGTGCTACCCTACTTTGAGCCTCAATTGAGGTCAAATAAAGTTCACGCTACCCGTGTTTACCCGTCACGTGCAGCCATAGGCTGAGAAAATCTTATACAGACTGTGCAACTTCTATGTCTTGTAGTAACTTTTCTTGGTGCTCGATGTCAGACTTTAATACGTCATGGTGTTCATATGTATATATACTGTTGCAAAACCAAGAAAACAGGATTGGTGCTTAATACCTTTAAGAGGTGCAATGCTCAATGCACAGATCTTGTTTGACCCGTGTCAGGTAAATTACTGGAATGGGCGACCCGAGGAAGCAATATCTGCACCAAGTATCAATGCCTTTAAGGGGCATGTTGACAGTTATCTGAGGCATGTGGGGGGGGGGGTCTAAAAATAAGCCAATAAAGGCTGAATGCCCCAACTATTGAAGCAGTCGATGGTGGATTCCATGTAAGATTACATGTAAGATTCCATGTAAGGTCTTCCCTAGGAATCTCCTCCTGGCCTCTTGGGTTGTCTAATTACCTTGGCAGCCTGTCTTACCACCCAGACAGCTCCTACCGTACTACCAGGGTAAAGTAGCCTGCCTAACCACCTTGGCGTCTTATAAATATTCTCGACTGCCATGTAACTCATATAGTACACAATTATACAATGAAATATATTTCTTATTTAAGAAATAAATAAACTTCTATCTAACAAACCAAACAGTTTGAAACTGACTCTGTCTACTCCCTATCTTATATACTATGAAATTCTTTTAGGAGAATATACTTGTTATCTGTCCACGTTAATTGCAGGGAAATTGATGCAAAATATTGAATAATATATTTCATTATATCTGTTCATACCACCTGTTCTTACCCCGGCGGAGGAACTCACTGCCCTCCGTGAAACTTGTGAGAATCTTGTAAAGATGAATGAGGCAACTTATGCGGCCAACATCCATTTAACAGAACGGGTTTGAGTCATGAAGAATGTTAAGGACACTCTTGAGGCGGACAATCTATCCTAGTCCACGAAACTGACACAGGCCTTGAGAACAATAAAAAAGGATGAGATACCCTTCTGCCACCGTCTTCTGATGTGCGGGGCCACAAAGTGAAGAAAGCTAAGGAACTACTTTTCTCTCTCCACAAGGATGAGGTCCTTGATGATATTATAAATGGCATTGTCAGGTCTGATTGCCGTGTCAAAACCTCGACCGAGAGCCTACATTTTCTGGTCACATACTTAGATAGGGTGCCTTCTTCGGATAATCTCATCGTCCTGCTCGACATTTCGGCCATCATGGATGGCTGTCTCGAGGAAAACGTGTTCAATCAATCATATTCTTGATGAGTTTGAACAAATATGAGCCTGTGGTCCGGCAGATTTCTTCTCCCCGCTGATGGTGGCCACGAAAAAAGAAAACAGGGGATGTTAGGACACAGCTTTCTTCCCACAAGCTTATTGGATATGATTATATAAAAATTCCCGACTTTCATGTCTCAATTTCTAAAAAAGCGCCAAGGATGGATCTCTCTTACCTGATGCCTCAGTCACATTTGCATTTGCCGGGGAGTTTATCAGCAACAATCTGAGACATGCTGTAGCTGTGGTCACATTATACAGGAGTGCCGCACAGCACTTGCTAGATGAGATGTCACGGACGTTTGTGAGATATCCTAAAGATGTTTGTCTCATTGACAGATGTCTCTGAGATATCCTAAAGACGTCTGTCTCATTTGACAGACGTCTTAAGAATGTCTATATTATATCGTAGGGAGCCAGTTGGATCATCTGACGATGGCCTGTGAACACATGAAATAAAAAAAATCCTATTTTCGCCACACAATGACACTGGCAGCCCTAAGATAATCTGCCGATGTCCCTGCGGGACACTGCTGGGACCCTGCCGTGTACTTTAAGATGATACTTGCTGATAAGACATTGGGGAAACGCCGGCAACTTTTATGTTGCAGCTAAAGGTTTCCAATGATCCACCCGACGTCTTAAAGATGGCCAATTGTGGCCGATGATCAACCCGATGGCCGAAAACATTATTTCTATTATAAAAAAAATGTGTTCATAATCACCATTCCGAATAATGCCTCAGTCACATTTGCACTGGGCGCAGGCCGGGAAGTAATAATCGGCCGACTTTCCCATCTGCCGGGCGCCGGGGAGTTTATCAGCAACAATCTGAGATATGCCATAGCTTTGGTCACATTATTAAAGGGCACAGCACGGCATTCACAAGAAAATGACACAGACGTCTGCAGGTAATCTGAAAGATGTCTGTATCATGTGACAAACGTCTGTAGGATATCATAAAGACGTGTATATCATTTTACAGACGTCTGAAGGACATCCTAAAGACGTATATATGAGACCGTAGGGAGCCCGGAGGATCATCTGACGATGGCCTGTGAACACATAAAATAAAAAAAATCCTATTTTCACCGCTTGATGCCACCGGCAGCCCTAAGATTATCTGCCGATGTGCCTGCGGGACACTGCCGGGGCCCTGCCGTGTACTTTAAGATGATATTTGCTGACAAGGCATCGGGGAAACACCGTCTGACGTCTTAAAGATACCCAATTGTGGCCGATGATCTTGCGGTGCCCGCATGGCAATCTGAACTGCCAGCCGATTTTGTAAAAAATACCCGTCGGCCGGACGCAAATGTGATTGAGGTATAAGGTGGAATATGATGATGAAGATGAAATTTATGTTTCTCCTGCCCAAGCTAGGTAAATCATTGTTGAAATACAAGCCTACTGTAAATGAAGTGCTTGCGGTTACTTCCACCGCAGCAGGACACATTACTGGTCGCAAGGGGGTGACTATTCATACACTGAATACAAATCCTGATGTTTTTGTTAAAGTTGTAGATGTAGATGATGATGAAAGTGTTGTAAAATTCAATATTTTAAAGATGTCTGTATCATTAAATATATTGAACAGAGATCTGTAAGATAATGCAGGGAGCCCTTGGTATTATCTGGCGATGGACTGGGAACAGAAAAAAATATTAAAATCCTATTTTCATAATCTTAAGATATGCCAGCAGGACATTCATGGGAGCCTGCCAGGTACTTTCAGATGATGTTTGGTAAGAAGACATGGTGGAAACCCCAGCAACTTTTATGTACAGCATCTTCAAGTTGCCCAAGTGTGGCCAATGATATCCCTGTGCCCTCATGACAATCTGAAATGCTTGCCGATTTTGTAAAAAAAAAAATCATTGGCTGTGCATCTTTATTGAAATCAGCCCAAATGTGACTGTAATATGAGTAGAGGTTTTGTCATTGTATAAACACGCTCCATTCTGTTTATTTCTTTGTTTGTTTGGGGTTTTACATCACTTTCAACAGTATTTCAGTCATTTCGTGATGAGACCTACGTGTAGCAGATATAGTGCTGCCTCACTGAGTTGTCATGTTGCAGGTCTTTGACATGACAACTCACCCAGTCATAGATTTACAAGGACAACGGGTTAACCCTTTCGGAAGAGTCTTGAGAATAACATAGTAAAAGTCTACCAAAATCCAAGTAGTGGAACAATGCGTAATCTGCATAAATCCAAAATGGACGACACATGGCAGGGCAAATCTTAAAAATTAAAAATTAAAATTAAAAATCCATTGGGAAACTTTTCAAATTGGTATTACCCATATTTTGTACTCTTCCTCTCAAAAATGACCAATAAAAGTAGAATAATAAGTCGAAAATTGGAACTTTGCTTGTATTCTGATTATATCTGTCTGTTTTACACCTTTTCTGGGATATCCTCTACAACACATATTATTCTACAATAACAAGTTCTCAAAAAGGAGAGAGAACAATAATTTCCAATTTGAATTAAAAAAAAACTGTGTTTATTGACCCATTAACAATTTAATTGAATTTGCACATCATTGCAAGCCGTAGGTAACTTTTAGTAGTGATCATATTGAAGAGGGAGAATCCATTCACACACAGGGAGGCAATCCCCTGCTCTTTTCAAAAAGTGGGGAGGGATCTTAAACCTGCTGCCTGGCTTAGACACTCAGGTACATAAGACCCAAAAATCACCTTCCATCACTAAAGAATGTGAAAGTACCATATTTAAAATGTCTATGGTATGACACCACGATCTCAGTCCCATATAGTGGGTTGTAAAGTGCCATTTATTGTTTTTGGTATGACATTTATTTTTTTCTGTTATTTGTTTTGTTATTTTTTGGGGTTTTTCTTTTGTTCTTTGCCTCATAATTAGATTAATTAATTTCCTAGGATTGTATCAGCAGCTTTGAATGCTTCAAATTAAAAGCTGAATTTACTACCAACAGCAAATAGTACCATGAAATATGTCTGATTATTACTTCCCTATTGTATGAAATGTATGATTAAAGCATTCAGGAAATGAGGTTTTCAAACACCTTTTCCTTACAGTGTAATTTAAATATTTATACCCAAACTTTGCAATCAAATGTCATTACCCATCTGATTTCACCAGCACCAGCTCCTTTAATGATATTCTGAAGCAAGAGGACCGCTGAATCGGGCAGAAATGAATATGTAGCATCAGGATAAGACATCTGATCATAGGCTGGATAAATTTCACACTCATGTGGCAATGTATTAATGTCATACATAGGGGTAGGAACAGGGGGACTGGGGACCCCCACCTATTCTCAAACTTAGGTTACCACATAGAAAGTTCAAAGCTGATGGTAAGAGGTTTTAGTGTATCGCTCAAAATAATTTGAAACTGATGACCCCAAATCTCGAAAGTGTCAGGTAGTAGTCTGAAGACAAACACTATCTTTGCCAGAAAACCTATTAAAACTCATCATTGGTCTGCTTGGTGACTACTAAGATAAAATAAACAATAACTACTGGTTCTCCTGGCATAAGGGTCCTTTGTCCAACCAGATGGACTGTAAAGACAGAAGCTATGAACAATGTCATTGTGAGTTTTAAATGAAGTCTGGGAAGAGGCTTTAGATTAGGTTAGAGATTCTAAAAGGCACAGTATAATTAGAGGTGTATTAGATATGTATATGACTTTGGTGTCTTAATGGCAGAAAACATTCTGAAACACAGTTATAATCAACAATTATAACACAGAATTTGATCAATTTTAGAACAAAGTGAATAAAATATGTAATGTACTAGGGGTAACTGGTCCCCAGCTCTCTGGATTAGGGCCTACATATCACCCCAGCACCCCAAAGGAACATTACAGAAAAATCTATTATGAAGCTGCAGATTTCATAATCAATGCTAAAGATGATAGATTTGATCATCCAGGCTTTAAAGTGTATATTAATTTATAGAATATGTTGCGAAAGGCTGCTACTGGTAATAAATATGACCGGAAGTTTGCAATTATGACAAATCTGTATGCTTCAGACATTAATGCACAGAGACTGAAAACTCAAATAAACACATTAAAAAGCAACATAGAATACACCAACATGAAATTCCATAATTAATTTATGATTACTAATAGTGCATCTCTATAAAGTGAAATTCTTGTAATGCCAGCAACAAATGCTACCAGTGAACAATCATTCAGTTTTCAAAGTGAAAACATACTTTTGGGCCAGCATGACACAGAAGAGGCTAAATGGTCTAATGAAAATTCATGTTCATAAACACAACACAGACAATGTTATCCTAATTCATGTTGCCAATGATTTTACATCTGTTCATGAATAAATGAACATATCATTCTATATTTGGCACTTTTATGGGATCTGACATGTAATCTGTGATTCAATCCTTGCACAAAATAACTAATATCTGAACTGATATTTCCAATTATGTATGTGTTTGTTTGTTTGTTTGTTTATGGTTTTACATCACTTTCAACATTATTTCAGTCATTTTGTGATGAAACCTACTTGTAGCAGATATAGTGCTGCCTCACTGAATTGTCATGTTGCAGGTCCTTGACATGACAACCCACCCGGTCACAGATTTACAAGGACAACAGGTTAACCCTTTGGCAAGGTCCTCAGCTCATATGGGAAATTGTATCATGAGTTCAATCTCGGCACGGCCGGGGTTTGAACCGCCGACCTTTGGATCACCACAGAGGAACTGGTGCTAATAAGCTGGGGCTCTAACCAACTGTGCCACGGGCAGTGGCCCATTATGTATGTGTGAATAGGAACTTTGTGTTATTTGTGTCCACAGCCATAGCATTATTTTACCTAAATGCTAAAGTTATTTATATGGACATCTAAAGGTAGTGAAGGTATTAATGCATACTCTTTTTTCTTTACACCATAAAGATGTTAAGAATATACAATGTATTTCATAGTAGAATGATGCTGGCATCGTATGAAATACATTTCAAGAAACACTACATAAAATATTTATTTCTTTATCATGGCCTAAAAATAACTGCTTAACACCAACATGGGCATGACATCAGTGTGCAAGGAACCTTTAATCATACAAAAAACCAGAATATAAACATGAAATAGGGTGAAACGTCAATGAGAGACGGCCATTTTGAATTTATGCAAATTAGGTGATGTTCCACTAAGCTGATTTTGATAGACTTTTTATATGTTCATCTGGGTAACATTCTGAGACAAATAACACCAATATGGTTTCTGTTCTTATTTGTTCTGGGTCATTTCATATTTTGACTGGACTACATGAACCTCAGCTCATGTGGGAAATTGTATCATGAGTTTAATCCCAGCACGGCCGGGGTTCGAACCCACGACCTTTGGATCACCACAGAGGAACTGGTGATAATAAGCTGGCGCTCTAACCAACTGTGCCACGGCCCGTGTCCCGCTCCATTATGTAGCAAGTGGAAGCGATCAATATTGTCCAAGTGGAAGCGATCAATATTGTCCAAGTGGAAGCAGTCATTATTATCTATGTTTCGTATGTAATCTGCATCACAGTCCCACAGTTAAGTTGTATTATTGAACTTTAACCCTGCTTCAGGAAGAATGTTCATTTTACAGAGACACCCAAGGTGATTTTGTATCAGTGTACAAAGTGGTTAGGTTGTGCGGTTTTGAGTTTTTCTGCCTCCAATGTTTAATTTAATATTCAGAAAAATTAATTTCTCACCATTTCTATTGTTCTGAATTGAAAAAAGCTTTTTATCATTTGTTGGGAGTAAAGTCTTTCATTTTATTTGTTGTAAGAATTTTATTCAGCTTTTCCTTATATTTACTGAAATCTCTTTTGGGACATTTATTATAAGTTGTCATAGCCCCTTCGATTCATTAATACAATTTCACTGATTTGGACAAAAGTCAAATTCCTTGGGCATATTGGTCATATCATTGAAAAAATCAATTTCTTGAATGTATTTGAAGGAAACCACACGGTCAACCTTGCCCTGAACAAGTCAACATGGGAGACAACTACATATGGTCATGGTCAGATACCCTCAAATGGTGTGGATGGAACGTATGATGAGCCTTGCACTTCCACAAGGCGTGAATCATTCCCAATCTGGGCAGTAGATCTGGGGACTCAATATAATATTTTGCATGTCAATGTGAAAAACAGACCAGGGAGGCCAGGTACGTGTCAAGCAAGAATATTCTCTATAAATCTATACATTTTATGTATTTCATGATTGGTTGAGTGTTTATATATGTAAAAGATGGCCTGAACTAGATCAAACATGAAGTGTGCTGAAACTGGAAAATAACATTGATATGTAGGATGTTGGCCTTGCCACAAAGTGAGATATCTCATTTTGATCAATTCTGTTTGAAATGATATGAAGGTGTGTTTTGATAAAGTGGATGACTTGATGCAAGGAAACATACAATATTGATGAATGGTGAATCGTATATACACTTACAAAACTCTGATGACAGGTGAGAAATACACATCAGCGGTTTGACATGCAATCCTAGTGCAAAATACGTAAGTGAGAGCAACAAAAGAAATGCCATTCAGAGATAGAACAGACATAATCAGTAGACACATATTGTAGGATATAGATTCCCTACTTATAGACTCTTATAAACATATATAGACAATCATAGACAATCATGATATTTGGCAAGAAACCATATACGGTTACTGAGTGCTACGTGAGGCCAACAAGTGCAGGCCGAGGAGACACATTACTAGAGATGACGTGATCCTCCAAGCCACGCAGGCAGGACATGCGCAGCCCCGAAGCCGGAGAAGACGCTACGCAGGCAGCCCACACACAGATGCTCAGTTTTCCTTAAAAAGGCCCCGAAATCGCTACTCAGGAGCCAGAATCCACTTGCCTAGAAGATCCACGAAACTCAGCATCGTGACAGCCACACTTGTATAGACTTGGGTGTTTTATGCATTCACAGGACTTTGTCAGTATCATGCATTCAGGTATTTCATATCCCTCCCTCTTTGCCATGCCGACCTAGCCAGACTAGTGTATACAGCACCAAATAAAGGAGATCCTTGTGCATTGCAATTGTAAACTCTGTGTCTGCAGTCCTTATTACCTCCCAACTCATATAGGTAGATAGGGTAGCTAGGTTAAGAGCCCCATTCACAGCCAGCGAGTATCATATCCTTGATCCCCGTCCACATACCCCCAACGACGGAGACAATCCCCATACACCAGTAGGGTTACAAAGCATACGTAACAATATGACAGACAAGCTCAGGTGAGAGGAAGCTACATAGGTGACAAGTAGACAAAAATGACAAACTCTGGTATGAGAAAGCTGACAGATGAAAGACATACTCAGGTGAGAGAAAACTACACAGGTGACAGATACAAAAGAGACTTATGTAAGAAAATGCTGAGGCAACAAGCAGACATATAGAAAAGCTCCAATGGTGACAAGTAGACACAGGTTACACAGGCACACAATTATATAGAACTTTAAAAACCCTTAACAAACAGAAAACTTGTAACAGTTTTAAAATCACAAATATCCATGTCTAAGTGATAGCATCCTTGCTGATAATCACCCCAGCTTTCAATTTGACACGTTTGCACTTCTTAATCTTGATCGATATAACACATTATTTTGAAAATATGAGAGATCATAATAAAGATTTTAAAATGCAATCTATTCTGAAAACAATTTTTGTTATCAAATTTATAGGTTCGCGAACAACAGGACTTCAAATCTTTCTCAGCAATAAAGCCTTTCCTATTGACAAACAGCAGCTAGTGGGTTTACCTGACTTCACACTCTGTGCTGCCCATGATGGTAATCCCTTGGTGGGTTCAGAATTACTTTATATGGAAATGAACTGCAATGCATCACCAAGCAGATATGTATATTTACAGCTGAACAAAACATCAGCTCTTACTGTGTGTGAGGTAGAGGTCTATGGATTTAAAGGCAAGTGAATATTACTATCTTTTACAGTGGCGATGATCAACAAAATTATTGAAAAATCAATGATCAATTTTCAATCATCTCGGTTTATTAGTTAGTCATTCAAAACAGTCTGAGCTAATAGAAAGCTCCAAAATTTTAATCACAGCCTTGTTGTTGTCTGCACCTCCTTTTTCGTCAGCGCTAAATTTTCAGCCTAGATATATTTGACTCCATTTGCAGTAATGAATGAATGGTTGCTTAGAGGCACATCAAACACTAAGGTATTCAGTGCCTAAAAGTGGTAAAAACATAAACGTTTATAAAATCAATATATGTAAATAATCTTAACATAAAATATCAACAAAATCCTTTCAATATATCAGTTATAGACAACAAAATTGTATAAATGAATTCAATTTAAAAGACTTTAAATACCATCTGATGTTTCGCGGTTCTTGATAAATAGGCCAATGACCTAAGTAAACAAAAGCTCCACACTTAAAATTGGTTATAAAATCCTATTTGGTTTAAAAACGATACTATCACAGAAGTATCCTCTCAGCTCTGTTCATACGGTGATCTTTCCTTTTCTGCCCTAGCTAACCCTGGGGATAACCTGCCGTTATTGGCAGGAAACTTAACGCAGCTAATTTCTGCATTCTGGTGGTTAAGACACTTTTCGTAGCTGGCCCATTACTTGGCCTCCCTTCTACGACTGTCTTTTAAACCCGATATCACTGCACTATCCACCTTCATTGTGGTTTTTTGTGCATGATCGTAAAACCCTACCCCCACGATCTTGTGGTTACTCGGTAGTTTCTTGAGGTATATTCCGAGGACGATAATATACAACTGCCCATATTGGGATCTGGTCTCTGTCACTTAGACGATCTTTGTCTCTCACAGAACATTGACTCTCTGATACATACATACGCTAACTACGTATAAGCACAATACTAAACGATTGTGTCAGGGCTGAGTGTATTGGACAGATTAAATTGGTGATATTGCCTAATTTCTACTTTTATTTTAATTAACTATTAGAAGTTAGTTCAAAATACAGAACGTGTCAATCGCTCATATAGTTGACCCGTATATATACACTTCATTGAGCTGAAGATAGAAAACTATTTCTTTTCTATTTATTATTACTATTACGATAGTAAGAATCTACCACACGTCAGCTTTCCATAATACGCTGACCCGTGATCATTATTGGGTAAATAATCAGCAATATACGTACACTGTAGTTCAAAATACAGAACGTGTCAATCGCTCATATAGCAACTGACCCGTATATATACAAAGAGATTACCTACCTGTTCAATGTTACACCATCATGGCTTTGTTTGTATATGTTCCTGCTTTAACATATGCGACAAGATTTCTAACACAGATATTGAGACTCTATCATTGCCCCACGATGGTATAGGGTCTAACAAATTGCTGTTATGTGATGATCATGCAAGCACTTTTAAGAAGAATTCTTCTCTTAGATATTTTAATTTTAATATTATCTCCGGTGCCCAATTTCAATCATTACAGAACATTGCTGTTAACTTAAATATTAATATATTTGAGTCTGAACATGAAATTGAACTGTTCCCTGCTCAATTTTGATTGGTGCTCGATACCTGCGATTACATAAAATCGGACACGCTACTATCTGTACATGGAGTGAGCAAGCAAAATTGTCAGTTCAATTTTGTTAGATATACACAAATATCGCACCCAAAGCATCTTTATTTGGAAAACATATTTATTCTGCCTCCTCGGCCACAAAAGCATAGACTGAACAACAAATATGTTGAAAGTCCATGCAATTCGTCAAAATCATGCAGTTTTGGCAAAATTATCATAGGTGGCGCTGCTAGTGGTAGGAATGTAAATAATACACATTCGTCTGCTCGACCAGCCAATGATGAGGCAGGATCCACACGAAGCAAGAAGTCTCGCTGCAGGCTCTCACTTAATGGAAACAGGTCTGCAAATCGCACCCATATAGGTGGCACCACTCGCCATAGAAACAATGGGGTTTCCATGACAACATGTAAAAACAAGGAAAACCTAGTGATTGGTTCATGCAATGCCCAAAGTATCTCTGGCAAGGTTCTACTTGTGAAAGACTACTTCTCTGAACATAACCTAGATGCCCTTTTCATAACCGAAACATGGTTGCACGAAAACAATGAAGAGAGGATCAACAAGGAACTTGAGAATGGTTCCCTTAAGTTTCAGTCTTTCCCTCGTAGAGGGCGCTCTGGCAGTGGTCTAGGTTTATTGCATCGTGCAGAGCTCCCCTTTGAAACCAATAGGCTGAACCAACCTGTAGTAACGACTATGGAACTTCTCGAGGCATCACTTTTAATAAAAGGGAAAAAGTTCACCTTTGTAACCATCTACCGACCTGAACCCTCAGGCAGGAATAGGTATACCTACTCTGAGTTCTATGATGAGTTCACTCAATTGGTTGCTTACTATGGGTCATTTAGTCATGAAGTCATCTTTTTAGGTGACTACAATTTTCATGTCAATAAGCCAAATAAACCTGATGTTATAAAGTTCAATGACATTCTATCTACCTTTGACATGAACCAATGGGTACATGAACCGACCCATAAGTTAGGGAATACCCCTGATCTAATCATCACTTTCAAAGGGAACAAGTTTCTCAAGAGCCATCTAGTGGATGAGTATATATCTGATCATAAGATGATTAAACTATATCTGGGTATTTCACCCCCCAAACCCCCCAAAAAATTGATAAGGTACAGGAACTATAAGGGACTGGATCTTCAATCCCTAAGGAATGACATCAAATCCCTAACAGTTGCAACTGAAACCTGGGAACATTTACCATTGAGTGAGATGGTGGATTACTATGACAAGGGGCTAACATCACTCATGGATAAACATGCTCCCACCAAGTTTGCCAGGGTAACTCAGCGTAAACCGGTTCCCTGGATGAGTGACCAATTAAAGATGGAAAGATCTCTCAAGAGAAGGCTTGAGAGAAAAATGAGCAAGACTGGCTCTCACATTGACAAGGAGCTGTATAACTCTCAGAGGAACAAATACAACTCAATGCTTAAATCTGCTCAATCAGCATATTTTTCCAACCTGGTTGAGGAAAACAAACATGACCCTAAAAAGCTCTTTAGAGTCATTGACACAGTCATGCACAAGAAAAAGGACACACCTATGCCCCAATCTGACTGTGAGATCACTCAAGCTGAGAAGTTTAACACATTCTTTCTTGAAAAAATAGAGAGAATCCGCCTGGACATTGATAATGCTCCATCCTGCCAAACTTCGCCACCAGGTGACACTGCAAACAATAGTACTACATGTCTGGAAAGGTTCACACCCTTAACCATTGACGACGTACGGAAATTGGTGAAAAGGTCTGCAAAGAAGTCATAAGAGTCGGATCCAATTCCAACCTGGCTCTTACTTGACCTCTTAGATGACCTCCTACCAATAATTACTTCCATCATAAATAAATCATTGATGGAATCAGCAGTATCGGAAAATATGAAAATAGCCATCTTAACACCCCTGCTGAAGAAACTTGGTCTAGAACACGTTGAAAAAAATTATAGGCCTGTTTCCAACCTAACATTTGTCTCTAAACTAACTGAGAGGGCGGTTGCAGACCAACTAGTCCCCCATCTTGTAAGGAATGGTCTTACTGACAAGTTTCAATCAGCCTACAAAGAATATCACAGCACTGAAACCGCTTTGTTAAAAATGCAAAATGATATCTTGGGTGCTCTAGACAATAGAAAGTCAGTTATCTTGCTGTTGCTTGACCTTTCCGCTGCCTTTGACACTATTGACCATCAAATCCTTTTGGACAGACTGAGGGATAGATGCAACGTCAAAGGTCATGCACTCTCCTGGATTCGGTCATACCAAATGGACAGGAAGCAATGTGTGAAGGTGGGGATCCATAGATCCCGTCTCAAATCCTTAAAATATGGGGTACCCCAAGGCTCAGTCCTGGGTCCTATACTGTTCACCATTTACATGACACCCCTATCTGATATACTTGCCAAATATGATCTGAGCTATCACATTTATGCAGATGATACTCAGATCTACATCCCTGTTGACCACGCTTCTCCCCATCATATGGATATGAGCAGACACAAACTGGAGGAGTGTGTCAGTGAGGTCAGAAACTTCCTCATATCAAACAAGATGCAGATAAATTATGGAAAAACTGAGATGCTCATATGTACTGACAGGTACAGTACTACCACCAATAGCAGTATCCCAACCACAATCAGAGTGGGTGACTCTGATATTGCTCCTAGTCAGTCAGTGGTTGACCTTGGTATCACATTTGACTCCAACATGGACATGAAGGCCCAGATCAAGAAAATGTGTCAGAAAGGCTATTATCACATCAGGAACTTGGCGGCCATCAGACATTGTCTAGACGAGAAGACCGTGGTAACACTTACCCATGCTTTTGTTACATCTACCCTTGACTATGGTAATGGTCTTCTGGCGGGTCTTCCTAAAACTGACATCAGGAAACTGCAATACCTCCAAAACTCTGCAGCACGGGTAGTTGGAAAAATCAGGAAATTTGATCACATTTCAGGAAAATTACAGGAACTGCACTGGCTTCCTGTTCACGCGAGAATTGATTTTAAAATTCTTCTATTAACCTGGAAAGCCCTTAATGGTAAGGCTCCGCCTTACTTACGGGATCTACTTCTGATTAAAGAAGGTGAACGCTGTCTAAGATCCAATGATGGCACCCACCTACAAGTACTAGGCTAAGAAAAGTAGGTGACAGGGCCTTCTCATCTGTAGGTCCACGACTATGGAATTCCTTGCTTACTAATATTAGGACAAGTACTTCAGTCTCCTCGTTTAAGAGTAGGCTGAAAACTCATCTCTTCAGGATGCATGTCCTGAGCTCAGCGCTATGAACAGACCTGTCTGGTATCAGCGCTATACAAATTTTATTATTAATTTTTATTATTATTATCTACAGTATCAAATAACGAATGTAAATCTTGCACATTAAAATATTGAGTCCTAATTATATCAAAATCAATACATTCAATTAAAATATGTTTAATAGTCATAGCCCTTTGACATCCAACACACTGAGGCTGATCTTCACCTTTAAGAAGATAGCAATGTGTTAAATGACTATGTCCTATTCTTATTCGACTTAAAACAGACTCTTCTCTTCGGTTAATTCTACAAGCACCTTTTGTTTTACCCAGAACGGGTTTAATTTCGTGTAATTTATTAAAAACTGCTTCATTCCAGCGCAATTGCCATTTAGAACATTAAAAAAAACTTTAATATATTTCTTAAACTCTGTATAAGGTATAAGCATATTTATTGGGCGCTTATCCAATGCTGCTTTGGCAGCTTGTTCAGCAGCCTCATTTCCAAGGATTCCAATATGACTTGGTATCCAATAAAAACGAATTTCTTTATTTTCCTCAGTACAGAGTTTGTGATGCCGCTCAAGGATTTTGTAAATAAAAGGATTTTTCCAATCCTTTGCTTTCATTGCTTGTAAAGAAGACAATGAATCAGAAAATATTAAAAATTTTCGATGTGGAGAAGTCTCCACATGATCTAAAGCTAGGTATAAAGCATGAAGTTCTGCAGAATAAATAGAAGATTTATTTGGCAGACGTTCTGAATAAATATGATTGCCAAATGATCCATCAGTGTAAATACACTGATATCCAGTGAAAACAGATTTTATTTCATTATATCTATTTATATACAGGGATGGATCGGTTGAGTATTTCTTTAATTCTGACATGGCTTCATTAATATTTAAAGATTCGTAGGTCCATGGAGGTGTTTCTGGATATTGAAATTTAGCTATTTGATTTGGATTTAAATTTAAAGATTGTAAAGATTCTTTGATGCGAATGCCAAAAGTTGGTATTGTATTAGATTTACTTTCAAAAAGGTCAACATAGTTTGGATTAAATATAGTATCATGTGCAGGATTGTCTGGACAAGCAGCAATTTTTGCAGCATACTGAAGGGCAAGCTTTTCTCTTCTTAAATCAAGAGGCAGCTCATCTGCCTTAACTGCCAGGCTATCTGCAGGCGATGTACGAAATGCACCAAGGCAAAGTCGTAAACCTTGATTTTGTATAGGATCAAGCATTTTAATATATGATGGACGTGCTGATCCATATATCATACATCCATAATCAAGCTTAGAACGTACAAGCGCTCTGTAACATTGCAATAAAATATTACGGTCCCCTCCCCAATCGGTATGGGCAAGAACCCGTAATAAATCCAATGCCTTCTTGCATTTCTTTTTAACGTATTTAATGTGAGGAATAAAAGATAATTTCCTGTCAAAAATAAGTCCAAGAAACTTGGTTTCTTTGACAACAGGTATCCGAGTTTGGCCTAAATAAAGATCAGGATCTGGGTGAACCTTCCATTTTTTACAAAAGTGCATACACACAGTTTTCTTTTAAGAAAACTTAAATCCGTTATGATCAGCCCATTCTTGTAATCTATTTAAGTGTTGTTGGAGCTGTCGTTCTATTGTATGCATGCTTGTGGACCTGTAGCTTAAGTTGAAATCATCAACAAAAAGTGAGCAATCTGCTCCAGGCCTCATACAATCAACAATGCTGTTAATTTTAATAATAAAAAGGGTGACTGATAATATACTTCCCTGTGGAACACCCATTTCCTGATCAAAAGCATCAGAAAGTGATGAACCAACTCGGACCCTGAATTGTCTATTTGACAAAAAATTTTGAATAAAAAGGGGTAAACGACCCCTTAATCCCATATCATATAAATCGCTCATTATTCCAAATTTCAATGTAGTATCGTACGCTTTCTCTAAATCAAAGAAAATGCTAACCACATGCTCACCTTTTAAAAAACCCTCTCTTATAAATGTCTCTAAACGTACCAGGTGGTCAATGGTACTTCGAGTTTTTCTAAAGCCACTCTGTGCAACAGAAATATAAGCTGCAGTTTCTAAAAACCAAACTAAACCCTCATTAATCATTCGCTCCATTGTTTTACAGATACAACTTGTTAAAGCAATGGGGCGATAATTATTTGAATCTGAGGAGTCTTTTCCAGGCTTAGGAATGGGAATAATAGTGGCTTCACTCCATGAAGGAGGAAAATCACCACTTTCCCAAATGTTATTAAAAATATTTAAAAGATGCCCAAGTGATTGATCAGGGAGGTGTTTAAGGATTTGGTAGTGAATTTGATCAGACCCAGGAGCGGTATCATGAGATTTATCCAAAGCAAGTTTCAAATCTTCTATTGTAAATGATTTATTATATTGTTCCAAGTTATGAGATATAAAATTCAGTTGGTTTCTTTCTTTTCTATTTTTTATTTGTTGAAATTTGGCAGAATAATTATTGGATGAGGAATTCTTGGAAATTGTTTGACCTATTGTGTTACCTATTTCAGTGGGATTTGTAATTAATTGGCCATTATGAGTTAGATGTTTGATCCTTGCTCCACCTCCCTTCCCGGAAATTTTACGCACCATATCCCAGCATTTTTTAATCGGTGTACGCGTATTTAATTTGGAAACATAATCCTTCCCACTTTTTCTTTTGCTTATTTTAATAATATAACGGGCTTTAGCTCTTTTTACTCGAAATTGGTGCAAATTTTATTGAGTTGGCGGTCGATTAAATTTTTTCAGAGCTTTTTTGCGCTCCTTGACAGCTTTTTTGCACTCATCATTAAACCAGGGTTTTTCTTTAATTTTAGAATTTGGCTTTGATTTGGGAATACACCCATCAGCAATATTTTACAATGTATCTGTAAAAACTTGAAGAGGATCATCTACATTGTTAAAAAGTTCTGGAGTTATTCTATTGAAACAGGATGTTTGAAATTTTGCCCAATCGGCTTTATGAAATTTCCACTTGAGGATTCTTTCATCTGGTGGAGGAAAATGGTTATTTAAAATAATGGGGTAGTGATCACTACCCCATTGATCTTCCTCTACTTCCCAGGAATAGTCTAAAAAAAAATTTGGAGTGCACATGGAGAGATCTTTTGATGTTAAAGAGCCTGTAGCAGGATGTAAATAGGTTGGATAATCGTCATTCCAAAGGCACAAACTATTGTTATTTAAGAAATCTTCTATTATACGTCCTTTGGCATCAGTATTGTTTCTGCCACCCCAAAGATAGTTGTGAGCATTAAAGTCACCAACTAGCATATACGGTTGTGGCAGCTGAGTTATTAAGTTATTTAAATCTGTAATATTTATTGGTTCACTTGGTGGCAAATATACTGAACATATAGTTAATGTATTGTGCAGGGAAATCCTGACTGCAGAAGCTTGTAAATTAGTATTTAATGTCACTTTACTTTGGGGTATACAGGATTTAACAAAAATAGAAACTCCGCCATGTGCTCGGTCCATTGCCTCAAATCCTCTACAATTCCATTGTATGATATTGCCGATAGCCATATTAAGAATAATGAGAAAAAATATATGATTCAGCATAATCACTTATTAAGTTTACGATTATGCTTTGAGTGCACAGGAGTAAAATTCATATCCGGAGGATCACCTGTGTCCATCCTTTCTAAGGATTTAGTTCTATTAATTTTACTTTTAACTTGATCTTTGATTTCTTTTTTGTCTGATTTGCCCAATCGGCTTAATGAAATTTCCACTTGGGGATTCTTTCATCTGGTGGAGGAAAATGGTTATTTAAAATAATGGGGTAATGATCACTACCCCATTGATCTTCCTCTACTTCCCAGGAATAATCTAAAAATAAATTTGGAGTGCACATGGAGAGATCTATTGATGTTAAAGAGCCTGTAGCAGGGTGTAAATATGTCGGAGAATCGTCATTCCAAAGGCACAAACTATTATTATTTAAAAAATCTTCTATTATACGTCCTTTGGCATCAGTATTATTTCTGCCACCCCAAAGATAGTTGTGTGCATTAAAGTCACCAACCAACATATATGGCTGTGGCAGCTGGGTTACCAAATTATTTAAATCTGTAATATTAACTGGCTCACTAGGTGGTAGATATATTGAACATATAGTTAATGTATTGTGCAGGGTAACCCTGACTGCAGAAGTTTGTAAATTAGTATTTAAAGTTATTTTACTCTGGGGTATACAGGATTTAACAAAAATAGAAACTCCGCCATGTGCTCGGTCCATTGCATCTATTGAACCAACTTTATTATAAGGTACATATCCCTTAAATGTCGTTGACTTATCTTTAAAATTAGTTTCCTGTAAACAAATAACAGATGCATTATATTTTTGGGCTAATAACTCCAGTTCTGGCCTGTTTGCCTCAAATCCTCTACAATTCCATTTTATGATATTGCCGATAGCCATATTAAGAATAATGAGAAAAAATATACGATCTAACATAATCACTTGTTAATTTTACGATTATGCTTCGAGTGCACAGGTGTAAAAATCATATCCGGAGGATCACCTGTGTCCATCCTTTCTAAGGATTTAGTTCTATTAATTTTACTTTTAACTTGATCTTTGATTTCTTTTTTGTCTGATTTGTGTCTATTGCTATTGATACTTGTATTACTGGATGATGTGGAGGGAGTTTGTGAAGAGGGTTTAGTGGATATTGCTGTTGGTGGAGTTATAACTGGGATAGTGGATGTTGTAGTCTGAGTTGACGTTGCTGAAGATTTAGAGGTTTTTGTAAAAAAGGAATAATTTTTGTCATTGATTGGCCATGTTATTTCGGTTTGAATCACTATTGATTTGGTTTCTTTTGTTTTTACAGTGCTAGCATAGGATGTTTTTGTATTGTTCAAACTTTCTACACATTTACGTGCCTCAGGAAAAGAAATGTTTTCAGTGTGGCGTATTCGCTGAATTTCCTTCTCTTTTAAAAAGGAAGGACAATTCCGCGAATACGATGCGTGATTGCCTTGGCAATTCACACATTTCATGACTTCGGAAGAACATTTTGGGCAAGTTACATTTCCTTTGCATCGATCAGATCCATATCCATACCTCTGACACTTGAAGCAGCGCAGAGGGTTTGGAATAAAAACATCAACTCGGACGTTTAAATAGCCAACTTTAATAGATGTTGGAAGCTGCGCTGCTTCAAATGTCAGAATGAATGTATTGATTGGAACTTTGATTCCATCCTTCTTAATAAAAATTTGTTTGCATTGGACTACATCTTGATCTTTTAGTTCATCCACTATTTCCTCTTCAGAAACTCCCGCCAGATCTGGGCATCTTATCACTCCTTTTTTATTATTGAGGGTCTTATGAGCCGTTATAAAAACTGGAACTGTGGCCAACATTCGGCATCTTAAAAGATTGTCCGCATGGCTTTTCCGCTCAACTTCAATTAATAAACGTGTTCCTATTTTTTTAACTGTTTTCGGCACCCTGGCAATGCCTTGAATCCCCTTTGCAATTGCAAACATTTTTGCCAGGTTATGTTCAGCATCGGAACTTTCCGCAATTAAAAATCTCGGCCATTTTTCTGATTTATTTGAATCGTCATCACTGTCTATGTCATTCCTAGGTCGTTTTTGTTTGTTTTGCGCCATGTGTGTTATTTTAAATTTCATCAGTTAGGTCCCCTACCCACCACGGAGCCCAACAAGGGGACGCCTTTCTGGGCCGGTAACTCCAAGCCCTGACGCCATGAGGATACCCAACATGACATACTCTTAGAATAAAAACTCCACCCTTTCGGATTTTATTTATATCCCTCGATTGACCCAATTAGCAGTAATCTCCTTTCAGGAAATATCAATCAAAAATTTACAATTATTCTTAAATTTTAAACATTGAAATTGTCACTAATAAAAATAAAATAGCCAGAATACATTAAAGGAAATATACCACAAGCCGGTTAAATCAGACCCAGGCCTAATCTGATCTGCCTGTCTGGTGAACATTTGGATCCAAGACAGTCGTGTTGCAACTGGACCGGTATTACTGCCAAACCAGCCCAGTGCTCAGCCCGTCAGGATTCCATATCCTCCCCGACACAGGTCGCATCCCACGGCAAACAGGACGCCCCTTTAGTCGCCTTTTACGACATGCTGGGGGGCAGTGGGGCTATTCTTTAATCCCCGCACCCACAGGGGACTCCATTTGCAGTTTTACCCAGAGACTTTTATTTACATGATTGATGTATGTTTGTTTCATAAATGAAACGATATTCTGCCAAAATTCTAGTGAAAATTTATTCTACTCACAAAATATGATTGTTTATAAATACACTGTTATGTTATAACATGTATATCTTGACCTACTTTGAGTGATAAATAATAAGCCTAGATTCCATTTTACAAGGCAAGAGAATGAACCAACACTAAAAGCAGACTTTTTATCTGTATATCCAGTTAACTAAAATTCTCAAAACAAAGTAACAGTTACCATTAGATATAATTGATCTGCCATGAATTTTCTCAATTGACAAAGCAAATTTCATTGACAGACAAATTTACAGGGAAAATTTATTTTACTGCAAATTTATTTTTATCTGGAAACAAATCTTCAAGCTATTATTACAAACCCCATGTGGGCCTGGGGTTAGAATGGTCCTCTGATTTTTTTACTCCCTGGTTTTTTTTGTCAGTTCGTAAGAGGCGAACTAAAAAAATAACCATGGCGCCTTGTTTGCCGTGAGGTGCGACACGTAAGGGGAGGATATGGAGTTCTGCAGGTTGAGCACTGGACTGGTTTGGCAGTAATACCGGTCCAGTTGCAACACACCTGTTTGAACCCAAATATTCACCCCTTACGTGACGGTGAGGACTTTAGGGCCCGATATTGTCCAACCGGCTTGTGGAATATAGCTCCACATATTTTCCCATATCTAAAAACTAAAGTAAAATAAAGTTTAGATTTCTTATAATTTTGATACATTATCAATGATTAATTCTACATGTTTTTAAGAGAAAATGTATGGTAATATAAACAAATTTATCAAAACAATTAATGGCAGTTTCAACAAGTTTAGCTTGACAGATGTGTGGAGCTTGACTGCTCAAATGGGTCAATCCGGGGTACATTTTATGTATTCTTGAGTATATTGTCTAATGTAGCCGAGTTTTATAGGTGTGCTGATGCCTCTGCCCCATATCTATAACTCCCTATTATTAAAATAGGAGTCAGAGTAAGGCTTAGGAACATGGGCAATGAATGATTAACAAAACACATATGGCATCCAACAAACAAAAAAGACAAAGGGCTGATACGGAAACGGACTCGGATAATGACTTGAATGTGAATGAGAACAGATGGCCAAGATTTTTAATTGTTGAGAGTACTGATCGAGAACGCACAATTGAAAAAATGTCTCCTTTTGCTATTGAGAAAGGAATTCAAGGAATAGCAGGAAAGGTGAAGGACATAAAGAAGATAAGGGACAAATTATTGATTGAAGTTGACAGAAAGAGCCATTCCAATAATTTATTGAAATGCACTTTACTGGCAACTATCCCTGTTAAAATTACACCTCATAAAACTCTGAACACCAGAAAAGGAGTTATTCGATGTCCAGAACTTTCTGGAATATCTGAGCAAGATATTGTTGAGGAGTTAAATGATCAGAATGTTGTGGCCTGCCGTCGTATTATCATTAATAAAGCATCTGAACTCCTATCAATACATATATTCTCACTTTTGAGGCAACGCAACTACCACAATCAATCAAAGTTGGATATTTGAATGCAAGAGTGAATGTATACATTCCAAGTCCACTGCGTTGTTTCAAATGTCAGAAATATGGTCATGGCTCAGACAGATGTAAAGGCAACTTAACATGTCCTAAATGTGCTGGTCAACATGACAGTGAACACTGTGAATCCCCATCTTTTAAATGTGTGAATTGTCAGGATGATCATCCAACTTATTCTAGAAAATGTCCTTTGTATTTACAAGAAAAAGAAATTCAGAGAATAGGTCATACAGAAAATATTTCATTTCCAGAGGCAAGAAAACGTATTGAAACTCAAAGTAGCACTAATGTGAATTCATATGCTTCCACTGTAAAGAAAAAAGATATGAAATCAATTTCAATTCAAACAGATATTACATGGCCAATTAATGAAAAGGATTATAGTTCTATTACAAATACCCCAATTCATATATCTACACAGACTCCTGTATCCTCTCCTACAGTGATAGATTTTCCTACAGTGATAGATTTCCCTACAGGAGAATCTATTTCAAATAAATCAAATAAACCAAACAAAAAAGGTAAAGATCATAACCAGCAATCAAATACCATCAAACATGGAAAAATCAGTAGTGTTACTGCCTCTGTACCTCAGCGATCGCAATCTATTGAAAGAATGGAAACAAACCAATTATCTGAACCCCAAGTCATTAAGCTCCAACGCAATCGAAACAAATAACCCTGTCATATTTTCATAAATTTATTTTATATTTCTATAATAGTATTGATGGCTATTGGAAGTATTTTACAGTGGAATTGTTGGGGACTTCAAGCTAATAGGTCAGAATTAGACCTCTTGATCCAAAAGTATAATGCAAATATTATATGTCTTCAGGAAACTAAAATTAAAGGTAATACCATGACTTTAAAAGGATTTGAACCGTATCATAAAGATGGAACTGTAGATGCCATGGATAGAGCACATTGTATAATTGTTGGTGACTTCAATGCTCACAATTATCTTTGGGGAGGAAAGGATAACACAGATGCCAAAGGTCGGATACTCGAAGATTTTTTAAATAACAATCATTTATGTTTGTGAAATGATGATAGTCCCACTTATCTTCATCCAGCCACAGGTTCCCTGACATCTATTGACCTCTCCATGTGCTCTCCAAACCTTTTACTAGATTATACATCGGAAGTTGAGGAGGATCTTTGGGGTAGTGATCATTACCCCATTGTTTTGAATAACCACTTTCCCCCTCCCAATGAAAGAACCATTAAATGGCAATTTCATAAAGCTGATTGGAGCAAATTTCAAACCTCTTGTTATAACCAAATAACTCTTGAAATATTTGAAGATGTTGATGATCCCCTTAAAATATTCACTGACGTTCTTTATGATATTGCCAATAGCTGTATTCCTAAATCTAAGCCTAATTCCAAAATCAAAGAAAAACCATGGTTTAATGACGAATGCAAACAGGCTGTCAAAGAGCGTAAAAAAGCTCTAAAGAAATTTAATAGACAACCTACTCAATACAATTTGCATCAGTTTAGAATTAAAAGAGCTAAGGCCCGCTATGTTATCAAAATAAGTAAAAAGAAAAGCTGGAAAGATTATGTTTCTAAATTAAACTCACAAATGCCAATTAAAAAATGCTGGGACATGGTACGTAAGATTACTGGGAAGGGAGGTGGTTTGAGGATTAAACACCTTAATAAAAATGGTCAGTCCATCATAGACCCCACAGAAATAGCTAATACAATAGGTCAAACAATTTTGAACAATTCCTCCTCTGACAATTATTCTGCAAAATTCCAACAAATTAAAAATAGGAAAGAAAGAAAATAACTGAATTTCATTTCTAATAATTTAGAACAATATAATAGGTCATTTACAATATCAGATTTAAAACTTGCCTTAGAAAAATCTCATGATACAGCTCCTGGACCTGATGAAATTCACTATCAAATCCTTAAACACCTTCCTGACCAGACACTTGGACATCTTTTGGATATTTTTAATAAAATTTGGGAAAGTGGTGATTTTCCTCCTTCGTGGAGTGAAGCTACTATTATTCCCATTCCTAAGCCTGGCAAAGACTCATCAGACTCAAATAATTATCGTCCCATTGCTTTGACCAGTTGTATCTGTAAAATAATGGAACGAATGATTAATGAACGTCTTGTTTGGTTTTTAGAAACTGCAGCTTATATTTCTGTTGCACAGAGTGGCTTTAGAAAAACTAGAAGTACTATTGACCATCTGGTACGTTTAGAAACATTTATAAGAGAGGGCTTTATTAAAGGCGAACATGTGGTTAGTATTTTCTTTGATTTGGAGAAAGCCTATGATACTACATGGAAATATGGAATAATGAGTGATTTATATGATATGGGATTACGAGGTCATCTACCCCTTTTTATTCAAAATTTCTTGTCAAATAGACAATTCAGGGTCCGAGTTGGCTCATCACTTTCTGATGTATTTGATCAGGAAATGGGTGTTCCACAGGGTAGTATATTATCTGTTACCCTATTTATTATAAAAATCAACAGCATTGTAAAATGTGTTAGACCTGGAACAGATTGCTCACTTTTTGTTGATGATTTCAACTTGAGTTATAGGTCTACAAGCATGCATACAATAGAACAACAGCTCCAACAACACCTTAATAGAATACAATAATGGGCTGAAAATAATGGATTCAAATTTTCTCTAAAGAAAACCGTATGTATGCACTTTTGTAAAAAATGGAAAATTCACCCAGATCTTGATCTTTATTTAGGCCAAACTCGGATTCCTGTTGTAGAAGAAACTAAGTTTCTTGGACTTATTTTTGATAAGAAATTATCTTTTATCCCTCACATTAAATATGTCAAAAAGAAATGCCAGAAGGCTTTAGATTTATTGCGAGTTCTTGCCCATACCGACTGGGGAGGAGACCGTAATGTATTATTACAATTATACAGAGCACTGGTACGTTCAAAGCTTGATTATGGGTGTATGGTATATGGATCAGCATGTAAAAGTAAAGTAAAGCTGACATTTATATACCGCTGATTCCAGACAATGTCTGCTCATAGCGGTTGATAGTTACTGGCCAGGATTCGAACCAGGAATCCCTGGAACTCAAGGCAGATACTCTACCAATTGAGCTATTTTGTCCATCGTATATTAAAATGCTCGATCCTATACAAAATCAAGGTTTACGACTATGCCTTGGCGCATTTCGTACATCGCCTGCAGATAGCTTGGCAGTAGAGGCAGATGAACTGCCTCTTGATTTAAGAAGAGAAAAGCTTGCCCTTCAGTATGCTGCAAAAATTGCTGCTTGTCCAGACAATCCTGCACATGATACCATATTTAATCCAAATTATGTTGACCTTTTTGAAAGTAAACCTAATACAATACCGACTTTTGGCATTCGCATCAAAGAATCTCTACAATCTTTAAATATAAATCCAAATCTAATAGCCAGATTTCAATATCCAGAAACACCTCCATGGACCTATGCAACTTTAAATATTAATGTAGCCATGTCCGAATTAAAGAAATACTCAACAGATCCATCCCTCTATATAAATAGATATAAAGAAATTAAATCTATTTTTGCTGAATATCAGTGTATATATACTGATGGATCTTTCAGCAAAGACAATGCAGCCGCAGCTGCTGTTAAGGGCAATCATATTTATTCTGAACGTCTGCCAAGGAAGTCATCAATTTATTCAGCAGAACTTCATGCACTATATCTAGCATTAGATCATGTAGAGACATCTCCAGGTCATGGTTTTTTAATATTTTCTGACTCTTTGTCTTCTTTACAAGCTTTAAAAGCAAAGGATTGGAAAAATCCTTTTATTTATAAAATCCTCGAATGATATCATAAACTCTGTACTCAGGATAATAAAGATATTCATTTTTACTGGATTCCCAGCCACATTGGTATTCGGGGAAATGAGTCTGCTGACCAAGCTGCCAAAGCAGCATTGGAAAAGCGTTCAATTCATATGGATATTCCCTATACAGAGTTTAAGAAGCACATTACAACTTTTGTTCATTCTAAATGGCAATTGCGATGGGATGAAGCTGTTTTTAATAAGTTACATGAAATCAAGCCAGTTCTTGGTAAATCTAAAGGTGTTTCTAGAAAGAACCGAAGAGAAGAATCAGTTTTAACCCGTATAAGAATAGAACATAGTCATTTGACGCACTGTTATCTGCTTAAAGGTGAAGATCAACCGGAATGTATTGGTTGTCAAAGGGCTTTGACTATTAAACATATTTTGATTGAGTGTATCGATTTTGACATTATTCGAACTCAATATTTTAATGTACAAGATTTACATAGTTTATTACGTTATTTGATACTGTAGATACTTCTGTGATAGTATCGTTTTTAACTCACATAGGACTTTATAATCAGTTTTAAGGGCAGAGCTTTTGTTTATTTATGTCATTGACTTATTTATCAAGAACTGCAAAACATCATACTGATAAAGTCTTTTAAACAAATTATACATATTTATTATATTTGATTGGTGTTATATAAATGCTGTTGTTAAATTATTGTGTTATCTACATATTGTATTAATATTTACATTTTGTTTCTAGTCAATATAACGTTTTTGTTTTTACTATTTTGGCACTGAATGACCTCATTGTGTCGATGTGCTGTAAAGAAACCATTCATTCATTCATTCATTATTACAAAGGTACTGAGACAGCATGGCTAAAGTTACAAAATGACATCAAACACGACCTAGACAACAGAAGGTTAATACTACTAACTGTTACTTGATATCTCATAACATCATCAGATACTCTTTACACTGGAGACAAAGTGCATAATGACTGGTCACCGTAACTGGATTAAGTGATATTGTATGGTCAGAAAAGAAGGTGTAAATGTTTGACCTGTGTTATTTACTCTTTTCGTGGCTCCTCTTTCTAACATCATTGCAAAGTATGGACTTCCAAATCTGTTGAAAATACCCAGATCTACATCTCCATGGATCGGATGAGACGAAAGATGAATTTCATGAAATCAGTACATTACTGATTACAAGCTTGATGAAACAGAAATATAGCCCACTGCTAGCCATGACATTAGATCAATGAAAGTATCTGTGGCCAAAATCCTTCAACGGCTACATAACTAGTCTGAAGCACCTTAAACTACACTCTGGACCTATTTTATTTTTTTTTACCTTCTTAGCATTTTCACTTGTGTTTTTTTGCTTTAAAATTGTGTCTAAAATAAGGTATTAGAAATTAATTGCTGAAAAATGCTGAAGTCCATTCAAAGCTCAAACAAATCCTTGCTTCATACACAATGATAAATCACACTTTATCATGCTGTGTGATCTTCATCTCTATGTAACACTCTATTACATCACAAACCCATTAAACACACCACTCCTTACCCCTTCATTTATGCAGATAAACACTTTTGTGTTTTTGTTCAGGGTTTTACATCACTTTCAACATTATTTCAGTCATTTCCTGATGAGACCTACTTGTTAAAGATATAGTGCTGCCTCACTGAATGGTCATGTTGCAGGTCCACCCGCTCACAGATTTACAAGGACAACAGGTTAACCCTTTAGGCACGGGCTTCAGCTCATATGATAAATTGTATCACAATCTCAATCTTGGCACAGCTGGGGATAGAACCCATGACCTTTAGATCACCACAGAGGAACTGGTGCAAATAACCAACCGCACTGGCACTCTAACCATGGCATTTTCCTTTATTGAGATTCATACAATGGGCACCAAATACCTTCCTGATTTTTTTTTTGGATGTTGCTCTTTAAACAGTTTACGTACATGGTACTAAAAGCCTTCCTGATTGGATGGCAATTAATCTAATGGGTCAAGCGAAAGGCTAAACATGAAATTATTTAAAATCATTCATTCTTGGCCGTTTTGGAGTGAAATATTTTTCATTTGTTGTCCTTTACATGGATCACTCTATTTGGAACCTTGTGTCTTGGCATGGCCGGGGATTGAACCCTTGACCAACTTGTACCAACTGCACCACTGCCCTCGGCCATTTTCCTATATATGGTCCGATTACTTGCACTTTATTTACAATCAACAATTCATTAATGACCTCAGTCCCTCTCTTCTTCACCTGTTTCTGTAATGCCTCAGTCACATTTGCACTGGGCGCGAGCCGGGAAGTAAGAATCGGCCGACTTCCCAGTCTGCCGGGCGCTGGGGAGTTTATCAGCAACAATCTGAGAGATGTCGTAGCTGTGGTCACATTTTTAAAGGCACCGCGTAGCACCCGCAATTAAATGACACAGACGTCTGCAGGACATCTTTAAGACGTCTGTATCATGTAACAGACATCTGTAAGATATCCTAAAGACATCTATATCATTTGACAGACGTCTGAAGGACATCCTAAAGATGTCTATATGACTCCGTAGGGAGCCAGTTGGATCATCTGACGATGGCCTGTGAACACATGAAATAAAATAAATCCTATTTTCGCCACACAATGACACCGGCAGCCCTAAGATTATTTGCCAATGTGCCTGCGGGACACTGCTCGAACCCTGCCGTGTACTATAAGATGATATTTGCTGATAAGACATCAGGGAAACGCTGGCATCTTTTATGTTGCAGCTAAAAGTTCCCGATGACCCGTCCGATGTCCAATTGTGGCCAATGATCTCCCGGTGCCCGCACAGCAATCTGAACTGCTGGCCAATTTTGTAAAAAATACCCACGGCTGGCATCTTTACTGAAATCGGGTCAAATGTGACTGAGGTATAAGCAAAATGAACTCAATGGGTCTTCAGAACCAAGGAACTATGTTTGTTGAAACACTGAGGGATAACTTTCTCTTTCAACATGTAAACGCACCAACCCACTACAGAGGTGACCAGGCACCTAAGCCACTGGACCTTGTGATCTCAAATGAGGAAGGCATGGTGTCGAATCTGAAACATTTAGCACCTGTTGGTACCAGTCATCATGTGACATTATCTTTTAGATTCAATTGTTATCTTCTCTATAATGACTGTACACCAAGATTCAAATTTTATGATGGAGATTATGAAAAAATGAGAGAAGAAGCTAAGAACATTGATTGGCAACAGCTGCCACAAGGTGATATAAACTCTGTTTGGAAATATTTTGAGATGCAAGTGAAAGACTTGATGAGCAAGAACATACCAAAGTCAAAAAAGAAGGGAATAAGGACAGTGAGAAAGCCATTGTATATGGATGAAAAAGCAATGAAAAAAGTTAGAAAGAAAAATCTCAGTTTCAGGAGATGGGAGAGCACAGGAGATGGTCAGGACCGGCTTATGTACATCAGATTCAGAATCAGGCAAAGGCTGAGTGCAGGAGAGCATAAACTGTTTGTAATGGCCATGGAGCAAGGCAAATTACCTGATGACTGGAAACTTGCCTATGTGAGCCCAATTTTCAAGAAGGGGGATAAACACAGTAGGAATAACTACAGGCCTGTTAGTCTCACATCTGTGGTGTGTAAGGTTCAGGAATCCATAATAAGAGATGCTATGATGGATCATCTGCAGTCAAACAAACTTCTCAGCAACTGCCAGCATGGATTCCTGCCTGGTCGCTCATGTCTCACGCAGCTTCTCAAGTGTTTGGAATTTTGGACCAAAGTATTGGAGGCTAATGGAAACATTGATGTGATTTACCTAAATTTTGCTAAAGCTTTTGACAGTGTATCATATGAGCGACTAAAGACAAAGCTGAGTGGTTACAGAATACAAGGAAAAGTTCTATATAATCATGGATAAGTGATTTTTTATTTGATTGTAAGCAATGTGTGGTAGTAAATGGGACAAAGTCCTCTAAGTCCAAAGTCAAAAGTGGAATTCCCCAAGGGAGTGTCCTTGGACCCCTGCTTTTCATCTGCTATGTGAATGATTCGCCGGAAGCAGTATACTCAATGATACAGATGTTTGCAGACGATACAAAGATTTTCAGGAATATTTGCAGTGAAGTGGACTGTGAGGAGTTGCAGAAGGATCTGAATGAACTACAAGAATGGTCAGAAGTTTGGCAAGTAAAGTTTAATGCAATAAAATGTAAAAGAATGCATCTAGGCAAATCAAATCCCAGGAATGTGTAACATAGGGCAAATCAGAATGAGAACATTGCATTAGAGTCAACAGCATGTGAAAAAGATTTGGGTGTCCATGTGGACCAAGAACTGAAATTCACTACACATTGTGAAAAGAAAGTGAATGTAGCAAATAAACTGATAAGGAGATCATACACCTATCTAGATGGTCCATCACTGAAGAGTCTCTTCACAGCCATAGTCCGTCCACATATAGAATATTGCAATTCTGCATGGTGTCCCAGATTTTTAAAGGACTGTGAGTTAATAGAAAATGTCCAAAGAAGAGCCACCTGTTTAGTTCCAGCACTGCATGGCCTCACATACACTGAAAGGCTCCAGAAATTAGACCTGCCCAGCATGTACTACAGAAGAGCACGTGGAGACCTAATTGAGGTATATAAACATTTGAATGGGCACTACTCAGTGGATTTTGAATATATGGATCTTGCCCAAGGGCGCACCACCCGAGGACATGGGCTAAAGCTGAAGAAATCCACTGCCACAAAGCTGTTCGGACTAACTTCTTTGGAGAGCGTGTAGTAAATTCTTGGAATAGCCTCCCAGAGAATGTAATTACTGCACCAAGTGTGAACTGTTTCAAGTCTAGACTAGACAGACATTGGCGCAAGCATAGGTACATCCAGTCTCCTGTACATGCCCAGTACCTAACATCGAACGAAAGAGTGAGCGATCTTCTAAACGGCTAAAAGCTGACAAGAGAAGAAGAGGATATGTATGTATTTATGTGTGTGTGTGTGTGTGTGTGTGTCTGTATGTATGTATGTATGTATGTATGTATGTATGTATGTATGTATGTATGTATGTATGTATGTATGTATGTATATATTGAACTCATGCTTCGCTGCCATGGAAAATGATTTTCGCTGGTTTAAAACAAAAATTCTCATTCAACCATGCATTTGAAGACGATTACAGGCACGTGATGTCACTGGTAAGAGTGAATGTCTCAAGTCATGTTGCAACTCTAATCACAAGGCAAAAGGTAGTTCACCCTTTCAGCTTTTGCCATGAAGATCTGTTTCCCAAACTATGCCGGGAGGACACAAATTTGTCACTTCAAAATTTTGTATTCCTTTATCTAACTTTTAAACTCTACTGTCCTCTGCCATAAGACCTCTCCCAGCGAATTTTGGGGATTCTGAAAACAATTCCAGATTAGAACAAGGAATCACTGCTAAAATAGCTGTTAAATGAGTTATTGGTTCATTTCATCAGTCTATATCATACACGATTCTCAGCATTGAAGACAATATTTTACATCATAACCATGCTGCTTTGTTTATGACTGAGAAATGGCTACAGGAAACAGTCACCTAGAGATGGGTAACCTTAAATTCTACTCCCTCTACAGGGAAAGGGTGCATAGGAGGTCAAAATGATTTACTATACTCCCGGTAACTTGCCTTGCAACAAACATGATTTCTTTATCTAAACCAATAACTAAGGAGAAAATGGAATAAATGCGACCTTTTTTGTCATCTGCAGACCTTAGCTCTCAAACAGCAGTAGGTGTTCCACTGTTTTTACATCTTTTGAGTACACTGAATATGTGTTCCGATTGATCGGCAATATGTATCGGATTATCGTTGTGTACAGGCCTCCTCCATCTCCGGTAAATGGCCTCACAGTTTCCTTGTCTCTCGAGGAGTTCTCAACTTTCATGGAGGTCCAGGTTTTCAAGCCTGGCAAAATCCTTATATGTTGAGATATTAATTTCCACATGGATGATATGGGTGACTCCTCAGCCAGGAGTTTTCAATGTCTGTTGGATAGTTACGATCTTGTACAGCATATCCATGATCCAACTCATAAAGATGGCCATACTTTGGATTTGCTCATCACTAGAGCATGTGATTCTGATGTATGGGTTGCACCTCCTAGGATAACAAAATCCCACCATGGAGTAGTGCATTGTCAGCTTCTTGTCAGAAAACCAAGACCTGAGTAGAAAATTATCTCATACAGGAATTTCAAATCTATGGATAAAGCTGCTTTCATGGAGGATTTTCTGCCTTCTTCATTGACTGATCCATCATTAAATACAGTAGTGATGTCTGAATTATTAGATAAGCATGCTCCCAAAAGGTCACATGTCATCTCCCTGAGACCAGATGCACCATGGTATAATGGTGACATTGCTTCAAAGAAAAGGAAGTGCAGAAAGCTTGAAAAGACCTATCGTAAGTCTAAGCTCACGGTGCAAGAGGATGCTAACGTAAATGAAACTTCGGCTATGGCAGATCTGATCGAATTAACTCGTATTGAATACTACCAGGATGAATTTTCAGCCTGTGTTAATGATCAGAAAGCCATTTTCAGAGTGTTTGATAAACTGTCTCAGGACACAGGAGAAACAGCTTCCTGTTTATGATTCTGCCGTGGCGCTAGCAAACAGATTTGCTGATTATTTTGTTGAGAAAATTGTTATTATCAGACAGGAGTTGGAAAATATCAGATCAGATTACATTGACATCAGTGGAGTTAGTACTGATCACTTGTTGAGTGATTTTACTCCAGCAACTGAGGAAGAAATGGCAATACTTATTTGTCAGTCTCCTTCAAAAAGTTGTCCACTGGACCCTATCCCAACTTCATTGCTGAAAGACTGTCTTATTGCCAGTCATTACTAAGATTGTAAACCTGTCACTTTCTGAGGCATGTATGCCTGAGGATCTGAAGGAGGCCATACTCTACCCACTGTTGAAAAAGCTTGGTCTTGACCTTGAGGTACTGAAGAACTTCAGACCGGTTTCTAACCTGGCTTTTATCTCAAAGATCATTGAAAAGGTGGTTGCCTTGCAGACAAAAAGCCACATGTAAATTCATGGAATGAATGATATCCACCAGTCTGCTTACAAGGAAGATCACGTGACAGAAGCTGCACTGATCAAAGTGCATAGTGATATTCTTATGGCACTGGATAGACATGAGGGTGTAGATCTAAGTATTGCCTTCGACACAGTTGACCATGAAAAGCTACTTAGCATTCTCTACCACCGTCCTGGTTTCAGGGATAATGTCTTAGCATGGTTCAAGTCATATCTGTCAAACTGTAAACAAAAGGTTGGAATTGATGGGCAGTATTCTGCAACTCATGAGCTCAAATTTGGTGTTCCTCAGGGCAGTGTATTGGGACCCATCTTCACTATTTACACACTCCCAGTTGGAGATGTTATGCGAAAGCATGAAATGGATTATGAGTTTTATACAGATGACAAGCAGCCCATGGTCTTCTTCAAACCAAAATTGCTAGCATCTATTAGAAGTAATGTGATGAAAATGGTGTTCTTGATTATGCGTTTATGCTTGGCTTTTCTGTTTCTAATGTGCAATGATGGGAAGACTGAGGCCTGCTTGATACGATCAAGGTATCAGCCAGATTTTGATTTTCCCCCATTAAAAGTCGGATCATCAGTAATCGAGCCCAAGAAGAGCGTACAAAACATTGGGATTTTCTTTGATGAAACAATGTCCCTGGAAGTACAAGTTAAGGCCATCATTAAATCTTGTCATTATCAACTGAGAAAGCTGTCAAAAGTCAGGAAGTTCCTCTCACATGAAGCTTGTTTACGCACAATCCACGCCCTTATCTCTAGTAAGCTGGATTATTGCAACAGCCTGTTATATGGCATCCGAGTAGCAATGATGTATGGCTTACAGAAGATCCCAAACACTGCAGCCAGAATGATTCTGGGGGGACAGAAATACGACCATGTGACGCCACTATTAAAGGAACTTTAATAAAGGAGCTACCGGTGGCAAAAAGGGTCGAATACAAAATCCTGACAATGGTTTTCAAGGCTTTACATGGAAAAGCACCAATATATGTAAGTGATCTCATTGTGTTGGACCAGCGTCCAGTCTCACGATCTGCTTCCAAAATGCTGTTAAAGGTCCCTAAGACAAATTAAAAGTCTAACAGGATCACAGTTTCTGTGAGGCTGGGCCTGTATTGTGGAATGCACTTCCAATTGATTTGAGACTATGCACCAACTATGACAGTTTCAAAGCCAAACTCAAGACTCATCTATTCAGTGTAGCATATGAGTAATGTAGGTATGCACAGCGCCTTTGAGCATTACGGAAATGGCGCTTTATAAATATCCCTTTTGATTGATTGATTGATTCCTAGTTTGTGTATTTCTAAGAATTTACAGAAATTTCTGCTCAAGTCTCATTTACTCATTAAGTAGTTTTATAATTCGCCTATAATTTTCATGTAAATAAACCAATGAATCCAGATATTATTAATTTAATGGCATCTTGTCACGCTTTGATACAACTCAATGGATCAAAGAACCAACTCTCAAATAAGGGAATACCCTTGACCTCTTGTTAAATCATGGTCACATAGTGGATGACGTTATATATAATCTTAATTAATCAATATTACGATATTCTACGCATGCGTGCGCGGTGATGGCTGCTCTTTTGTGAAGCTCCGAATATTCTGTCTTTATTGACACGATATTTGGTCTAACTTGAGTCTATCACTGCCCATTTCTAATTGCACACCAAGTCCATACCTTGATCTTTCTGTAACAGACTTTCTGCAAGCTCTGACGGCAGTTTGGATTGACTTTTGCTTGCGAAGGCCGGTCCCAAGTTGTTGTCTTTTTGAAGGCACGGCGTTCACGAGCTGACAATCCTGTCCTGCTTGTGTCGAGTGCTCTAAGTCTGAAACAGTTTTCTCCAGGTACACGTGGTCTTAAGTATCCTCGGACTCTTAAGACAAAACCTTCTCACCAGCCTCTTGGCACACGGGTGAAAAATACGCACACAATCTCTGCTAAATACGTATTCGACAGGCGGCCATCTTGCCACTCACCTGTTGTTTACTGTACTACGCATTGATTACCTCCCACCTGCCTCACGGCCACGGGTGGACTACAATATCTTTATCACCAGCCTTGCGGCACATGGGTGATCTACCACATCTCGGCTTTCACCAGCCTCACGGCACACGGGTGAAAACACGCTGAGTTATCTGCTGACACTATCAACTGTCGGCTTCTCTACCACTGTGTATACTATAAGACGCAGTTATTTATCTTCACCTGCCTCACGGCCACGGGTGAATCACAATCCTAACACACGTCTCCCCAATTGCACCATCGTTTTCAATAACACGAGGAGGGGAGATCATATTATATAAGAAAAACAATCAACGTTAATAGACATCTGTCTATACACTCCAGAGCCAATACTATTACACTTGCTTTCACCACCCTCACGGGCACGGGTGATCGCTATACAGCAAACACAGGCTCTCACCCCAATTTTCTTATTGTATTTTTATTAAATAATTAAATAAGGAAAACCACACATTGAAACCACAGAAGTGAGAATAATATTCTAGCTATTAATTCTCTCTCACAGCTGTTTTCATTCATTATTTGGCTGGGTTCCAATTTTGTGTGTACAGTTCCATTATATACTAACCCGCATATACCACGTCAGTAAGGGATTATACACCCGCATCAAAATAACTTGTGTATGCTTAAATATATATTGAACTCATTCACCAGTCAGATATCTGTAGACGCTCCCACAAGTTCCAAATAGCTAGATACGTTGACACAGCATTGATTGATACGTTGACATTATACGAACTAATTCAGAATGTCTAACCAAGAAGCAACAAACGGGCCTTCCACCAGAAGAGCCACGCTGATGAAAGATGCAGCAGAAGACCTCGCTGCGAAGAAGACTGACCAAGTCATGGTCACCAAGGCATCCTTTGACCTCCTGCAAAATACCTACGACCGTTTGTTGGCTACGTCTAATGCCACAAATGCTGAGGTAACACGTATCAACGCTAAGCTGACAGACCTCCAGGCTGATAAGACGAGGCTAGAGACGGACAAACAGGCTCTGGCAGCTGAATTGGCGACCGCTCTCAATACCGTGAAGGAGAGGGATGACGTACTTCGAGCAGCCATGCCGAAACGGTCAGGCTCTAGTGAAACTGACGAGAACACATCAGCAACGGAGGGCAAGAAATCTCTACTCGTCTGCCTTCCAAAAAATGGCAGGCAAGAAGATCTGGCTCGTGGGCTGATAAGAGCTGATGCTGACCTTAAATCAACCGCCCAGGACCTTCATTTCCTGGCGACCAGATCGGACAGAGTGCCTGCGGCCGACCATGTTATCATCATACCTGATCTCGTGGACATTAAGGCAGGTGGTGATGGATCACAGTACTTTACTAGTTTCAAAAAGCTAATTGCCATGATCCGGGCTAAAGGCCCCACAGTCACCGTCATCACTCCTCCTCCACCGGCAAACCCCGACCTTCAGTGGAACTGGATGGTATTCGTGAGCCTGTTACCCTCGATCAACATCAACGGCTACTCTCATTTAAGTATGCCATCGTTCGAGGGTTCCATCACCAAATTGTTGGCTGATGACGGCTCGATACTGGACGATACAATCGACACGCTCATAGGGAAAATAAACACACTGACCATCCCCGATAGTGTTGAACCCATACAGATGCCCGAGACGAGCTCTCTCCTTCCAGATGAGGAACCCACACCCTCTACGTCTAAGTCAACAAAGGCAACACTTAGACACAAGACTTCCACCAATCCCTCTGCCAGGAAAGGCAGGGAAGTTGTGATGTATGTCTCAAAGTCGGTCGCTGGTAGAATTGTGGGAAAATATGGCTCCAACATCAAACAACTTCGACGCTCAACGGGGGCCGGGATTGAGGTCGATCGTAAAGAACTGGATGACAAAACCATTCTGAACGTTGTTACAATCACTGGATCCTTTGATTCTAAAAGAAAAGTAAAAACTGAGATCAATAAATACATTATGGAAGACAAGTGACAGTCTTGGCTAGCTCCATATAACAACAACGAGATATATTACGATGAATGTACAAATACAGATTTTTCTGTTCAAACTGAAGATTGTGTTTGTATATGTTCTTGTTTTAACGCCTTGGGTCATATCGATCCTAACGATGGACAAATCTATGTTCCGTATGATGGGATTAAAGCAAAACACTTCTTACTGTGTAATGTGAACGAATATATCTTTAATAAGACAAATAAACTTAGCAACATCAATTTTAATGTGGTAAATCTCTCACACATTGAACACTTACGTAACCATATGCACATTAATCTCAAGCTCTTTGCTCTATGTACAAATAAATATATTGAGTTATTCCCTGCTCAACAACGTTTTGTGTTACAAGCTGAGGGCCCTTGCTCGTCAAACACGCTACTCGCTGTTCATGGAGCTGGCGAGTGTATAATGCCTAACATGTCAACTATCAGTAGTATTAGCAATACCAATGTTAATAACAAACTGACATTTCATAATGATATCACAGAATGCATGGGGTCGCCATTAAATAAATGGCAGCAGATCTTTGGTGAGTTCTTCCCTACAAATCTAACATGCAATCTTAATATAGACGCATACAATCTCAATCGCAACGATGGTTGTGAGAAAAATCCGTTTATCTACCTTGCTAATTACGAGCTACCACTCGTGACGCATCACGAACAGTCCCTGCCCACTGAGATCACTTGGTCTACAACAACCAATCACAGGGCGGTCCGCAAAAAGGGGAGGAGTCAGACTACATGTGGTCCGACTGCCCCATGTGGTCCAAGTGTACATATAAACAAACAACATTCTCGTATTAAGAATCTTAAAAGAAACGGGAAGAAAACATTACACATTGGGTGTTGCAATGTACAGAGCATATCTAGCAAGATCCTGCCAGTAAAAGATTATTTTATTGAACATGACCTTGATGCCCTGTTCATGACAGAAACCTGGATGCATGACTCAAAATCTGATAAGGTCAAACGTGAACTTGAAGAAGGCTCACTGGAATTTGAGTCCTTTCCCAGGATTGGACGGACAGGGGGAGGAATAGGGATTTTATACAAATCTGAACTCCCTTTCACAACCAATAGAGCCAACCAACCTGTGGTCACCACCATGGAGCTCATGGAGTCATCCATCGCATTGAGGGGAAAAAAGATAACGTTTGTGGTCATATACAGACCTGAACCATCTGATCGGAATAGATATACCTACTCTGAGTTTTATGATGAGTTCACCCAGTTGGTTGCACATTACGGTTCATTTAGTCATGAGGTCATCTTCCTCGGAGACTACAACTTCCATGTCAACCTCCCCTTAAAACCTGATGTCATTAAGTTTAATGATATCCTATCTACCTTTGATCTAACACAATGGGTTCAGGAACCAACTCATAGGCTGGGGAACACCCTTGATCTAATCATTACCTTCAAGGGCAACAAATTCCTGAAGAGCCACCTGGTGGATGAATACCTATCGGATCATAAAATGATTAAGATATACCTTGACATTTCACCTCCAAAACCCCCCCAAAAATCTATAAAATATAGAAATTTCAAGGGATTAGATCTTGAGTCCCTGAGGAGGGACATCAAATCCCTAATGGGTAGAGACACAGCATGGGAACACTTATCCTTGAATGACATGGTGAATTACTATGACAGGGAACTCACATCACTCATGGATAAACATGCTCCTATCAGGGTTGCCAAGGTCACTCAGCGCAAACCTGTACCTTGGATGAGTGACCAACTAAAGATGGAAAGGTCACTCAAGAGGAGGCTTGAGAGGAAAATGAACAAGACTGATTCTCAGATTGATAAAGAATTATACAAATCTCAGAGGAATAAGTATAATTCCTTGCTGAAATCATCTCAATCTACATATTTTTCCAACTTGGTTGAGGAAAATAAACATGACCCTAAAAAACTTTTTAGAGTCATAGACACAGTCATGCACAAGAAAAAGGACACACCAATGCCCCAAACCGACTGTGACGTCACTCAAGCAGAGAAATTTAATACATTCTTTCTAGAAAAAATAGAAAGAATTCGCCAAGAAATCGATGTCGCTCCACTCGGCCAAAATCTGCCACCAGGTGACACTACAAAAATGGCACAGCATGTCTGGAGAGGTTCACACCCTTAACCATAGATGACGTGCGAAAATTGATCAAGATGTCGGCTAAGAAGTCATGTGAGCTGGATCCTATTCCAACCTGGCTCCTACTTGACCTCCTAGATGACTTCTTACTAATAATTACTTCCATCATAAATAAATCACTGATGGAATCGGAAGTATCGGAAAACATGAAGATAGCCATCATAACACCCTTGTTGAAGAAACTTGGTCTAGAACTGATTGAGAAAAACTACAGGCCTGTTTCAAACCTGACATTTATCTCAAAGCTAACTGAGAGGGCAGTAGCAGACCAGTTGGTCCCTCATCTTGTGAGGAATGGCCTTACTGACAAGTTCCAATCGGCCTACAAGGAGCATCATAGCACTGAAACTGCTTTGCTAAAGGTTCAAAACGATATCTTGTGTGCACTAGATAACAAAAAGTCAGTAATCTTGCTGTTGCTAGACCTCTCTGCTGCTTTCGACACCATTGACCATCAAACATTATTTGATAGACTGGAGGCGAGATGTAATGTCAAGGGTCACGCCCTCTCCTGGATTCGATCATACCTAAGGAACAGGAAACAATGTGTGAAGGTTGGGACCCATAGGTCATGTCTGAAGCCCATAAAATATGGAGTGCCACAGGGCTCAGTTTTGGGTCCCATACTGTTCACCATTTACATGACACCCCTCTCGGACATTCTGGCCAAATATGGTCTGAGCTATCATATCTATGCAGATGATACTCAGATCTACATCCCTGTTGACCACACCTCCCCCCATCAGGGTGATATAAGCAGACACAAACTTGAGAAATGTGTCTGTGAGGTCAGGAATTTCCTTATATCTAATAAGATGAAGATAAACGATGGAAAGACAGAGATGCTCATATGTACTGACAAGTACAATACTGCAACCCACAGCAGTATCCCAGACACAATCAGAGTGGGTGGCTATGATATTGTCCCTAGCGAGTCTGTGGTGGATCTCGGTATCACATTTGACTCCAACATGGACATGAAGGCTCAGATCAGAAAAATGTGTCAGAAGGGCTATTATCATATCAGGAACCTGGCCGCCATTAGACATTGTCTAGACGAGAAGACTGCTGTAACACTTACCCATGCCTTTGTTACATCTACTCTGGATTATGGTAATGGCCTGTTAGCTGGTCTTCCAAAAACTGACATCAGGAAGCTGCAATACCTTCAAAACTCCGCAGCGCGTGTGGTAGGAAAAATAAGGAAATTCAATCACATTTCAGGAAAACTACAGGAATTGCACTGGCTCCCTGTACATGCGAGAATTGAATTCAAAATCCTTCTCCTGACCTGGAAGGCCCTAAATGGTAAGGCTCCGCCTTACTTACGGGATCTACTCCATATCAAAGATGGTGAACGCTGTCTAAGATCCAACGATGGCACCCATCTACAAGTACCTAAGACCAGGCTAAGGACAGTGGGTGACAGGGCCTTTTCATTTGCTGGCCCCAAACTGTGGAACTCCTTGCCTACTGACATTAGGACAAGTACTTCAGTCTCATCATTCAAGAATAGACTGAAAACTCATCTCTTCAGGACACATGTCTTGAACACAGCGCTATGAACAGACTTTGTCTGGTATCAGCGCTATACAAGTTTTATTATTATTATTATTATTATTACCTTGAATCTAACACCACATTATCCTCCAAATAATTATATTTACACATTTCAAGAAGCTTGAAAAAAAGATCTGCAAAATGACATTAAATTCTTAAATGATTCTACAAGATGGATGAACCTACCTATCAGAGATGATTAGCCACTATGATGATGTACCGACATCCTTAATGGATAAACATGCTCTTCTCAAAGCAGCCAGCATATCCCTCAGAGAGCCTGCCCCTGGCATCAATGGCCATATCAAGAATGAAAGGACCATGTGAAGATAAATAAATAACCATTATATATGCATAGTTAATCACTTTAAAATATCAGAATCTTTTAGATTTCTTAATAAATTCATAAGCATATTTGAATACCTGCAGGTTATTACAATCTGATAATGCTTTACTGCCAAAAAGTAGATTTTTCAATGTTAACTTACAGTTAAGGCTATTAACATTATTAATTAAGGACTGTCTGATATCTACATAATTTGAACACTTTAACAAATAATGATTAGCATTTTCGATACCTTGACCACAGGAACACACATTACTATCAATACATTTTCTTCTGAATAAATCATCTTTGAGGTTGCTAAAACCCATTCTAATCTGACCAAAAGAAACTTGGTTTTTTTGTGAAGTATCATGATTAAATAAAAGCTTGTTAAATGGTTCATAAATTTTCTTAACTTTTCTTTGAAATTCGAGATAGATGGACCCTGTTTGATTGATAATTCAAGTTGATTCCATAACAATATTGTAGACTTGATGAAAAAACCTTGGCAAAAAGCTGATTTGTATTCTGGAATATTAAAGTTACCAATAGTTGTAGCTTTGGTCAGGTGGATTTGAGCCGGTCGAAAAGGATCAACCAAGTCACTAAGGAATTTAGGAGTTAGGCCAATACATACACAATAAAACTTGATAAGTTTGTATAAAGATTCCTGAGAGGTTCTCTGTTTAGCACCAGTTACAAGTCTTGCTGCTTTCAGCTGAACTGATTCAAGCAGATCGACCAGTTCATTGGTGAGACAGTCATACACAATATTGCCATACTCTAATATTGGCAAAATAAAACTTTTATACCAACATTCAAGTGAAGCTCTTGACCATAAATATTTATGTTTGGTCAACATGCCAATTCTTTTGTTATATTTAGCAACAATCGAATGTACATGTTTGTCCCATGACATATTAGCTGACAAAATTAAACAAAGATGTTTGTGCTGATCAACTCGAGAAAGTTTTTCTCTTCTGAGATATATATCTGGTAATATGGATGGTGACCGTTTCCTTGAAAACAACATGACAATAGTCTTTTTGCGGTTTATCGTAATGAGCCATCTGGCAGCCCATTTAAAGATAATATCTAAATCATCATTTATGATTCTAGCAGTCACATTTACAGGGTATAAGGACATTCCCCACCCGGACATTCCCCACCCGGACATTCCCCACCCGGACATTCCCCACCCGGACATTCCCCACCCGGACATTCCCCACCTAGGACATTTCCCACCATTTACAGCGCCCTTTATAATTCTATTAAACAGAGATGTATCATCTGCAAAAAGGAAACTGTCACTTTTAAGATCGCCAGATATATCATTAATGTAAATTAAAAATAACATAGGCCCTAGCACAGAGCCTTGTAGCACACCAGCACATATATCTAAACTGGAAGATTTGGAACCATTAATTGTGACATATTGAGTTTGTCCTGTAAGATAACATATCAGAATGTCAAATAATTTACCATGAATTCCACTACTGCGCAATTTAAATAACAGGCCCTTATGCCAGACCGTATCAAAGGCCTTGGTAAGGTCCAGAAAAACACCTAGCATTTCATCACCTTCATCAAGACAGGTTAGTAACCTATTTCATACAGCTATCAGCTGGTTCACAGTGCTGTCACCTGGAGTGAAACCTGATTGATTATTCTTTATAAGAGTATTGAGCTTTAAATAAGCATAAATATGGTTGAACATAACTTTTTCAAATACCTTGGATATACAAGACAGTAGTGATATAGGTCTGTAATTGGTGCAAAGGAATGGGTCTTCCTTCTTATAAACAGGAATTACACTTGCTAGCTTCCATTTTACAGGAAAGCTTCAAATACTTAGACAGTAATTAAATAATTCTGTAAATGTCTTCCAACAGTATTTCCTTGCTAGGTTTTGACCCCAGCACAGACAGCTGAAAGCTTACAATATAGTTGTCCTGTTGAGGGAGATCAGCTGATTGAGAGCTGGCCATATTGATTGTTTGTATTCTAAGTAGGTCAGCTATGTAGGTTAACCAGAACACAGCTTGCCACTACAAGGCAGGTAGAAATGCCTGTGCTCAATCAACTGTGACAATCTTACACCATGCAAAGTTATATAGTTGTAGATATTTCCACTAAGGTAGGTTTTTTGTTACTGCAGTAAGACCAACCTGACCACAAAATGTTCACTTTCATCCTGGTTTATAGTTATTCCAAATCAGGATTGCCAAGCATTATATTTTGACAATTTCTTTCTGCACTGCACTCTGATTCTTCTGTCACCCTGTTTCTTGCAAGGACTAAAAGAATCTGCAGTGAAATGGACATAAATATCACTCATATCACTATTTCACACTAGATGGCATGATGAACAATGCTGAGGTCACTACATATCTGGCAAATTATACACTACTATCATCTGATGATGTCCTAATAATGATAAGAAGGGCAGCAAAAACGTAATGTGAGTTTGATCCATTTCCCACATCGTCTCTTCATGACTTCTTGGATGAGCCCCTCCCAATCATTACAACCATCATTAATAATCCACTATCAGATGCAACAGTTGATTGAGGAAAAAAGACCTGTCTCTAACCTGACCAACATATTGAGCAAAAAGAAATATCATAGGACAGAGACAGCACTGCTAAAGGTAAAGAATGACATCTTACATGACCTCGATAATAGGAAATCAGTAAAATTACTGCTTCTGGGTCTTTAAATTGACATGATTGATACTACTGAACATATTTAAGTCAAAATGCATGGTTACTGGTCTTGCCCTGTAGTGGATTAAGTCATACCTAATGGATTGGAGATTGTCAAAGTTGGTATGCATAGATCAATCCTTATGTCCACTAAGTATGCAGTCGATCAAGGCTCTGCCTTAGGACCATACCTTTCACTGTCTCCATATCTCCTATGGCAGGCAAATAAAATAAAATTAAGTGATTGCACTATTACAATTGATGATGCTGAAAAATGAGTCTGTGGTGAATCTAAGAATCAGTAAGATGTGCAAAAACTATCATATCAAGATCATTGCTGTGTTTAGACGATTAAATGGCAGAAACTGTAATCCATGCCCAGTATATACCAGAATTTAAAATCCTTCTTGCCACATGGAAGGTGGGGCAATGGACCATGGTGCAGTTGCTTAGAGTGCCAGCTTATTAGCACAAGTTCCTCTGTGGTGATCCAAAGTTTGTGGGTTCGATCCCTGGCCATGCTTGATTGAAATCATGATATAATTTCACATTTGAGCTGAGGCCCATGCCAAAAGGGTGAACCCATTGTCCTTGTAAAACTATGAACAGGTGGGTTGTCATGTCAAGGACCTGCATCATGAAAATTCAGTGAGGCAGCACTATATCTGCTACAAGTAGGTCTCATCACGAAATAACTGAGATAGTGCTGAAAATGATGTAAAACCCCATACAAACAAACAAGCACATGGAATGCCCTTAATGGTAAGGTGTCACCTTGCCTGCATGACCTTTACATTAAACAAAGTGGTTTGGTTGTTTGGGGTTTTACATCACTTTCAACATTATTTCAGTCACTTTGTGAGGAGACCTACCCTTTGACACGGGCTTCAGCTCATGTGTGAATTGTATAATGAAGCTGGCACTCTAACCAACTGCGCCACGGCCCAGCGCAGTAAGTTAGAGCCCCAGCTTATAGCACCAGTTCCTCTGTGATGATCCAAAGGTCAAGGGTTCGATCCCCGGCCATGCCGAGATTGAATTCATGATAAAATTTCACACATGAGCTGAGGCCCGTGCGCGAAGGGTTAACCTGTTGTCCTTGTAATTCTGTGACCGGGTGGATCGTCATGTCAAGAACCTGCGAAATGACAATTCAGTGAGGCAGCACTATATCTGTTACAAGTAGGTCTAATCACGAAATGACCGAAATAATGTTGAAAGTGATGTAAAGCCCGAAACAAACAAGCAAACTTACTGCGCCACGGCCCGTGGCCTAAACAAAGTGATAGAAACTTTTTGGTATCAGCACTATACAAATACATTCAACAAATATATTTCTTGTGATTATTATTAATCAAATTCCTTGAAAAAGCAAATCTAGTATCATGTCAATCAAATGTCAATCATAAATAGCTTATGTAGGTCCACATTCGATCATGTATCATTTGTATACAAAACAAAAAAATACTACAGGCCAATTTCTGTTAATTCTAACGTTGAGATTCTATCCTGGCTGAGATGATCAAATATAAGCATTGACATGTATATGACTCTACTGGGCACCTTAAACAGGGGGGACCAAGACCCATGAAAAGTGTATGGTCAGACAGCCCTGCCCCAGATTTTGCCCCTGCTGCTGATTGGTACTGCGCCACACAATACAGCTACCTTACAAATTAACTGTTGGTCAAATTGTCCACTCGCAGCCCACTGGATGCTGCTGGTGGCTGGGCAGGCTGTAAACATAGGCAAGAAAGGGGTTGGTGTCACACCACCCTGCATAATCCCCTCTGACCGTCTCTGTGACAGTCCTCCTCCTTGATCACATAAACAGAGGGGAAGAATAAAAGGAGAAAAGGTGAACCTTAAAATTTAGAATGTGCATATGTCATTTTTGACGTGTTTATCAATCAAACACTTTTGGCTCATTCAGAAAGCATATATTAAGCACTGCAGCAGCAACTAGCCCATGGGAGGTATGGGGTAAAACCACAAATATGTAGTAACATGCTGAACACATGCATTCAGCCATGTGCTTGTTATTTATAAACAAACCGAAACCAACATCTCACACACAGTGTCATCTGTGAATAAAATTCAAAAACATTTAAATCTCAGAACACTTTTATTGTTTAATGCAGCATTGTACCAAGTACCAGATATTTCTTTTAGAAAGTAACAAATATATTAGAATGTTATCAATATATACTGGCTGAGGTATGGGTGTTTTGATGACCAAGACCTGTTTAATAGGCTCCATCCCCTTCCTTTTATACTTGAACCCCCTCCTTTAACCTTCCTAACATAGTAAAAAAAACAGAATTCTTAACCAAGTAAAACAGCAACACTAAAACATTCTACATGAGGTCTTTACAATTGTAGAACTAATTATCTAGTTTTAACAGTCCAAAGTTACTTTTTCTGCCTAATCATACAATTGCTTGGAATTGAAAGTTTCCAACCTGTAAGGATTAATGAATAATCTTCATAGTTTCCCCCTTTGTGTGAATAAATGACAGAATTCTGAAAATGCTTTTACATCTGTCTAATGATAATATGGCAACCTTTCTTATTATAACTTTTTGTCATGTGAATGTTCATGATTAAGTGACAGAAACAACTCCAGTGGTGACAATTCCAGTGTTGACAGAAACAACTCCAGTGGTGACAATTCCAGTGGTGACAGAAACAACTCCAGTTGTGACAATTCCAGTGGTGACAGAAACAACTCCAGTGGTGACAATTTCAGTGGTGACAGAAACAACTCCAGTGGTGATAACAGATTATGAAAAATTATCTGCTTCAATTCCAGTGACCAGTATTGAGAACCTAAAGGTTTGCTTTTGTATTAAAAAGGCAAGAACATTCGTGCAGTGTTCAAGCTGACAGACCTCTCAAGTTGGTTCTGGTGGTACCTCGAGAGATGAGATCCTTCCACCAGAACCAATGAGAGAGATCTATCAGCATGAAAACTGCACTAACCTATGTTCTTGACATTATATCCTCCCCTGTGGGTGCGGGGATTAAAGAATAGCCCCACTGCCCCCCAGCATGTCGTAAAAGGCGACTAAAGGGGCGTCCTGTTTGCCGTGGGATGCGACCTGTGTCGGGGAGGATATGGAATCCTGACGGGCTGAGCACTGGGCTGGTTTGGCAGTAATACCGGTCCAGTTGCAACACGCCTGTCTTGGATCCAAATGTTCACCAGACAGGCAGATCAGATTAGGCCTGGATCTGATTTAACCGGCTTGTGGTATATTTCCTTTAATGTATTCTGGCTATTTTATTTTTATTTATGACAATTTCAATGTTTAAAATTTAAGAATTGATAAATTTTTGATTTATATTTCCTGAAAGGAGATTACTGCTGATTGGGTCAATCGAGGGATATAAATAAAATCCGAAAGGGTGGAGTTTTTATTCTTAGAGTATGTCATGTTGGGTATCCTCATGGCGTCAGGGCTTGGAGTTACCGGCCCAGAAAGGCGTCCCCTTGTTGGGCTCCGTGGTGGGTAGGGGACCTAACTGATGAAATATAAAATAACACACATGGCGCAAAACAAACAAAAACGACCTAGGAATGACATAGACAGTGATGACGACTCAAATAAAACAGAAAAATGGCCTAGATTTTTAATTGCGGAAAGTTCCGATGCTGAACATACCCTGGCAAAAATGTCCCCCTTTGCAATTGCAAAGGGGATACAAGGCATTGCCGGGGTACCAAAAACCGTTAAAAAGATGGGAAATAAATTATTAATTGAAGTTGAGCGGAAGAGCCATGCGGACAATCTTTTAAGATGCCGAATGTTGGCCACAGTTCCAGTTTTGATAACGGCTCATAAGACCCTCAATAGTAAAAAAAGGAGTGATAAGATGCCCAGATCTGGCGGGAGTTTCTGAAGAGGAAATAGTGGATGAACTAAAAGATCAAGATGTTGTCCAATGCAAACGAATTTTTATTAAGAAGGATGGAGCCAAAATTCCAATTAACACATTCATTCTGACATTTGAGGCAGCGCAGCTTCCAACATCTATTAAAGTTGGATATTTAAACGTCCGAGTTGATGTTTTCATTCCAAACCCTCTGCGTTGCTTCAAGTGTCAGAGGTATGGACATGGATCTGATAGATGCAAAGGAAACATAACTTGCCCGAAATGTACAGCCCAGCATAGTGGAGAAGAGTGTTCTTCGGAAATCATGAAATGTGTGAATTGTCAAGGCAATCACCCATCGTATTCGCGGAATTGTCCTTCATTTTTAAAAGAGAAGGAAATTCAGCGAATACGCCACACCGAAAACATTTCTTTTCCTGAGGCACGTAAACGTGTAGAAAGTTTTAATAATTCCAAAACATCCTATGCTACTGCCTTAAAAACCAAAGAGACAAAAACAATAGCAATACAGACAGAAATAACCTGGCCAATCGATGAAAAGAATTATTCCTTTTTTTCAAATACCTCCAAATCTTCAGGAACATCCACTCAAAACCAAACACCCACTACCCCAGCAATAAATGTACCAACAGTTCAACCCACTAAAACCTCTTCACAAACTCCCTCCACATCATCCAGTAAAAATGTAAATAGCAACAGACCAGTTAAGAAATCAGACAAAAAAGAAATCAAAGATCAAAGCAAAACTAAAATAAATAGAACTAAATCCTTAGAAAGGATGGACACAGGTGATCCTTCCGATATACATTTTACACCTGTTCACTCAAAACATAATCATAAACTTAAATGATTATGTTAAATCCTATATTTATCCTCATTATTTTTAATATGGCTATCAGCAGTATCATACAATCGAACTGTAGAGGATTCGAGGCAAACAGGCCAGAACTGGAGTTATTAGCCCAAAAATATAACGCATCTGTAATTTGTTTACAAGAAACTAAATTCAAAGATAATTCCACAACATTTAAGAGGTATGTACCTTATAATAAAGTTGGTTCAATAGATGCAATGGACCGAGCACATGGCGGAGTTTCTGTTTTTGTTAAATCCTGTATACCACAAAGTAAAGTAACATTAAATACTAATTTACAAGTTTCTGCAGTCAGGGTTACCCTGCATAATACATTAACTATATGTTCAATATATTTACCGCCTAGTGAGCCAGTTAATATTACAGATTTAAATAATTTGATAACCCAGCTGCCACAGCCATATATGTTAGTTGGTGACTTTAATGCACACAACTATCTTTGGGGTGGCAGAAATAATACTGATGCCAAAGGACGTATAATAGAAGATTTTTTAAATAATAATAGTTTGTGCCTTTGGAATGACGATTCCCCGACATATTTACATCCTGCTACAGGCTCTTTAACATCAATAGATCTCTCCATGTGCACTCCAAATTTATGTTTAGACTATTCCTGGGAAGTAGAGGAAGATCAATGGGGTAGTGATCATTATCCCATTATTTTAAATAACCATTTTCCTCCACCAGACGAACGAATCCCAAAGTGGAAATTTCATAAAGCCGATTGGGCAAAATTCCAAACATACTGTTTTAATAAAATAACTCCAGAACTTTTTAACAATGTAGATGATCCTCTTCAAGTTTTTACAGATACATTGTATGAAATTGCTGATGGGTGTATTCCCAAATCAAAGCCAAATTCCAAAATTAAAGAAAAACCCTGGTTTAATGATGAGTGCAAAAAAGCTGTCAAGGAGCGCAAAAAAGCTCTGAAAAAATTTAATCGACAGCCAACTCAATATAATTTGCACCAATTTCGAGTAAAAAGAGCTAAAGCCCGTTATATTATTAAAATAAGCAAGAGAAAAAGTTGGAAGGATTATGTTTCCAAATTAAATACGCGTACACCGATTAAAAAATGCTGGGATATGGTGCGTAAAATTTCGGGGAAGGGAGGTGGAGCAAGGATCAAACATTTAACTCATAATGGCCAATTAATTACAAATCCCACTGAAATAGGTAACACAATAGGTCAAACAATTTCTAAGAATTCCTCATCCAATAATTATTCTGCAAAATTTCAACAAATAAAAAATAGAAAAGAAAGAAACCAACTAAATTTCGCATCTCATAACTTGGAACAATATAATAAATCATTTACAACAGAAGATTTGAAACTTGCTTTGGATAAATCTCATGATACCGCTCCTGGGCCTGATCAAATTCACTACCAAATCCTTAAACACCTCCCTGATCAATCACTTGGGCATCTTTTAAATATTTTTAATAACATTTGGGAAAGTGGTGATTTTCCTCCTTCATGGAGTGAAGCCACTATTATTCCCATTCCTGAGCCTGGCAAAGACTCCTCAGATTCAAATAATTATCGCCCCATTGCTTTTACCAGTTGTATCTGTAAAACAATGGAGCGAATGATTAACGAGCGTTTAGTTTGGTTTTTAGAAACTGCAGCTTTTATTTCTGTTGCACAGAGTGGCTTTAGAAAAACTCGAAGTACCATTGACCACCTGGTACGTTTAGAGACATTTATAAGAGAGGGTTTTTTAAAAGGTGAGCATGTGGTTAGCATTTTCTTTGATTTAGAGAAAGCGTATGATACTACATGGAAATTTGGAATAATGAGCGATTTATATGATATGGGATTAAGGGGTCGTTTACCCCTTTTTATTCAAAATTTTTTGTCAAATAGACAATTCAGGGTCCGAGTTGGTTCATCACTTTCTGATGCTTTTGATCAGGAAATGGGTGTTCCACAGGGAAGTATATTATCAGTCACCCTTTTTATTATTAAAATTAACAGCATTGTTGATTGTATGAGGCCTGGAGCAGATTGCTCACTTTTTGTTGATGATTTCAACTTAAGCTACAGGTCCACAAGCATGCATACAATAGAACGACAGCTCCAACAACATTTAAATAGATTACAAGAATGGGCTGATCATAACGGATTTAAATTTTCTTTAAAGAAAACTATGTGTATGCACTTTTGTAAAAAATGGAAGGTTCACCCAGATCCTGATCTTTATTTAGGCCAAACTCGGATACCTGTTGTCGAAGAAACCAAGTTTCTTGGACTTATTTTTGACAGGAAATTATCTTTTATTCCTCACATTAAATATGTTAAAAAGAAATGCCCGAAGGCATTGGATTTATTACGAGTTCTTGCCCATACCGATTGGGGAGGGGACCGTAATATTTTATTGCAATTTTACAGAGCGCTCGTACGTTCTAAGCTTGATTATGGATGTATGATATATGGATCAGCACGTCCATCTTATATTAAAATGCTTGATCCTATACAAAATCAAGGTTTACGACTTTGCCTTGGTGCATTTCGTACATCGCCTGCAGATAGCTTGGCAGTTGAGGCAGATGAGCTGCCTCTTGATTTAAGAAGAGAAAAGCTTGCCCTTCAGTATGCTGCAAAAATTGCAGCTTGTCCAGACAATCCTGCACATGATATTATATTCAATCCAAATTATGTTGATCTTTTTGAAAATAAACCAAATACAATACCAACTTTTGCCATTCGCATCAAGGAATCTTTACAATCCTTAAATTTAAATCCGAATCAAATAGCTAAATTTCAATATCCAGAAACACCTCCATGGACCTACGAAACTTTAAATATTAATTTAGCCATGACGGAATTAAAGAAATACTCAACCGATCCATCCCTGTATATAAATAGATATAATGAAATAAAATCTATCTTCACTGGATATCAGTGTATATACACTGATGGATCGTTTAATGATGACAAGGCTGCTGCAGCTGCTGTTAAGGGCAATCATATTTATTCAGAACGTCTGCCAAATAAATCATCTATTTATTCGCAGATGCTTTATACCTAGCTTTAGATCATGTGGAGACTTCTCCACATCGGAAATTTTTAATATTTTCTGATTCTTTGTCTTGTTTACAAGCATTAAAAGCCAAGGATTGGAAAAATCCATTTATTTTAAATATCCTTGAACGGTATCATAAACTCTGTACTGAGGAAAATAAAGAGATTCGTTTTTACTGGATTCCCAGTCATATTGGAATCCTTGGAAATGAGGCTGCGGACCAAGCTGCCAAGGCAGCATTGGATAAGCGGCCAATAAATATGTTTATACCTTATACAGAATTTAAGAAATATATTACTGTTTTTTTACGTTCTAAGTGGCAATCACGCTGGAACGAAGCTATTTTTAATAAACTACATGAAATTAAGCCCGTTCTAGGCAAAACTAAAGGTGCTATTAGAATTAACCGTAGAGAAGAGTCAGTTTTAACCCGTATAAGAATAGGTCATAGTCATTTGACTCACTGTTATCTGCTTAAAGGTGAAGATCAACCGGAATGTATTGGTTGTCAAAGGGCTTTGACTATTAAACATATTTTAATTGAGTGTATCGATTTTGATATTATAAGAACTCAATATTTTAATGTACAAGATTTACATACGTTATTTGATACTGTAGATACTTCTGTGATAGTATCGTTTTTAACTCACATAGGACTTTATAATCAGTTTTAAGGGCAGAGCTTTTGTTTATTTATGTCATTGACTTATTTATCAAGAACTGCAAAACATCATACTGATAAAGTCTTTTAAACAAATCATCCATATTTATTATATTTGATTGATATTATATAAATGCTGTTGATAAATCCTTGTGTTATCTACATATTGTATTAACATTTACATTTTGTTTCTAGTCAATATTACGTTTCTATTTTTACTGTTTTGGCACTTTATTGTGTCAATGTCAAACCATTCATTCATTCATTCTTACCATTTTTAGGCACTAAATAACCTTAGTGGTTGATGTGCCTCTAAGCAACCATTCATTCATTCATTCATTGACATTATATCATACTTATCTACTGCAGATAGATATGAGATAAAGGTTTTGGTTTGATGCCCAATATATTTAAAACAAAACAATGTGGAAAAGATTGCAGCAAGTGCAGATCTATATTGTGTGTGTCCAACAACATAAACAATGCTACACACCCTTTTTAATGACATCATTGAGCATGACATGTTATATTATAATAGTGCCACCCTGTGTGAGGCCACATAACAACTTAGATCTGTACCTTATGTACAAGATCAATAATATTTGTTTAAAAACTGGACATTCTAACCCCGCACCAGAACATAACGAAGCGCAAAATAAAAAAAAATGGTCTGGAGGCCTCAAGGGAGAGGGTCCTTAAATATAAAAATTATTAAATAAAGAGATCAAATCTGATTCGAATCAATTAAAAGTCGTAGATTGTGATACAACTCACCTTTAACCCTCATAAACCTTGAAACACAAAGGTTTCTTGATTGCACCTCGACCCAGGAGATGACAGAAACCAATAACACCTCCACACCTGAGGTGCTATGTGTGAAGGAGCAGCACCTCCTGAGGTGCTGACACCTCCACCAGATCCAATATAAAAAAGAATTAGGATAATGCAATCAGTGCCTATCCAACTGAAGAGATCTAATAAGATTGAAACCGTTGTTGGTATTGGCCAGGGACTGTGATCGTCTAGCTTATTCTTGTGGATCCTTGCCCTTTTCACTGTACATCTTACTATGTTAACACTGGTCTGCTTTATATATAAACCATGTGTGGTAGATAAGTATGAGATAAAGATAATAAGGCAAGAACATGTGAGTGCAGTGTTCATAGGTGCAGAACACTCTCTTGAAGCACCAAGTATCAGATAATGTCTATAACTGTTTATATTTGAGCCGTATTGTACTTATATGTGTATATCAAACCCAACATTATTCAATCTGGTAACTGTTATAACTGTTATTATGAGAGGCCACAGGCTGTGGAGCAGTTGGTTAGAGCGCCAGCTTATTAGCACCAATTCCTCTGTGGTGATCCAAAGGTCGTGGGTTCGATCCCCGGCCATGATAGAATTTCACACATGAGCTGAGGCCTGTGCTAAAGGATTAACCCGTTGTCCTTGTAAATCTGACCGGGTGGGTTGTCATCTCAAGGACCTGCGACATGACAATTCAGTGAGGCAGCACTATATATGCTACAAGTAGGTCTAATCACGAAATGACTGAAATAATGTTGAAAGTGATGTAAAACCCCAAACAAACAAACAAAACTGTTATTATGAGAGTGATGGAGTTTAGCGCATCAACTATAAATCTAAATTCAGTTATTGTGTTATCTGGATTCCATCTATTGACTAAAGTGGGGAGAGAGAAGCTATTATAATTATAACAATTTACATATGAATCGCATAACTTTAAAATTATATAAACTAAAAAAGCACCATATCAGATGAGAAACCTTACAGCATATTGTTTTTTCTTGGATTCCATCTATAGACAACTTTAGGAGGAGGGGAGGATTTGCCGGTAGAAGAACAGGGGCTGGAGACATGGGACACAGTGCTGATTGTGTTGGCGTGCACAGCTGGTTTGGTTGGAGGGGTAGTAGCCACTGTTAAAATAAGGTAGTATATAATTAAAATATTTGACTTATGTTATTGTTGCTGGCATAATTTTTCAGAATTATTTATAGCTTATACTATTCACCAAAAGTTCATAGATATGTTTATATTTTATACTTGGATGATTATCTTATTCTGCATGTAAGCTTTTCTGTGAGCCAATTAGGTTACATGGTCTGAAAGGGTTCTCTCCTTTTTCCAAGATATAATGAAAGTACGTGATATCATTTTAATATTTATGTAGGATATAGATTACCCAACCATAGACTCTTATATACAAGTATAGACAATCATGATATTTGGCAAAAGATCACAGAGGTTACAGAGTGCAAACGTGAAGGCCAACAAGTGCAAGCTGATGAGATGCATTACTCACCCAGCAGGAAGAAGACGTGATGCTTTAAGCCGGAAATACGCCAGGTGCTGCAGAGGAGCAACGCAGGCCGACGCTCATTAGTATGCACTTGGATCCAAATAAGAAGGCCCTGAAATCGGTACTCGGGGAGCAGAAACAACTTGCCTTGAAGATCCACGACACTCTGTCTCGTGACAGCCACTTGTATAGACTTGGGTGTTTTAACCAGCCTCAGGACTCTGTCAGTATTAGCATTTGGATATTTCATATATCACGCTCTTGCCCTGCCTTCCTAGCCAGATTCTAGTGTATACAGCACCGAATAAAGACAACTATTGTGCATTGTTTACACTGTGTCTGCAGTCCTTATTACCTCCCAAATCACATAGGTAGATTAGGTAGCTAGGTTAAGGCACCAGCTCACAGTCGCCAGCGAGTATAGTTCCTGATCCCCATAGGCCAGATTTAGGCGGATACGCAAAACCACTGTAACATTTATACATATGCACAAATGGAAGAATTTTCTTTTAGATTTATATAAAAATCCAAAACTGACAAAATTTTCTCATTTTTTGGTTAATACTTGAGTACAAAAATGCAATCAATGTGTTTTAGAATGATTTAATTTATCTACTCTTTCTTGAAAATAGAAATTTATGACAATAAATGTTTGTAAGATGACTTTAAATTTATGAAATTATTTTGAAATCTGTATTCTTTAGTCCCACCATCTGCTGTCACTTTAACTTGATAAACATGTTAGGCCCTGAATCTATTTTGATGCAAAACATAGCTTATACACACCACATTTGAGTACTTTCACAGTTTGGCTACAGCTATCACAAATGATATACAACACAATAAATGCAAAATGTATTTGCTGCTGTGCCCTATTTAATTTTTTAACCAACAAGAACCATTCGTTATTCTACTGTTTAACCCACAAAGTCAGTCATATTCTCTTATGTGAAAACATATCATGATTCTATCTTAATTTTGAAAGATCATTATTTCACATTTTTTGATATGTAATACACCAAAATTTAACCAAAGCCATCCAAGCATATTCTTGTTACATGGCAGTTATCTGAGGTTTTGGTTTATGTTGTCATGTTTAGGTGATAATAGAAGTGGTAATATTTCCAGTCACTCTGTAAACAAACATATGCCTTGTGTGGTAATAAAAAAATGAAAACACAACCTATAAATACATCTTTAAGTCAATGTTTGATTAAAGATAGTAACAATATCTCTGACTATCACTTGACATATTATTTTTTTAATATCATAAATGACAAATTTTTCATTCATTTCTAGTCTTTCAACATCATCAACTGTTAAACCGAGTTTGGATTCAAATCAAATCGGAGTGGATGATCCTGAGAACCCACAAAGGTTTGTACACAACCAATCAAATAATATTATATATATATATATATATTATAATATTGGACAATCCTCATGTTATGGCAGCAAATATGTAGTTTTTGATAATATAACAATTATTCAATCTTTACAGGCAATCAAATGATAATCAGACAAACAATGATGATAAGAAGACAAAAGATGATAATAATGATGATAATGATGATGATGATGATGACAATTAGAAGAAAAAGAAGCAAAAGAAATTTAATAAAAATTCAAAAGAAATGAAAAATAGTTCTCAGGAAACAAACGAAATCCATTCAAAGAAGACAAATTTTAAAGGAACATCTAAGGGAGAAAACAAAAACAAACATGATAAACCATCATCTAAAAAGACTAATCAACAGCATCGGAAGCAGTCAAATGAAAATTACAAAACAAATTGCACATTATCTGATGAAAAGAATTCTGAAAATTACCAAAAAATCTCTGAAAAAAACCGAATGTCTGATGAACTGAGAAAAGACAACAACAGCAAAAGTGTTAAGAAAAAATCACAAAACCAGTTAATAATAACCCAGAAATGAAATCTTAAAAGGTAAAGAGGCAATCTAAAGTTCTGTTGAAAATCCTGTAAATGACAATATAACATCTGAGGAAATGGGCACAACCGAGAAGGGCTTGATCAGAAAATAGCTAACAGGAATTCTGAATATACCTTTGAATGCCACCAAATCTGAATTGACATCTATTAAAAAAGTGAAGAAATAAAAGGTTCTCCAAAAAATCACTCCATTGAAGTATGGGAAACAACAGGGAAAGGTCTGGCAAATTCTAAAAAAAATCTCATGATAGCAGTTCTGAAAGATTCTGTGTAAATATAAGAGAAAAAGGGTTTCAAGAAAGTCACCAAACTGATAAGACAGCACATGAACAAATTGAAAGAAGATCATAGAGATATAACAGGCAACAAACAGAAACAATATAATGGCAACAACTTTAAAATGAAATCTGAGGCAAAATTCAAAAGGAAAAGTTCTTAAAAGTCATTCAAATGATGGGAAAACTACATCTTCGAAACAATGATGCAAACCAAGAAAAGTGTTCAGCAAATATCTGAAGAAAATGGAAGAACATTTCTTTTAAAAAATGCAAATGATAACACATTTCAAAAGATATCCAATGTGAAGGGCAAAAAAGATTCCAAAAGTTACAAATATCATGCAAATGAAAGAACGGACATCTGAGAAAATGTACATCAGTGAAAAAAATATAACAAAAATCCCCCAAAAATTCTCAAATAATACCTTTAAAGGCTTTATTCAAAATTGTAAGACTGATCCATCTATGGTTTTCATTCATTTTTATTGAAGAGCGTTATGATAAATAATTTGTATGACACACTATGTCTCTCCTGTCATATTAATAATTATAAATTGATGATATAAGAAGAAAAATAAATAAATAAATAAAAATTTGAAAACATCTGTAAAAATATATGTATGGGAGAAAAACAAGTTTAATATAGATCTCTTTCCATATTTATGACATTGTCATCTTGACCAATGGGTAAACATTCTAAGCTCAACAATTATAACATGAAAATAGAATTCACATGACTAATTCATTAGTTGTCATGACAGGCATGGCCTCATTGTTTTTGATTATTTTGTCAGATATAGAATTTGGACATATATTTCTCATTCAAACTCATTTATGTCCTTAAATGAGTTTGAATACTTAAAATATATGATATATAAAACAGATTATTTTTTCGATTTGGTTGTCGGCTTGTATTTAGGCATTTGAATGGTATAAGCAGTATTTCCCTATGAAATAATAATTATCATACAACTGACAAAAATATAGTTGAAACGAATTTAAATTTGCAATAAATATTTTTTGTATGGGTCAACTATTAATGTTGTTTGAGGCTTTCATGAAATGTGTAGAGGTTATGTAGAACAGGACACTGTCAAACATACAATCTATCTACTTGAAATTAACCAATCAAACTCAATACACCTGTCAGGATTAATTACTTTTTAAATTTAAATAAACCCCTTCCATGCCCATCTCATGTTAATTACTAGGATTAACAGTAACCAAATTTGGTTTGTTTGTTCACAAGCGTGATATGGATTACAAAGGTCACCTCATCTATACTGTCATATTTCAATGCATTATTTATATTATTTATTATATTTACCTTGCATATAGCAATATTGTATATTGGCAAGAGTGTATTTCAATATTGACATGTTTTGTTTTTTAATCATGATTTGATAGATATGTAAATTTCATATTATGTAAAAAGTACTTTATATCTGTCAGTTTTATTTTGCACCAGCATCCATTGACCTTAATGCAGTGACCTTAAGGTTTTCAATTAGGATTTAAATGTACACGATGTTAAATTAATCTTATATATTTACCTTGCATATATCAATATTATATATTGGCAATATTGGAGTGTTTTTGAATATTGACATGTTTTGTTTTTTATTCATGATTTGTTTTCACATTTGATAGATGTGTAAATTTCATATTTTGTAAATAGTACTTCATATCTGTCTATTTTGCACCAGCATCCATTGACGTTAAGGCAGTGACCCTAAGGTCACAGGTTTTGTGAGTGAAACATTGCATTAGTAACAAGATATCATTTACATGACATCAATGAATATATCATCAAAACTAAATTGGGATCTTGTATGGAAAACCATAACCTATTTGCTAAACACATCTCAGTTCATGTGTTTTAATTCAAGTCAACAGAACTATCGACACATGGGTTGTTTTTATTGTTCAATTTCTTTTATTCAGAAGCATATTATATTTTTGCAATATATGCTACTATCTTTGGGTTTTCCTCCTTTGTGCAAATGTTTTTTTTCCATTTTAATATTTTTGTTGCAGTACAATTAACAAGGAATAATAGTCAAACATGTACATTCTTTATAAAAATTGATGTATAAAGTTTTTATTTGTACAAATTATTTTTTTGAATTTTGATTTTTGTTCCAGTACAATTAAAAAGGAGTAATAATCAAAGAAATCAAGATTGTATGTACCTTTTTCACAACAGCTTTGACAAATAGCTTAAATTGTTTGCTTGTTTACGTAACTGGAGATAATGATCAAATGTGCTTTAAGTTTAGAATTTATATCATTGATCAAAGAAGAGTATATATAAATGTCCAAGAACATAATGTCAAAAGCCATTCCACATACACTTATATATCATAAAAACAATATTAATGCAAAGTCATTTAAAATCACATGATCATTTGAATCAAAATGACAAAATGACACCCCGACAGCTTATAACCAGTTGGAGCCAAGCATCTATTACAGCAACATTACCAGATGAGATCATGCACAACCATATGGACCATGTTATGCCAAACATGAGGTATCCGTGACTACATGGTGTTACATAATAGCCAAGCATGACCAGATGATGTCATGCAATAGCAATATGTGACTTTATTTGGTCACGTTTATGCAGGACCAAATAAATGATTGGCTCCAAATGATACAGAAGTTGCACTTTTGCTCAGTGCAAACTAACAAGAAGTTTAACTCTGCTCTTTATGGTGACTACTGTCTTGTCTTGTCCTGATGTAGGGGTAGTTTCTCCCTTGAGTCCATACAACTGTTTGTTTGTCAGAGACTGAAGGCAGAGTCTGAGACCTTACATCTCCTGTCTGGCATCCTCTAACATTTGTCTGGAACTACCTCCAGACATCTATGCTCACTGTTTTCAAATCACTGATGTCTACATATACATCTTTAATTTTTCTTGACAAAACCAATTGATATCACCACATCAAATCCACTCATGCCTGGATGGACAGATACTTTATTCACGAGGCTTGGGTTTGTTGTACGGACCAGATCTAGCCTGTTTCCTTCCCTGTTTGAGCGTGGGTTTACTTGTATGAAGCAATGTTTGGTAAGACCTCAACCATTGCTGTATTCAGGTCAATCCCATATGCAGGGCTTGTCTTATAGGACATATACTCCCATATGATATCTGGTACATTGAAATCACCTGTTAGTAATATATTAGGGGTATTTGTGCCAGACTGGGTGGATAATCTTTCCAAGAGATGTGTTTAGTTCATGGATGTTAGATCTGGTTCTATCTCTTCACCTATAGTAACATCCTATGAATAGTGGTTTAGTCTTTTCTCCCTATATCATACATGTAATCAGGGTGGATGACACAGTCTCAATAGTGGTCAATGTGGGATTCAGTTATGCATAATATATCAGGGTAATTATGCTCGGTTATTAGTTCCTGTAGCTTCAATTGCTTTTTAGTTGAGTTTAGGGCTCTACAGTTCACTGTCATAACCTTATGCTTTTGAATATTTTGTTTTTTTCTCCCTTGCTTTGGTTTTGTGAGGTATGTTTTCATAAATTTTGATCTTCTGATCTCTCACTTATCTATCACTGTGACCAATATACGTTATATGTATAATATGTATATGCCAAATGAAATTATAGTAAAAATAGATATACTACCTTAGTTTAACCCTCTCCTTGCTGTCTTTCTTGAACCTAGGGCCCAGATGCTGATCATCAACAATTAGAAACCATTGCTCGTCGAGCTGATATTGTTCAAGGGCCAACTGTTGCTGTCCTGACGCCTTCACCCCTAATGACTGAGGTGATTCCGAGAAGAAACTGCACAGTAATTTGGGACTTTTACAAGCTCAGCAATTTCACATACATAGACATTTAAAACTTTCAGGTGATTCTTTCCTTCAAAGAGGCCCTAGGATACATGATCCAACCATCCACGTGGTGGCAGGGCCAAAAAGGGGGCAACAGAAACACTAGATGCCCAATATCAAACCCAAAACCTGTAATGAAAATAGTGATTGGTTCTAGCAATGTTTAGTCTGTCTCCACTAGAATTCCTGATACTTCTTTGAAGATAATCTTAATGTCCTGTTCATGACAGGGACTAGCTTCATGATTTGGGGGATGACTAGACACCTTGAAGAGGGCAACCTCAAACCCCAATCCTTTCTCAGGGTTTGACGTATTGAGGGTGGAGGTAACCTAAAACCCCAATCCTTTCTCAGGGTTTGATGTATTGAGGGTGGGGTAAACTTGAACCCCAATCCTCGCTCAGTGTGTGACGTATTGAAGGTGGGGTAGCCTAAAAGCCCAATCCTTCCTCAGGGTTTGACGTATTGAGGGTGGGGTAGCCTAAAAGCCCAATCCTTCCTCAGGGTTTGACGTATTGAGGGTGGGGTAACCTAAAAGCCCAATCCTTCCTCAGTGTGTGACATATTGAGTAGGGCAGGACTGCTGCACTACCTTTCAAAACCAATGAAACAACCAAACCCGTGGTACCAACAGTGCAACTGATGGAGGCATCCCTTTTGATCAAATCTAAACAAGATAACTGTTAAGGTTATCTACAGACATGATCCATCAAATGGGAATAGTTACACCTACTCAGAGTTTCATGAGAAGTAACCTTTCAAGGTGAGTACAGTTTTTATGTTGGCAAACCACCCCTATCTGATGTCATTGACACTATCTACCTTTAAAGTCACGTATACCTGGTTACCTCTTGGATGAACCCCTCCCACTCATTTTTGCCATTTTAAATAAATCATTGTCACATTCCGAGGTACCTGTAAATATAAATATTGTAGTTATTCTCCCCAACTAAAATGATTAGACTGGAATTAATTAAAAAAGCCCCGTCTGTAATTCAACTTTCTTATCCAAGCACTGAAATGACATTACTAAAGATGCAATCGGATAAACTGTAGGATCTAGACAACAGAAAGACAGTAATATTACTACTCCTAGATTAATCAGCGTCCTTTGACACAATTGATCATCAAATATTGCTACTCAGACTTGAATCAAGATGTAAAATCACTGGTCATGCCCTGGATTGGATAACGTCATACCTAATGGACAGGAAACAATGTGTTAATGTTCATACAATATCAGCAAGAGGACCATACTGTGCAATGATATCAGCAAGAGGACCATACTGTGCAATGATATCAGCAAGAGGACCATATTGTGCAAAGATATCAGCAAGAGGACCATACTGTGCAATGATATCAGCAAGAGGACCATATTGTGCAAAGATATCAGCAAGAGGATCATACTGTGCAACGATATCAGCAAGAGGACCATACTGTGCAACGATATCAGCAAGAAGACCATACTGTGCAACGATATCAGCAAGAGGACCATATTGTGCAACGATATGAGCAAGAGGACCATACTGTGCAACGATATCAGCAAGAGGACCATACTGTGCAATGATATGAGCAAGAGGACCATATTGTGCAACGATATCAGCAAGAGGACCATACTGTGCAATGATATCAGCAAGAGGACCATACTGTGCAATGATATCAGCAAGAGGACCATACTGTGCAACGATATGAGCAAGAGGACCATACTGTGCAACGATATCAGCAAGAGGACCATACTGTGCAATGATATCAGCAAGAGGACCATACTGTGCAATGATATCATTCTTCACACTTGTATCTGATGTTTTAAATGTTTCTGCCCTTTCACAAGTTTCTAACACCTTCTTCATAAAAGTCAGCAGAAAGTCTAGATCGTCCTTTTCCTTCTCGAGCCCATTCCATTTGCACCTCTACTGGTAAACGTGATAATATTAATGGTGTCAGGAAGATGCCATATGTCTCACCAGTCACTTCCAATGACTCGAGGCTCCTGACATACACTTGAACCTTATCCAGAAGATGTCTGAGCTTCACAAGGCATGTTTTCCCTTCGCCCTCTAGCTTCATTAAACTTTGGATGTGACCAAAAATGATCAGCTCTCTTCGTCCAAAGCGCTCTTTAAGTAGCTCACAAGCTACTTTGTAGTTTCTAGTTGACAATGGTAGTCCTTTGATGACAAGTGCGGCCTCACACGGATTGTAAATAACTAAATTTGGTCACATCTGGAATGTCCGAGTCATCTATAGTTGCCTCAAATGTTGCCCACCATGAGGGCCACTCTGTTGCATCATCTGAGAACTTTGGCAGTTTAGCATTTGCAGCAGTCCATCCTCCCGATGACACTGAATTCCTATCTTCGTTTTCTTTCTTCTGCTCTTGTGTCTCTAGAGAGGCTAGATATCTCATGGCCTTAACACAGAGCTTTTTCTCCTTATCAAAACTAGGAGCTATACTGCTGGTTATACACTATTTGCTATAACTTTATACTGTTCTATGATCTGTGTTAATCTAGCTTAAATAATGTCACTTATAATTGTTACATAGAATTACCCACACACACTCACAGTTCTTCATTTGAATTCTATGCTTCCAATCCACAATGACACTAATCCAAGCTGATTTTTATAGACAGTAAGATGTTATCCTTATCACTTAAAGGTCACTTTCAAATCCAATTTTCACAAAATCACCACAGATGAATGATGCACAGTCTAAAGTCCCGGGTTTCGGCACCAAATGTTATTAATTAGACTGAAAAATCCACAAGATGTTAAAACACAACACAAGAACACTTCTTCACTGTATGAACACTATTGCACCACTAGTTTATTTTTGCTACATCATACTCAAGCCCCTATTTTTAGTTCACTTTCCCAGTTACCACCCTGCAACACCCCACCCTCACAGTCCAATCAAATCTTATACAGTTTCAATTCACAACAACTAGAGATGAAACCCCAGTTGCCACACTAGAGTCATCCCCTATACTGACCCAGAAACTGCATATCTATATATCATATATATCATATATTCTATCTTGTTGCAAATAAAACTGAAAATAAAAATGATGCACAGTTTAAAGTCCCGGGTTTCGGCACCAAATGTTATTAATTAGACTGAAAAATCCACAAGATATTAAAACACAACACAAGAACACTTCTTCACTGTATGAACACTATTGCACCACTAGTTTATTTTTGCTACATCATACTCAAGCCCCTATTTTTAGTTCACTTTCCCAGTTACCACCCTGCAACACCCCACCCTCACAGTCCAATCAAATCTTATACAGTTTCAATTCACAACAACTAGAGATGAAACCCCAGTTGCCACACTAGAGTCATCCCCTATACTGACCCAGAAACTGCATATCTATATATCATATATATCATATATTCTATCTTGTTGCAAATAAAACTGAAAATAAAAATGATGTACAGTTTAAAGTCCCGGGTTTCGGCACCAAATGTTATTAATTAGACTGAAAAATCCACAAGATATTAAAACACAACACAAGAACACTTCTTCACTGTATGAACACTATTGCACCACTAGTTTATTTTTGCTACATCATACTCAAGCCCCTATTTTTAGCTCACTTTCCCAGTTACCACCCCGCAACACCCCACCTTCACAGTCCAATCAAATCGTATACAGTTTCAATTCACAACAACTAGAGATGAAACCCCAGTTGCCACACTAGAGCCATCCCCTATACTGACCCAGAAACTGCATATCTATATATCATATATATCATATATTCTATCTTGTTGCAAATAAAACTCTGTTATGCACTGTACATAGAGCCTTTGCAGTAATCATTGATCGGTATAGTGGTCAGAAAGAATCACAGCAAGTGAATCCCCAAGTTACTGCCAAGAAGCCATGACCCGGTAACTATTAGTTAACAATATCTCAACCAGTGAGTCTGCAGTTGATCCTAGTAACCTTGATCTTGGTATCATTTTGACTCAAAAATGACATCAGTACTGTCAGAAATGGTGGAACCAATATCTCAACTAGTGAGTCTGCAGTTGATCTTAGTATTACCTTGATCTTGGTATCACTTTTGACTCAATAATGAACATGAAAGAACAAACAAATAAGATATGTAAGATGGGACACTTCCACATCAGGAACATTGCTGCCAACAGGACTAATGAGCCAATACAATTTCCTTAGTTTATCAGATATATGATCAGAATTTTCTTATCTTACCAACTACACGTGCTACAGGGTTCTGCCAGTATTGTAGTTTCCTATTGATTGAATTAGAGTCATAAAGGTCAACCACAGACTCATTTGATGAAATGTCCAATCTTTTTTAAATCAGCATCTGAGTTTTGCCATTTCTTTTCGTTTTATTTAAAATTAGAAAGGTCCTCAACTCAAAAATGCAATTTTCTAGTCCAGATGGTGAGTGTCCTCTAGTGTTGATGTGTGTGTGTGTTGATGGCGAGTGTCCTCTGGTGTTTATGTGTGTGTGTTGATGGTGAGTGTCCTCTGGTGTTGATTTGTGTGTGTTGACGGTGAGTGTCCTCTGGTGTTGATGTGTGTGTGTGTTAATGGTGAGTGTCCTCTGATGTTGATGTGTGTGTGTTGATGGCAATTGTCCTCTGGTGTTGATGTGTTTGTGTTGATGGTGAGTATCCTCTGGTGTTGATGTGTGTGTGTTGATGGTGAGTATCCTCTGGTGTTGATGTGTGTGTGTGTGTTGATGGCGAGTGTCCTCTGGTGTTGATGTGTGTGTGTTGATGGCGAGTGTCCTCTGGTGTTGATTTGTATGTGTGTTGATGGTGAGTATCCTCTGGTGTTGATTTGTGTGTGAGTGTGTTGATGGCGAGTGTCCTCTGGTGTTGATGTGTGTGTTGATGGTGAGTGTCCTCTGGTGTTGATGGTGAGTGTCCTCTGGTGTTGATTTGTATGTGTGTTGATGGTGAGCATCCTCTGGGGTTGATGTGTGTGTGTGTTGATGGTGAGTGTCCTCTGGTGTTGATTTGTGTGTGTGTGTTGATGGTGAGTGACCTCTGGTGTTGATGTGTGTGTTGATGGTGAGTGTCCTCTGGTGTTGATGTGTGTATGTGTTGATGGTGAGTGTCCTCTGGTTTTGATGTGTGTGTGTGTTGATGGTGAGTGTCCTCTGGTGTTGATGTGTGTGTGTGTTGATGGTGAGTGACCTCTGGTGTTGATGTGTGTGTTTATGGTGAGTGTCCTCTGGTGTTGATGTGTGTATGTGTTGATAGTGAGTGTCCTCTGGTTTTGATGTGTGTGTGTGTTGATGGCGAGTGTCCTCTGGTGTCTGATTTTCAAAACACCAGTGACAATGACAGTTTTATTTTATTAAATGTCTAAATATATGCCTCACATACTTTCAGGCATGGGAATATTTGCTGTATTCTCGAAGTGAATAACACGTAGAATATTGATTCCTTAAGGTTTTACTCCTAGATATTTGCACAGTAATTATTGTTTAGATTGGGTGACATTTACATGTAGCGAAGCTTGCAATAATAACAGTTTTGCCGATGACCCTTTTTCCATTATTGCAGAAACAAACAAATGTAAATTTATTAACTTATCAACTTCATGATTTGGTGCCGTTACGTTGAACAAAGTCATTAAAAGTAAAGATATATTACTTGCGATCTTAGCATTAAAATATGACGAATATTATGAGAAAATGTTTTTTTGAGAAATGACAGCTCAGATGTTTCTCAAATATTTGGTCATATCTCAGGATGAGAAGTGGACAATGAGGGGTGGGAAGTGGACAATGAGGGGGTGAGAAGTGGATAATGAGGGGGTGAGAAGTGGATAATGAGGGATGGGAAGTGGACAATGAGGGGAGGGGAAGTGGATAATGAGGGAGTGAGAAGAGTGTAGCGAGGTGGGGGAAGCGTGTAGTGAGGGGTGGGAGGTTGACAATGAGGGGGTGGGAGGTGTTCAATGGGGGGTGGGAGTGGGCAATAAGGGGAGGGTAAGTGGACAATGAGGGGGTTGGAAGTGGACAATGAGGGGGATGGAAGTGGGGAATGAGGGGATGGGAGGTGGACAATGAGGGGAAAAGAAGTGGGCAATGATAGGGTGGGAAGTGGACAATGAGGGGAGGGGAAATGGACAATGAGGGGAGGGGAAGTGGACAATGAAGGGAGGGGAAGTGGACAATGAGGGGGTGCGGAAGTGTGTAGTGAGGGGTGGGAGGTGGACAATGATGGGGTGGTAGTGGGCAATGAGGGGAGGGGAAGTGGGCAATGAGAGCGGTGAGGTGGACAATGAGGGGAGGTGAAGTGGACAATGAGGAGTGTGAGGTGGACAATGAGGGGAGGGGAAGCGGACAATGAGGGAGTGACAAATGTGTAGTGAGAGGTGGGAGGTGGACAATGAGGGGTTGGTATGTGGACATTGAGGGGTGGGAATTGGACAATGAGGGGAGGGGAAATGGGCAATGAGGGGGTTAGAAGTGGACAATGAGGGATGGGAAGTGGAAAATGAGCAGGTGGGAAGTGGACAATGAAGGGGTGAGAAGTGGACAATGAGGGGAGGGGAAGTGGGCAATGAGGGGGTTAGATGTGAACAATGAAGAAGTGGGAAGTGGACAATGAGGGGGTGAGAAGTGGACAATGTGGGGATGGGAAGTGGACAATGAGGGGAGGGGAAGTGGGCAATGAAGGGATTGGAGGTGGACAATTAGGGGAGTGGGTAATGATGGGGTGGAAATTGGATAATGAGGGGTGAGGAAGTGGAAAATGAGTTGAGGGGAGGTGGACAATGAGGGGTTGAGGAGGTGGCAATTAGGGGGTGGGAAGTGGGCAATGAGGAGAGGGGAAGTGGACAATGAGGGGAGGGGAAGTGGACAATGAGGAGGTTGGAAGTGGACAATGAAGGGTGAGAAGTGGAAAATGAAGAGGTGAGAAGTGGGCAATGAGGGGGTGGGTAATGAGCAATAAGGGGGTGAAAAGTGGGCAATGAAGGGGTGGGAAGTGGGCAATGAGGGGATGGGAAGTGGACAATGAGAAGAGGGAAAGTGGACAATGAGGGGAGGGGAAGTGGACAATGAAGGGAGGGGAAGTGGGCAATGAGGGGGTGGGAGTGGGTAATGAGGGGAGAGGAAGTGGGCAGTGGTTGGAAAGGGGAAGTGGGCAATGGTGGGGATGGGAAGTGGGCAATGAGGGGGTGGGAAGTGGGCAATGAGGGGGTGGGAGTGGGTAATGAGGGGAGGGGATGTGGACAATGTTTGTAGGGGAAGTGGGCAATGAGGGGATTATAAGTGGCCAATGGGGAGGTTGCAAGTTGACAATGAAGGGTGAGAAGTGGAAAATGAATGTGTGAGAAGTGGACATGATGGGGTGGAAATTGGATAATGAGGGGTGAGGAAGTGGAAAATGAGTTGAGGGGAGGTGGACAATGAGGGGTTGAGGAGGTGGCAATTAGGGGGTGGGAAGTGGGCAATGAGGAGAGGGGAAGTGGACAATGAGGGGAGGGGAAGTGGACAATGAGGAGGTTGGAAGTGGACAATGAAGGGTGAGAAGTGGAAAATGAAGAGGTGAGAAGTGGGCAATGAGGGGGTGGGTAATGAGCAATAAGGGGGTGAAAAGTGGGCAATGAAGGGGTGGGAAGTGGGCAATGAGGGGATGGGAAGTGGACAATGAGAAGAGGGAAAGTGGACAATGAGGGGAGGGGAAGTGGACAATGAAGGGAGGGGAAGTGGGCAATGAGGGGGTGGGAGTGGGTAATGAGGGGAGAGGAAGTGGGCAGTGGTTTGGAGGGGAAGTGGGCAATGGTGGGGATGGGAAGTGGGCAATGAGGGGGTGGGAAGTGGGCAATGAGGGGGTGGGAGTGGGTAATGAGGGGAGGGGATGTGGACAATGTTTGTAGGGGAAGTGGGCAATGAGGGGATTATAAGTGGCCAATGGGGAGGTTGCAAGTTGACAATGAAGGGTGAGAAGTGGAAAATGAATGTGTGAGAAGTGGACAATGAGGTGTGGGAAGTTGACAATGAGGGGAGGGGAAGTGGGCAATGAGTGGATGAGAAGTGGACAATGAGGGGTGGGAAGTTGACAATGAGGGGTGGGAAGTAAACAATGAGGGGGTGAAAAGTGGGCAATGAGGGGGTGGGAAGTGGGCAATGTGGGTGTGGGAAGTGGGCAATGGGGGTTGGGAAATGGACAATGAGGGGAGGGGAAGTGGACAATGAGGGTTTAGAAGTGGACAATGAGGAAGTGGGAAGTTGACAATGAGGGGTGAGAAGTGGACAATGAGGAAGTGGGAAGTGAACAATGAGGGGGTGAGAAGTGGACAATGGGGGGTTGGAAAGTGGACAATGATGAGGTGGGAAGTGGACAATGAGGGTGATGGAAGTGGGCAATGAGGGAATGGGAAGTGGACAATGAGGGGATGGGAAGTGGACAATGAGGGGATGGGAAGTGGACAATGAGGGGAGGGGATGTGGACAATGAGGGGAGGGGAAGTGGACAATGAAGGGAGGGGAAGTGTGCAATGAGGGGGTGGGAAGTGGGCAATGAGGGGGTGGGAATGGGTAATGAGGGGAGGGGATGTGGACAATGAGGGGAGGGGAAGTGGACAATGAAGGGAGGGGAAGTGGGCAATGAGGGGGTGGGAAGTGGGCAATGAGGGGGTGGGAATGGGTAATGAGGGGAGGGGATGTGGACAATGTTTGGAGGGGAAGTGGGCAATGAGGGGGTGGGAAGTGGGCAATGAGGGGAGGGGAAGTGGATAATGAGGGGACGGGAAGTGGGCAGTGGTTGGGAGGGGAAGTGGGCAATGGTGGGGATGGGAAGTGGGCAATGGGGGGGAGGGGAAGTGGAGAATGAAGGGAGGGGAAGTGGACACATGATCTAAAGCTAGGTACAAAGCATGAAGTTCAGCAGAATAAATGGACAATTTATTTTGCAGGCGTTCTCAATAAATATGATTGCCCTTACCAGCAGTTTACAAGGATTGAAAGCAAAATCCTTACATTTCCAAAATTCACGAACGGCATCATAGATTCTGTACTGAGTAAAATAAAGAGATTTATTTTTATTGGATTCCCAGTCATGTTGGAATCCTCGGAAATGAGGTTGCTACATTGGATAAATGACCTATTGATATGCTGATTCCATATACAGAGTTTAAAAAATACATTACTGCTTTTTTTGCATTCAAAATGGCAAATGCACTGGGTTGAGTCTGGTTTTTTTCAAAATTGCATATAATCAAGCCTATTCTAAGTCAAACTAAAGGTGGTTTCAGAAAGAACCGAAGAGTAGAGTCTGTTTAACCTTGTATAAGAATAGGACAGAGTCGTTTGACACTCTGCTATCTTTTTAAAGGTGAAGACCAGCCTCAGTGTACTGCTTGTGTTGGTTGTATTTTATTTGAGTGAATTGGTTTTAATATAATTAGGACTTAATATTTTAATGTGCAAGATTTACATACGTTATTTGATACTGTAGATATTTCTGTGATAGTTTCTCTTTTAAACCAAATAGGACTTTATAACCAATTTTAAGGGTGGAGTTCTTGTTTACCTACGTCATTGACCTATTTATCAAGAGACACAGAACATCAAATAATATTTAATCTTTTTAGTAATTTATACATATTTACTACATACATAACTAATATCTAGAAAAATGATTTGTAATGATTGTTTATGTATTATATTGTTATACATGATTATCTAGTCAAAACATTTTCCATTTTAGGCACTAAATAACCTTAGTGGTTGATGCCTTTAAACCATCATTCATTCATTCATTCATAATGTATCTCTTTCGTCTAAGAGATGCATTAACTTCTTTAAAATGGCTTAGGAGTCCACAAATGTGGTAGTGAAAACTATAAGAAATATCGGTATGTCCGGCCTAAATATAATATGGATGTGAATGTCTTATGTGTGTGTGTTGTGTGTGTATATGTATATATATATATATATATATATATATATATATATATATATATATATATATATATATATATATATATATATATATATATATATATATATATATATATATCTATATATATATATATATATATATATATATATATATATATATATATATATATATATATATATATATATATATATATATATATATATTTAAATTTTCAAATGTGCCATATATTATGTGCAAATAAAGAATTTCAAACAAAATTAATGACCCAATTATCTAACGATGCAATACCTTAAAACCTTAAAATGCGACAATTTTTCATATTTCAAAGTGTTTGCCAATTATCTCGCCCTCTCATCATATTTATTCTATGAGAATACAGGAAGAGGAAGACACAATGTACCAAATAGATGGATCAATGTAAAGGACAACAAATGAAAAATATTCCATACCAAGAATGAATGATTTTTTTAATAATTTCATGTTTAGCCTTTAGATTGACCCACTATATCAGTTGTCACCGAATCAGGAAGCCTTTTAGTAACATATACATAAATTGTTTAAAAGGGCAATATCAGACAGAAAACCAGGAAGGTATTTGGTGCCCATTGTATGATTCTCTATAATGCCTCAGTCACATTTGCACCGGGCGCAGGCTGGGAACTAAGAATCAGCCGACTTCACAGTCTGTCGGGCGCGGGGCAGTTGTGCAAGATGAAATGATAGAGACGTCTGCAGGATGTCTTAACGACATCTGTTTCATGACCCAGACGTCTGCAGGATGTCTTTAAGACATCTGGGTAGGTTTAAAAATATATTTAATCCTATTTTCATCACACAATGTCACCGGCAGCCCTAAGATAATCTACCGATGTGTCTGCGGGACCTTGCCAGGACCCTGCCGTGTACGTTAAGATGATATTTGTGATAAGACATCAGGGAAACGCCGGCAACTTTTATGTTGCAGCTATAAGTTCCCGATGACCCGTCCGACGTCTTAAAGATGCCCAATTGTCTTTAAGATGATCTCCTGGTGCCCGCACGGCAATCTGAACTGCCGGCCGATTTTGTAAAAGATACACATCGGCTGGGCATCTTTACTGAAATCAGTATGATAATTCAGTGAGGCAGCACTTTTTCAGCCTATGAAAATTTAATATTGTTTTGTGCATATAAAAACTCATCAATACAGTGTGGTCATTGGCGTGCAGAATGATATTAATCAGCACTTAACTATTAACATTAGAAATTTGAACTGATTTTTATTAGTACCAACATCCTCATAATACATATGATCTGCTTTGTATAAGAATGCTGATTTGGTTAATCCTGTGTGAGACCATTTTCCATGTTGAAGGTATGTTTTCAAAGTATATTAATTTATTATAAACATTTTCAGTGTCAGTGAAGCTTTAATTGACTGCAGGGAGCTAAACATAATTTTAATATTCACAAATTACTTTTTTATGAGGGGCAACATCGATACCATATTTTGTAAAGGGTAGGAATTTGATTAGTGAAATATGTTTTTATTCAGTTGCATTATCTCAAATAAAAGAAACACCATATTGCTCAAAATGAAAATCTTGAACACCATAAAAAATGGTGTTTTTATGACCCTTTCAGCAACTTTCGAGCCTTTAAAGCATTCATGAAACCTGACTTTCAGACACATTTCCTTTACATAACATGAATGTTTATACCCTAAACAGTGCTTTTATGTAGTAGTACCCAAAATATTCTCTGTTAACAAATTCCTGAGGCACTTGAAAGTTGATCAGTTGTCTGCTAAAACCTACACCAGCAATTGAACACTTTGTCAACAAGCTTTGTTCTTTGTGATCTTGTGTAAACACCTAATGAGTTACCAGTTGTGCACCTGTCCAGCTTGGGAAACAGGGTGGAGATGTTTTGAACAATTTATCAATTTATTGCCAGGAGTATACTTCAGAACAACATAAGATTATTTTAATATTATTTGAATCAATGAAATAACTCATGGTCGTGAAAAATATTTTATGGTTGTGACAAATATCTTATGGTTTGTTAAAGATATATCATTTATGGGAAAAGTATACTATTTATTTGAAAAGTATCTGATGCATGTGAAAACCTTTCTGTCAAAAAGGGAAGACATGACTCAAAGGTTGCATGGAATCCCCCTTAACTTAAACGCCGTGATATTGAAAAAGTGACATTAAACCCTTTGATCACTGGTCTGGCCTTAAATCACAAGGACTTTGAATGGCAAAACTGTGAATGCTGATAATTGGAATCATTTTATGATTTGACCCTCTTTGATGAAATTTGGGGTTTTCACACCACTGAATGGGAAGATATCAAAGGCTGCATGGATTCCACCTTAAAAGCTGGGCTGTATAGAATTTTTTTAAACTTTTTTTTGCAAACATATATAATATAAAAAATAATGATTTTTCTTCATTTATAACTTCATAAATATTCATCCGTTTTTAATAAATTTACCACCAAAAGAAAGCCAAGATAAGGCATTATCATCATGATAAGCGTTATCTTCCAATTCATTCTCTTATTAATGGAAAAAATGGCCAAAAATGTGTTGCTCCAATTTTGACAATTGTTAAACAACACCTCCTGTGACTTACAGAGCCCCCTGACAGTTCAAAGGTCAAGGTCACGCAACACACTTCCTGTTTAGTACTGGCAGTACTTGGTAGTCACAAAAAATCATAATTCTCAGGGCAGATGTTCTTTAGTGGATTTCAGACAGATAGCCTGTATGTATGTCAATTTTAAGATCATATATTGTTTTCAGATACCTCAAACCACTGTAAAATCACCTGGAACCTTCCATGTTTCATGAATGCTTAAATTCAGTGTGAAAGTAACACTGCCGGCAGTGGTAGTTGAACCCACCACCTCCCATCCTCCACTTATTTAACCAACTATGGCACACATCCTGCACTCTACCAACTGTGTTGAACACCATGAAATAATAATAATGATGACGATAATGATGATTTGTTTGTTTGTTTGTTTGGGGTTTTACATCACTTTCAACATTATCTCAATCATTTCGTGATGAGAACTACTTGTAGTAGATAAAGTGCTGCCTCACTGAATTGTCATGTCGCAGGTCCTTGACATGACAACCCACACGGTTATGATGATGATGATGATGATGATGATGATGATGATGATGATGATATTATTATTATTATTATTATTATGAAACCACACATGATGTCACTCTGACAACACTTTTTCTGTGTTTCTGTGTTTCCTATCTGACGTCACTATGATGTCACTTCCTGTATGAAGTCACCATGTTTATCTTGCTTGCAACATCAATACAGTTTGAGAGGAAGGAAACCCAACTTTTTACTCCAATTAGTGAGGAAGGTAGGGTCTTTTGTATATGTAATATTCGGTTGGAAGAGGTATGCATCTTGTTACCTTCAGGCAGAACATCTTCAGAGTGAATCAGAATCTGATCTATGGCGAGGGTTGGATTCTGCTTCTCATTTAAGAGGTGCAATGCTCAATGCACAGATCTTGTTTGACCCGTGTCAGGCAAATTACTGGAATGGGCGACCCCAGGAAGCAATATCTGCACCAAGTATCAATGCCTTTAAGGGGCATGTTGACAGTTATCTGAGGCATGTGGGGGGGGGGGGCTAAATATAAGCCTATAAAGGCTGAATGCCCCAGCAACCAGGGCCACTGTCAACTATTGAAGCAGTCGACGGTGGATTCCATGTAAGATTCCATGTAAGATTCCATGTAAGGTCTTCGCTAGGAATCTCCACCTGGCCTCTTGGGTTGTCTAATTACCTTGTCAGCCTTTGTCTAACCACCTAGACAACTCCTACCCAACCACCAGGGTAAAGTAGCCTGCCTAATCACCTTGGTGTCTTATAAATATTCTCGGCTGCCATGTAACTCATATAGTACACAATTATACAATGAAATATATTTCTTATTTAAGAAATAAATAAACTTCTATCTAACAAACCAAACAGTTTGAAACTGACTCTGTCTACTCCCTATCTTATATACTATGAAATTCTTTTGGGAGAATATACTTGTTATCTGTCCACGTTAATCGCAGGGAAATTGATGCAAAATATTGAATAATATATTTCATTATATCTGTTCATACCGCCTGTTCTCACCCCGGCGGAAGAACTCACTGCCCTCCGTGAAACTTGTGATAATCTTGTAAAGATGAATGAGGCAACCAATGCGGCCAACACCAGTTTAACAGAACAGGTTTGAGTCCTGAACAATGATAAGGACACTCTTGAGGCGGACAATCTATCCTAGTCCACTAAACTGACACAGGCCTTGAGGACAATAAAAAAGGATGAGATGTTAGATACCCTTCTGCCACCGTCTTCTGATGTGCGGGGCCACAAAGTGAAGAAAGCTAAAAAACAACTTTTCTCTCTCCACAAGGATTAGGTCATTGATGATATTATAAATGGCATCGTCAGGTCTGATTGCAGTGTCAAAACCTCGACCGAGAGCCTACATTTTCTGGTCACATACCTAGATAGGGTGCCTTCTTTGGATAATCTCATCATCCTGCCCGACATTTCGGCCAACATGGCTGGCTGTCTCGATGAAAACGTGTTCAATCAATCATATTCTTGATGAGATTGAACATAATGAGCCTGTGGTCCGGCAGATTTCTTTTCCCCGCTGATGGCCACAAAAAAAGAAAACAGGATGTTAGGACACAGCTTTCTTCCCACAAGCTCATTGGATATGATTATATAAAAATTCCCGACTTTCATGTCTCAATTACTAAAAAAGCGCCACGGATGGATCTCTGTTGTCTGATGCCTCAGTCACATTTGCATTTGCCGGGGAGTTTATCAGCAACAATCTGAGACATGCTGTAGCTGTGGTCACATTATACAGGAGTGCCGCACGGCACTTGCTAGATGAGATGTCACGGACGTCTCAGAGATATCCTAAAGACGTCTGTCTCATTTGACAGACGTCTTAAGAATGTCTATATTATATCGTAGGAAGCCAGTTGGATCATCTGACGATGGCCTGTGAACAGATGAAATAAAAAAAATCCTATTTTCACCGCATGATGCAACTGGCAGCCATAACATAATCTGCCGATGTCCCTGCGGGACACTGCTGGGACCCTGCCGTGTACTTTAATATGATATTTGCTGATAAAACATCGGAGAAACACTGGCAACTTTTATGTTGCAGCTAAAAGTTCCCGATGATCCACCCGAAGTATTAAAGATGCCCGCACGGCAATCTGAAATGCCTGCCGATTTTGTAAAAATATGCATCGGCCGGGCATCTAGTAGCCAAAAACATTATTTCTATTATAAACTCAATCACCATTCCGAATAATGCGTCAGTCACATTTGCACCGGGCGCCGGCCGGGAAGTAACAATCGGCCGACTTCCCCATCTGTCGGGCGCCGGGGAGTTTATCAGCAACAATCTGAGATATGCCATAGCTTTCTTTTGTTCTTTGCCTCATAATTAGATTAATTAATTTCCGAGGATTGTATCAGCAGCTTTGAATGCTTCAAATTAAAAGCCGAATTTACTACCAACAGCAAATAGTACCATGAAATATGTCTGATTATTACTTCCCTATTGTATGAAAACCCATTTTTATGCAAAGTATGATTAAAGCATTCAGGAAATGAGGTTTTCAAACACCTTTTCCTTACAGTGTAATTTAGATATTTATACCCAAACTTTGTAATCAAATGTCATTACCCATCTGATTTCACCAGCACCAGCTCTTTTAATGATATTCAGAAGCAAGAGGACCGCTGAATCAGGCAGAAATGAATATGTAGCATCAGGATAAGACATCTGATCATAGGCTGGATAAATTTCACAATCATGTGGCAATGTCTTAATGTCATACATAGGGGTAGGAACAGGGGGGCTGGGGGCCCCCACCTCTTCTCAAACTTAGGTTACCACATAGAAAGTTCAAAGCTGATGGTAGGAGGGTTTAGTGCATCGCTCAAAATAATTTGAAACTGATGACCCCAAATCTCGAAAGTGTCAGGTAGTAGTCTGAAGACAAACTCTATCTTTGCCAGAGAACCTATTAAATCTCATCATTGGTCTGCTTGGTGACTACGATAAATGTGGGACTGTGACTAAGATAAAATAAACAATAACTACTGGTTCTCCAGGCTATAAAGTGTATATTAATTCATAGAATATGTTGCTAAAGGCTGCTACTGGTAATAAATATGACCAGAAGTTTGCAATTATGACAAATCTGTATGCTTCAGACATTAATGCACAGAGACTGATAACTCAAATAAACACATTAAAAAGCAACATAGTTCTTGAAAAGAATTCACCAACATGAAATTCCATAATTAATTTTATGATTACTAATGGTGCATCTCTATACAGTGAAATTCTTGTAATGCCAGCAACAAATGCCAGCAGTGAACAATCATTCAGTTTTCAAAGTGAAAACATACTTTTGGGCCAGCATGGCACAGAAGAGGTAAATGGTCTAATGAAAATTCATGTTTATAAACATCACACAGAAGATGTTATCCTAATTCATGTTGCCAATGATTTTATATCTGTTCATGAATAAGTGAACAGATCTATATTTGGCACTTTTATGGAATCTGAGATGTAATCTGTGATTCGATCCTTCACAATTCAGTGCACAAAATATCTAATATCTGAACTGATATTTCAAATTATGTATGTGTGAATAGGAACTTTGTGTTATTTGTGTCCACAGCCATAGCATTATTTTACCTAAATGCTAAAAGTTATTCATATGGACATCTAAATGTAGTGAAGGTATTAATGCATACTCTTTTTTCTTTCCACCATAAAGATGTTAAGAATATACAATGATTTTTCATAGTAGAATGATGCTGGCATCTTATGAAATACATTACAAGAAACACTACATAAGCTATTTATTTCCTTATCATGACCTAAAAATAACTGCTTAACACCAACAGCAAGGGCATGACATTATTTCAGTGTGCAAGGAACCTTTAATCATACGAAAAAACCTGAATATAATGCAAATTAGGTGATGTTCCACTAAGTTGATTTTGCTTCATATGTTCATCTGGGTAACATTCTGAGACAAATAACACCAATATGGTTTCTGTTCAAATTTGTTCTGGGTAATTTTATATTTTGACTGGACTACAAGGGCCTCAGCTCATGTGGGAAATTGTATCATGAGTTCAATCCCGGCATAGACGGGGTTCAAACCCACGACCTTTGGATCACCACAGAGGAACTGGTGCTAATAAGCTGGCGCTTTAACTAACTGTATCACGGCCCGTGGCCCGCTCCATTCTGTAGCTAGTGGAAACGATCATTATTGTCCAAGTGGAAGCAGTCATTATTATCTATGTTTCGTATGCAATTTGCATCAGTGTCCCACAGTTAAGTTGTATTATTGAACTTAAACCCTGCTTCAGGAAGAACGCTCATGTTACAGAGACACCGTAGGTGATTTTGTATCAATGATTGCATACAAAGTGGTGAGGTAGTGCGGTTTTGAGTTTTTCTGCCTCCAATGTTTAATTTAATATTCGGAAAATTAATTTCTCACCATTTCTATTGTTCTGAATTGAAAAAAGCTTTTTATCATTTGTTGGGAGTAAAGTCCTTCATTTTATTTGTTGTAAGAATTTTATTCAGCTTTTCCTTATATTTACTGAAATCTCTTTTGGGATATTTATTATGAGTTGTCATAGCCCCTTCGATTCATTAATATTATTTCACTGATTTGGACAAAAGTCAAATTCCTTGGGCATATTGGCCATATCATTGTAAAAATCAATTTCTTGAATGTATTTGAAGGAAACCACACGGTCAACCTTGCCCTGAACAAGTCAACATGGGAGTCGACTACATATGGTAATGGCGAGATACCCTCAAATGGTGTGGATGGAACGTATGATGGGCCTTGCACTTCCACACATTCTGAATCATTCCCAATCTGGGCAGTAGATCTGGGAACTCAATATAATATTTTGCATGTCAATGTGAAAAACAGACCAGGGTGGGCAGGTACGTGTCAAGCAAGAAAAGTCTCTATAAATCTATACATTTTATGTATTTCATGATTGGTTGAGCGTTTATATATGTAAAAGATGACCTGAACTAGATCAAACATGAAGTGTGCTGAAACTGGAAAATAACATTGATATGTAGGATGTTGGCCTTGCCACAAATTTGAAAGAAGTGAGATATCTCATTTTGATCAATTCTGTTTGAAATGGTATGAAGGTGTGTTTTGATAAAGTGGACTTGATGCAAGGAAACATACAGAATTGATGAATGGTGAAACATATATGTGTAGGATATAGATTACCCATCTATAGACTCTTATATACAAGTATAGACAATCATGATATTTGGCAAGAGATCACAGAGGTTACAGAGTGCAACGTGGATGCCAACAAGTGCAGGCTAATAAGATGCATTACTCACCAGGCAGAGAGATGACGTGATGGTCCAAGCCGGAACTACGCCAAGACGCTGCAGAGGAGCCACTCTTGCAGACGCTTATTGGTATGTACTTGGATACAGTTAAAAATGCCCCGAGATCACAACTCGGGGAGCAGAAACCACTTGCCTAGAAGATCCACGACACTCTGTCTCTTGACAGCCACTTGTATAGACTTGGGTGTTTTAACGAGCCTCAGGACTCAGTATTAGCAGTTTGGATATTTCATATATCACGCTCCTGCCATGCCTTCCTAGCCAGATTCTAGTGTATCCAGCACCGAATAAAGACGACTATTGTGCATTGTATACGCTGTGTCTGCAGTCCTTATTACCTCCCCAAATCACATAGGTAGATTAGGTAGCTAGCTTTAGGCCCCAGCTCACAGTCACCAGCGAGTATAGTTCCTGATCCCCATCCATGCCCCCCCAAGATCGGATACGTACAATCCCCATGTAACAATTGGTGGAGCAATCCAAATCGTTCCATGGCATTGAGCATTGCTAATACTGTATGGAGTTTCTGTTGGCCACCCTGTTACTTGATTTTAGGTCTATGTGGCTTCGATCTTCGAAACAGCTTTCGACGAAATTGCAAGTGGCATACGACCCGCCGGCGAAAGGTCCAGACGTTTCTACAACACAAGGTAAGTCACGCTCAAATTTTTTTAAGTTACCTGCTCGGCAGGGGGACATTTCGGCTGACTCTTTGAGAGTTGCGCCTCCCTCTGACTTGCCATTGTCAGATCATACTGTTACAACTGGTGCAGGTAATTCACCTCCCACGAGTGGTGACAACGTCCCGTTGTCGCATACATCCACAAGTGGTGACAACGTCCCGTTGTCGCATACATCCACAAGTGGAGACAGTGAAAACTACCCCAATCCGGAGAGTTTACACTTACCTAGCTCATATTCTGACGTTCATTTTAGCCATCATCATAAAGTAGATAGTGACCAGGAATCTTTCACCTTATCTAAAATTTCTGATCTCCAAATTGATCCTGATCATTCCGGTTCTGATTGTGCCGTTTCACCTCAATCTGAGATGATACCTGCGCAAAATTGATTTAGGTGGTGCTAAGACAGATATAGTAGATATGTTGCAGGCTCAATCTCGTGATAATAAGATACATCAACAGAGTCAAGGTTCTAAAACACTTTTACCACCTCCATTTTATGGCAAATCTTCAGATGATCCATTACGGTTCATGAACAAATTTCTCACATATGCTCAACTTTCACACACGCCAGAGGAGCTGAGAGTCCTGGCTTGCCGTATGTTGCTTCACGGTGCAGCTGAGGTATGGTATGCTTTGTTACCTGCAGATATCACTGCATCATGGGTGACATTCCATGCAGCCTTTCTCAAATTTTTCGGTAGTGAGACGAATGCATGGCTGTTAGAGCAATCTCTTGATAATAGGGTTCAGAAAAAGACTGAAAGTGCCGAATGAATGAATGGTTGCTTAGAGGCACATCAACCACTAAGGTTATTTAGTGCCTAAAAATGGTAAAAATGAATGAATGAATGGTTTCACATTGACACAATAAAGTGCCAAAACAGTAAAAATAGAAATGTAATATTGACTAGAAACAAAATGTAAATGTTAATACAATATGTAGATAACACAAGAATTTATCAACTGTGAACAGCATTTATATAATATCAATCAAATATAATAAATATGTATAATTTGTTTAAAATACTTTATCAGTATGATGTTTTGCAGTTCTTGATAAATAAGTCAATGACATAAATAAACAAAAGCTCTGCCCTTAAAACTGATTATAAAGTCCTATGTGAGTTAAAAACGATACTATTACAGAAGTATCTACAGTATCAAATAACGTATGTAAATCTTGTACATTAAAATATTGAGTTCGTATAATATCAAAATCGATACACTCAATTAAAATATGTTTAATAGTCAAAGCCCTTTGACAACAAATACATTCCGGTTGATCTTCACCTTTAAGCAGATAACAGTGCGACAAATGACTATGTCCTATTCTTATACGGGTTAAAACAGACTCTTCTCTACGGTTAATTCTAATAGCACCTTTAGTTTTGCCTAGAACGGGCTTAATTTCATGTAATTTATTAAAAATAGCTTCGTTCCAGCGCAACTGCCATTTAGAACGTAAAAAAACAGTAATATATTTCTTAAACTCTGTATATGGAATAAGTAAATCTATTGGACGTTTGTCCAATGCTGCTTTGGCTGCTTGGTCAGCGGCCTCATTTCCATGGATTCCAATGTGACTGGGGATCCAATAAAAACGTATTTCTTTATTTTCATCTGTACAGAGTCTGTGATACCGTTCGAGAATTTTGTAAATAAAGGGATTTTTCCAATCCTTTGCTTTCAATGCTTGTAAACAAGACAAAGAATCAGAAAAAATTAAAAATGTTTGGTGTGGAGAAGTCTCCACATGATCCAAAGCAAGGTACAAAGCATGTAGTTCTGCAGAAAAAATCGATGATTTATTTGGCAGACGTTCTGAATAAATATGATTGCCCTTAACAGCAGCTGCAGCAGCCTTCTCATCGTCAAATGATCCATCAGTGTATATACACTGATAGCCAGTGAAAATAGATTTAATTTCTTTATATCTATTTATATAAAGGGATGGATCGGTTGAGTATTTCTTTAATTCTGACATGGCTACATTAATATTTAAATTTTCATAGGTCCATGGAGGTGTTTCAGGATATTGAAATTTAGCTACGTGATTCGGATTTAAATTTAAAGATTGTAAAGATTCTTTAATGCGAATGCCAAAAGTCGGTATTGTATTTGGTTTATTTTCAAAAAGATCAACATAATTTGGATTGAATATAGCGTCATGTGCAGGATTGTCTGGGCAAGCAGCAATTTTTGCAGCATACTGCAGGGCAAGCTTTTCTCTTCTTAAATCAAGAGGCAGTTCATCTGCCTCAACTGCCAAGCTATCTGCAGGCGAGGTACGAAATGCACCAAGGCATAGTCTTAACCCTTGATTTTGTACAGGATCGAGCATTTTAATATATGATGGACGTGCTGATCCAAATACCATACACCCATAATCAAGTTTGGAACGTACCAGTGCTCTATATAATTGTAATAAAATATTACGGTCCCCTCCCCAATCAGTATGGGCGAGAACCCGTAATAAATCTAATGCCTTCTGGCATTTCTTTTTTACATATTTAATATGAGGGATAAAAGATAGTTTTCTATCAAATATAAGTCCAAGAAACTTGGTTTCTTCGACAACAGGGATTCGAGTTTGACCTAAATAAAGATCAGGATCTGGGTGAACCTTCCATTTTTTACAAAAGTGCATACACACAGTTTTCTTTAAAGAAAACTTAAATCCATTATGATCAGCCCATTCTTTTAATCTATTTAGGTGTTGTTGGAGCTGCCGTTCTATTGTATGCATGCTTGTTGACCTGTAGCTTAAGTTGAAATCATCAACAAAAAGTGAGCAATCTGCTCCAGGCCTCATACAATCAACAATGCTGTTAATTTTAATAATAAAAAGGGTCACTGACAATATACTTCCCTGTGGAACACCCATTTCCTGATCAAAAACATCAGAAAGTGATGCACCCACTCGAACTTTAAAATGTCTGTTTGATAGAAAATTTTGAATAAAAAGGGGTAAACGACCCCTTAATCCCATATCATATAAATCGCTCATTATCCCATATTTCCATGTGGTGTCATATGCCTTTTCTAAATCAAAGAAAATACTCACCACATGCTCACCTTTTATAAAACCCTCTCTTATAAATGTCTCTAAACGTACCAGGTGGTCAATGGTACTTCGAGTTTTTCTAAAGCCACTTTGTGCAACAGAAATATAAGCTGCAGTTTCCAAAAACCAAACTAAACGCTCGTTAATCATTCGTTCCATTGATTTACAAATACAACTTGTTAAAGCAATGGGACGATAATTATTTGAATCTGATGAATCTTTGCCAGGTTTGGGAATGGGAATGATAGTGGCTTCCCTCCATGAAGGAGGAAAATCACCGCTTTCCCAAATTGTATTAAAAATATCTAAAAGATGCCCAAGTGATTGTTCAGGGAGATGTTTAAGGATTTGGTAGTGAATTTGATCAGGTCCAGGAGCAGTATCATGAGATTTATCCAAAGCAAGTTTCAAATCTTCTATTGTAAATGATTTATTATATACTTCCAAGTTATGGGATATAAAATTTAGTTGGTTTCTTTCTTTTCTAGTTTTTATTTGTTGAAATTTGGCAGAATAATTATTGGATGAGGAATTTTTGGAAATGGTTTGACCTATTGTGTTGCCTATTTCGGTGGGATTTGTAATTAATTGGCCATTATGATTTAGATGTTTGATCCTTGCTCCACCTCCCTTCCCCGAAGTTTTACGCACCATATCCCAGCATTTCTTAATTGGTGAACGTGTATTTAATTTAGAAACATAATCTTTCCAGCTTTTTCTTTTGCTTATTTTAATAATGTAACGGGCTTTAGCTCTCTTTATACGAAACTGGTGCAAATTATATTGAGTTGGCTGTTGATTAAATTTTTTCAGAGCTTTTTTGCGCTCCTTGACAGCTTTTTTGCACTCATCATTAAACCAGGGTTTTTCTTTAATTTTGGAATTTGACTTTGATTTGGGAATACACCCATCAGCAATATCATACAATGTGTCTGTAAAAACTTGAAGAGGATCATCTACATTTATAAAAATTTCTGGAGTTATTCTATTAAAACAGGATGTTTGAAATTTTGCCCAATCGGCTTTATGAAACTTCCACTTGGGGATTCGTTCGTCTGGTGGAGGAAAATGGTTATTTAGAACAATGGGGTAATGATCACTACCCCATTGATCTTCCTCTACTTCCCAGGAATAATCTAAAAATAAATTTGGAGTGCACATGGAGAGATCTATTGATGTTAAAGAGCCTGTAGCAGGATGTAAATATGTCGGGGAATCGTCATTCCAAAGACACAAACTATTATTATTTAAAAAATCTTCTATTATACGCCCTTTGGCATCTGTATTATTTCTGCCACCCCAAAGATAGTTGTGAGCATTAAAGTCACCAACTAACATATATGGCTGTGGCAGCTGGGTTATCAAATTATTTAAATCTGTAATATTAACTGGCTCACTAGGTGGTAAATATATTGAACATATAGTTAATGTATTGTGCAGGGTAACCCTAACAGCAGAAGCCTGTAGATGAGTATTTAATGTTACTTTACTTTGGGGGATACAGGATTTAACAAAAATAGAAACTCCGCCATGTGCTCGGTCCATAATATCAATTGAACCGACTTTATTATAAATCACATATCCCTTAAATGTTGTGGAATTATCTTTGAATTTAGTTTCTTGTAAACAAATTACCGATGCATTATATTTTTGGGCTAATAACTCCAGTTCTGGCCTGTTTGCATCAAATCCTCTACAATTCCATTGTATGATATTGCCGATAGCCATTTTAAGAATAATGAGAAAAAATATATGATTCAGCATAATCACTTATTAAGTTTACGATTATGCTTTGAGTGCACAGGAGTAAAATTCACATCTGAAGGATCACCTGTGTCCATCCTTTCCAAGGATTTACTTCTATTTATCTTACTTTTTACTTGATCTTTGCTTTCTTTTTTGTCTGATTTATGTATTGGTCTATTATTATTGATACTTTTATTATTGGATGATGTTGAGGGAGCTTGTGAAGAGGGTTTAGTGGATGTTGCTGTTGGTTGAGGTATTACTGGGATAGTGGATGTCGTGGTCTGAGTAGATGTAGCTGAAGATTTTGAGGTTTTTGTGAAAAAGGAATAATTTTTGTCATCGATTGGCCATGTAATTTCGGTTTGAATTGCTATTGATTTTGTTTCTTTAGTTTTTACAGAGCTGGCATAAGATGCCTTTGATGTGTTATAACTTTCTACTCGCTTCCGTGCCTCTGGAAAAGATATATTTTCAGTGTGTCGTATTCGCTGAATTTCCTTCTCTTTTAAAAAGGAAGGACAATTCCGCGAATACGATGGATGATTGCCTTGGCAATTGACACATTTTATTATATTTGAAGAACAATCGTCTCCACTGTGCTGAGCGGTACATTTTGGACATGTTTCATTACCTTTACATCGATCAGATCCATGTCCATACCTCTGACACTTGAAGCAGCGCAGAGGGTTTGGAATAAATACATCAACTCTAACGTTCAAATATCCAACTTTAATAGATGTTGGAAGCTGCGCTGCTTCAAATGTCAGAATAAACGTATTGATTGGAATTTTGACACCGTCCTTTTTTATAAATATCCGCTTGCATTGAACAACATCCTGGTCTTTGAGCTCATCCACTATCTCCTCCTCAGAAACTCCCACTAAATCTGGGCATCTGATTACTCCTTTTTTATTGTTGAGAGTTTTGTGAGCTGTTATAATAACAGGAACTGTGGCCAACATTCGGCATCGTAGTAGATTGTCCGCATGGCTTTTCCGCTCAACCTCAATCAATAATTTATTTCCCATCTTTTTAACGGTTTTTGGTACCCCGGCAATGCCTTGTATCCCCTTTGCAATTGCAAAGGGGGACATTTTTGCCAGGGTATGTTCAGCATCAGAACTTTCCGCAATTAAAAATCTAGGCCATTTTTCTATTTTGTTTGAATCATCGTCGCTGTCTATGTCATTCCTTGGTCGTTTTTGTTTGTTTTGCGCCATGTGTGTTTTTTTATATTTCATCAGTTAGGTCCCCTACCCACCACGGAGCCCAACAAGGGGACGCCTTTCTGGGCCAGTTACTCCAAGCCCTGACGCCGTGAGGATACCCAACATGACATACTCTAAGAATAAAAACTCCACCCTTTCGGATTTTATTTATATCCCTCGATTGACCCAATCAGCAGTAATCTCCTTTCAGCAAATATTTATCAAAAATTTTAAAATTATTCCTAAATTTCAAACACTGAAATTATCATTAATAAAAATCAAATAGCCAGAATATATTAAAGGAAATATACCACAAGCCGGTTAAATCAGATCCAGGCCTAATCTGATCTGCCTGTCTGGTGAACATTTGGATCCAAGACAGGCGTGTTGCAACTGGACCGGTATTACTGCCAAACCAGCCCAGTGCTCAGCCCGTCAGGATTCCATATCCTCCCCGACACAGGTCGCATCCCACGGCAAACAGGACGCCCCTTTAGTCGCCTTTTACGACATGCTGGGGGGCAGTGGGGCTATTCTTTAATCCCCGCACCCACAGGGGAGGAAAGTGCCGAAACATATATCAATGATGTTTTGAGTCAATGTCAGAGGTTACAAAAAGATGATATAGAGACAAAGAAAATATTGATCCGAGGCCTTCTGCCCAAATTGAAAGTTTTTGTGGTAGGCAAATCACCAAAATTGCTGGAGGACACAATTCAGCAGATAAAATTAGTCGAGACGGTTTGTACAATGTCTGGTGACTCTTCCATGACCTTAAATGGTTTTGAAACGCCTGACATGACCTCTCAGTTTCTGTCCTAGCAAACTTCCACACTCGCAGCAATCAGGGAAGAAGTTGCTGATGTGACGAAGGAAGTTCAAAGCCTCAAATCGCCACAAGAGCCTGACGAGACTTCCTGTTTCTTCTGCAAAAATTTCGGCCATTGGCTTCGTGATTGCAAAGCCCGGCATAACTGCATTCATTGTGGCAGAAGCAACCACATGTCCGTTCAATGCACCATGAGATCCCGCGGACCACAAAATCATTTTGATTGTGGGCCTGCCAGGTTTGGTAATAGGTCCAACAGGTTTAATAATCGCTATGGTTCCGGTGACAATCCAGACCGTTATTATCACAATAGGTCTTATTTAGGAAATAGGTTTGAAGGTAATGGTCGAAATGACTTCAGGCGCCCTTCCTGGGGCGATCAGCGTCGCCCTATGGGACAGCCTGACAATAGACCATGGGCCACGCGATAGGAGTAGTGATTCGTTTAATATATCAAAAGTTCAGAGTAAATCAGAAATATTGAACGAGGTTCACTGTTATCTCGCAGATATGCCCTCGAGTCCACACTGTTCACAAATCACACAAGAGGTGCCTGTCAATCCATTAGTGACGAAGAGATCAACGTCTGAACTTACGACTGACGACGTTGATTTCATCCTTCTCTCCCAGGATAGTAGAATTGAGATCGCTACTGAATTTAGTACTATACTTGCTTTATTTGATACAGGTGCACAGCGCAGCATTATTACTTTCGACTCTTTGCATAAATTGTTTCCAGACAAATCACTTCCCGTGGAATCATCACAAAGCAAGCAAGTAGTTGTTGCGGAGGGTAGCTCTATTCCTTTTCATTTTCAAACACTAATCGACATCAAAATTGGTAACCAGCCCTGCACTGTTTGTTTCCAAGGAGTACAAGACCTCCAATATCCTATCATTTTAGGCCGAGATTTCTTTGCTGATTACGGTGTAGTTTTGGCCTACGAACGACGTAGTATTGCCATGAAATTGAATCCCAAGTTACGCTTATCAGAGACCATCAAAATTCCCGCTAAATCTGAATATATCAGGCTCGTGTTAGACCGGGAATATACCAGGTGTGCTGGGGGTGTGTACCATGAAAAATGAATTACCTTTGTATCCTGAAATTGCTATGGCACGGGTCTTCGCGTCCGTTCAAGACCAACACGAACCTGTAAGATTAATGCACATGAGTGACACAGCAGTTACCCTGCAAAAAGGTGTTTTTAGTTGGATATTTTGACCCGATACCACTTGGGTCTGAGCCTCAAGAGCTTCCCTCTCTCGATCTTGCATGGGGAAACTGACAGCTCTGCAGGCCGTGAAAATATCGAAGCAGCTCAAATCTCTGCCCCACATGTTGATTCTGGCTCTCATCTTAAAATTGACCTCACTCAGTCTGATTTGACCCCTGCTCAGAAAGAATCACTTAAAAGTCTCATTTCTTCATTTAGTGACATATTTACTACCAGAGATGGTAAATTTGGTGACACAAGCGTTGTACTAACATACCATTTATTTAAAAGGTGTGGTTAGCCCCATCAAGCTTTGACCTTATAGTGCTGGGTACAAACAAAGAGGTATTATTGACAAAGAGGTCCAGCGACTCGTTGATAAGGACATTATTCGCCCTTCAAACAGCCCCTGGGCTTTTCCCGCTGTTCTTGTAGAGAAACCGGCATCAGACGGTACGGTTTCCTACCGTATGTGCATAGACTTTAGGAAGTTATATGAGGTCATAGTTCCTGATTCATTTCCTTTGCCACACATACAGGATACGTTAGATAGTTTAGGTGCTCGTAAATCAAGTCAGATTAGCACATTGGACCGGATGGGCGGCTTTATCCAAGTATGCGTTGCTAGGAAACAGTTCAAATATCTCGGGCACCTAATCTCAAAAAATGGTATAGAGGTTGACAAAACAAAGGCTGTTGACGATTATCCTGTCCCCACTTCTTGTAAAGACGTTAGAGCTTTCCTTGGTTTGTCAGGATATTATCGTCGATTTGTAGAAGGTTACGCAAAAAAAGCACAGCCCCTCAATATTCTTACCAGCAAGAAATGTACCTTCGCGTGGGTTGATACAAAGCAGGCAGCTTTCGATGCTCTCAAGGCTTAGTTAGTCTCTGCACCAATTTTAGCTTTTCCCCGCATTGAAGATGACAATCCTTTCATTATCACCATTGATGCTAGTCTTTTTGCCATTGGAAATGTTTTGAGTCAGGTGCAAGATGGGATTGAACGGGTTATCGCATTCTGTGGACAGGGTAGTTATATTCCACATGCTGACAGCTTGAGCCGTCGCACGTAAACCCCTCAAACAAGTCCCACCCCGGAGCTAGAACTCAAATTGGCCGCTGTGTCAGATATAGCCAAAACCGACGGCACGCCTCATAGCTCACTAGATAATGCCCGCTCTTCCTTAATTGATTTTAACCAAGTTGTTAAGGACACATATACGTTTGATGCTATTAGTGAAAAACAAATGTCAGAACCCACCCTTCAACCCCTCATTGCTTACTTAAAAAAGGCTGTCCTCTCCTCCACTCAACGTGCCCACGATGATTATTACTTGAAAGAAGGTGTTTTGTTCCATCTCTACATTATGCCAGGTAGAGGACTTGCGAAAGATAGGTGTAAGACACAGTTAGTCACTCCTCCTACTTTGCGCCACAAGTTTCTCGAGGCGTTTCATGACAGCTCAATGGGTGCTCATTTAGGAACAGATAAACTTTACTCCACAATACGACAGAAATATTATTGGCCAGGAATGCATAGTGATATCATGAACTGGGTACAATCTTGTCATGTTTGTAGCAAGTAAACTGCCGAAAAACAGGAAGGGATTGCTTCAGCCCATCCCTGTCTCTCGAACCTTTCAGCGGGTCCACACTGATCTTATAGTCCCTCTTCTGTTTTCCAAGATGCCCTCACTCATTTTCCGAAGGCTTTTCCCTTACCAGATCTTACCAGGTCTTTTTGAAGATATTTGGTGTAGATGGGGAAATGTAGAATCTATTGTTAGTGATAGTGGTGGTTGTTATGCCAGCGTAATTGCTGAAGAACTTTGCAAGTTAATGGCCGCCAGAAAGGTCATGACAATGCCATACTGCCCTCGCAGTAACGGCATAGCAGAACAAAACGTGCAGTCTATTTCTAAAAACTTGACACGTCTCTATTCATGACAGCTCAATGGGTGCTCATTTAGGAACAGATAAACTTTACTCCACAATACGACAGAAATATTATTGGCCAGGAATGCATAGTGATATCATGAACTGGGTACAATCTTGTCATGTTTGTAGCAAGTAAACTGCCGAAAAACAGGAAGGGATTGCTTCAGCCCATCCCTGTCTCTCGAACCTTTCAGCGGGTCCACACTGATCTTATAGTCCCTCTTCTGTTTTCCAAGATGCCCTCACTCATTTTCCGAAGGCTTTTCCCTTACCAGATCTTACCAGGTCTTTTTGAAGATATTTGGTGTAGATGGGGAAATGTAGAATCTATTGTTAGTGATAGTGGTGGTTGTTATGCCAGCGTAATTGCTGAAGAACTTTGCAAGTTAATGGCCGCCAGAAAGGTCATGACAATGCCATACTGCCCTCGCAGTAACGGCATAGCAGAACAAAACGTGCAGTCTATTTCTAAAAACTTGACACGTCTCTATCATGACAAACCTACATCGTGGGATTTATTCCTCCCGTCCGCTCTGTTCGCTATGCTTCTGTCCATCAGGCTACGATGTATAGCCCTCTCTTCTTGATGACAGGTAGAGATGCCAAACATCCTTTCGAGACAGCACTCCCTGACCCTACCCACCCTAGCCCTTCTGTCCGTCATAACGTGAAGAACATGTTTGAACATGTCGAGACAGCACGTAAGTGGGCCAAAGAAAACGAGGTAATGCATTCTAAGATGAAATCTTATCATGACATGAAAAACAAAGGTTGGCATTTTCAGGTTGGTGATAAATTGTGGATTTATTCTCCTGCTACTAAAGTCCCTGGCAGGAAGCTTAAATCGCCATACAGTGTGGTCCATATTATTTGATCGAGCAAACTGCTCCGTTGAAGTCTGTGCTTGTGATATGCATGTTGAGACGAATTCTTCAATACATGTTAACCGATTTCGCCCTTGTATTACAAGCTTTGACCGCCCTGTCCCCAGCTTCAATTCGAAGACCGTGTTACATCGGGAAATGATCTCCCAAGTGATCCCACAGACCTTTTGTCAAAAACTAACCTAGCCGATTCTCAAAATTCGGTAGATGAGACACATGTTGTAGACCCCTTAGCTCTGACACTGAAAATGATGACAATGAGTCTGATTCGCAATATGAGATTGAACAAATTTTGAAACGACAAAAAGCATAATTTGTGGGAACCTTTCTCTTTCCCGAATAAACAGGCTCAAGGTTGTTCAATTCGTGAACGTAAGAAGTAATATTCGTTTCCTGCCGATACAGTGTTCATATATATGATTATTCCTTCTTATACAATTTCCCTAAAACTGAAATTTCACATTTGGGTTGTTAGAAAACTGCACTCGCAATAGGGTTTCTATGAATAGTCGATTTCCATTTTATGTCAGGTTTGCGATTGGTGACTAACTCATATTTGATGATTCATACCCTCTCCCTGACCTGGTCACCCTCTGTTTAGAACAACATTAATTTCGACTAAGTGCAGATTGATGCAGATTTGACCTTTTGACACAGTAGCTCTTATTTTTTAGAATATGAATTGCAGTAATAACTCTTGATCTCTGTGTTTGACCGCTCTCAGAGCGCCACTATTCGAAAAGGCCGTTGTTCACTAAGTGACAATGTCCAAGGCTAATAGACCTACGTAAATTATGTACTAAAAATACCCTTTTGAGAAATATTGCTTTTGATGTGCCAATTGACTTTTCTCAACCTGTGACCTACGTCAGTTAATTTACACCCTGCAGCCGTGTTAGGACTGTGTGCGTTGGATGTGTGGTGTATGTGTGACGGAGTGGTGAAGTTGACTTCAATTGTCTTCTGACTTCACTTGTCTCCTGCACTCCCCTACGCTGACATCTCGGCTTCATCCTGTGTACTTCGTTCCTCTACTTCAGTTGACAACAATTTCATACATCAAGTTATCTTGTGTATTGCCGACTGGCCAGTAATTTGAGTTTTCTGAAGATTAACCGTGAGTATTCTTGATTCTTTGATTGTTTCCTCATTTATGGTGGTACCAATATGTCTTGTTCATTTCTGGTTTCCCTTCACCATGATTTCATGACTTGACGGACTATGGTACAATGATTACTTATGACTATAGATATTTTATGCTTGTACAGGCTTAAGTTGAGAGATAGATGATTTTTCCTACCATATTGCAGCAACAATAATAAGTTACAATGACGGTGAAGCCATGCTGTGGTAGGTTTGATCGTTCTGGCATAATCCTGATAGATTTAGGCACGACGACCGTGAAAAGCAGGTGACTCTGACAGATATATTTGTATGGTACAAGACATTTTTTTATTTGATTCCGTAACTAGTCACAAGTTACGAAGACAGTGTAGCCACACAGAGTAGACTTACTGTTCTCGGATAATCCTGAAAGATTTCGGCATTAGGTCCGTAAAAGCAGGTGATACAAATAATAATTGATACTATATACATTTAATATGACTGAGATGTTGATAGTATAGAGGCCACTGATATTACTGATCGCACTGGGACGTACTGATAATTGCAAGTTGGATGACTTTTTTTTTGAATTCGTGACCCAATCACTGACTCGTTACACTCAAGTATATTGAATCCTAGAGATTTGTAACATCTGACGTATAGACATGTTTTACTGATTGAAAACGTTAAATGAATTATGACTAACATTGTACTTGTACGGCATAGATTCTGTCCCGCACTAATCAAATTTGCCTATATGCTGATATTGGAAATCCACTCTAGATAATTGTATAATGTTTTACATTCATTAAATATTTCTGAGTTTCTGATATGATTAATCTTAAATGAAAATGATAGATAAGGAATAATTATATAGTATGAGGTTAACAAACGCCGTTTGATATTTTCCACAACACGCAAGTTGCATTAACCACGGTATAACGTACTACTAAACTCATGACTCGCCCTACTACTTGTTCTAATCGCTAACCCTTAGCTTCACCATAGCGCTAATCATTAACCATTCACCCTTCAGGTGGGATGACTATTTTTTTTTTTCTCATAAAGTTTTTATTGTCTTTTCTAACTTATATGTAGGACCTGGTGCATATACAATTCAATGTGCCATTTGACATATATATATATATATATAAATATATATATATATATATATATATATATGTGTAATATATTAATAGTTTTTCCATAATTTCTAACCATTTCCCATTGAATTTCTCAATGTTGTCAATGTTGCCATTTTCTGTACAGATAAGTTTTTCAATTTCTAGTTTGTATTTAAATATAGGAAGAAAGTGATAAAAATCTACAGTTTGGTCCTTGAACATTTGTTTCTGTACTTACCATTTAGCCAGCAATATTAAATAATTGACGTTACTATAAAAGTGGGGCCATGGGCTGTGGCGCAGTTGGTTAGAGGGCCAGCTTACGAGCACCAGTTCCTCTGTGGTGATCCAAAGGTCATGGGTTCGAACCCCAGCCATGCCGAGATTGAACTCATGATTCAATTTCCCATATGAGCTGAGGCCCGTGCCAAAAGGGTTAACCCGTTGTCCTTGTAAATCTGTGACCAGGTGGGTTGTCAAGTCAAGGACCTGCGACATGACAATTCAGTCAGGCAGCACTATATTTGCTACAAGTAGGTCTCATCACAAAATGAAATAATGTTGAAAGTGATGTAAAACCCCAAACAAACAAACAAACAAACTATAAAAGTGATTATCATAATACAATCCAAAGATAATATGTTTATTACAAAGCTTAATCTCATAATTAGCATTTTTGTTCCACCATGCTTCTAACCTTTGCCAGAGATCATTTAACCCACTGCACTCCACATAGTGGTGTAAGATATCATCTACTTGGTTTGCATTACACCTCAGGCAAATTGGATCACTATATATTCTTTGCATCTACAGCCATTTTCTACAAGGGATAATTCTATGAATGAATTTATATTGCAAGCTTTGCAAGTTTGTTTCTCTTGTTGCTATATATGCCTGTATAAAAATGGATGACCAGTCTTCTTCCTGAATACAGAAAATATTTTCCCACTGCTGGAGTGCAGTCTGTTTTATGAACCTATTTAAAATTATCTGATTATAAATCTGTTTGGGTTTAACATTTGGATTAATTACAATGTTTGCTTGTGGCGATTTAAGAGTAAAATTATGTGAATATTGTGCAAACCTGGGTAAATGTTGAGATGCAATTTCAGCTACCTATTCTGTTGGTATCGTTTTTTTAACCTTGATGACTTTTAGGAAGTCACAAGCAATATTTCTTTCTTTACAAAACTGAGACAAATCAATAAATGATGTATCCTCATTGAATAGGTCTTAAACTTTTACAATACCAGCTGAATATAAATTGGGCCAGTGAATAGATATACATCTTTTCTTTTTAGGAGCAATAGGCAGCTGTATATATTTATTTTTCCATATAATTTGTTCAAGATACTCAGCTGGGTTAGATGGTGCTTTCCGCAGAGAGTTCCAAAGGTGGAAAACTTGTACATAGATAGGAATTGCAATTGAATTAATTGTTTCATCAGTCAGATGGTTTTCAATAAAATGTGTCAATGAAAATGGTTTTATGACATGGCTGAAAATGCATCTCCACTTACATGTAGGGTTATATAACATTCTCTTTACCAATGTAATTCTGTTTGCTTCTAACATTGCTGAGAAGCTAGGAACCTTTATACCACCATTCTCTATATCCTGAACAATAACATCTCTTTTATTTTTTGGGCGTCTCTGGCTCCATATATAGTCTATAATCATATTATCAATAATTTCAACTACATTGGTAGGAACAGGTAACACTGACATTGGATACAACACCTTTGGAATAATTAAGGACTTCAGGATAGTCACCTTTCCTTTTAGGGATAATCCTCTACTATGTCATATTGTTAATACATTGTCAATTGCTTTTAACCTAGGCATGAAGTTATCCTGCATAATCACTTGTGGGTCATCACTTACGGTAATACCAAGTGTATGGATCGGACCATTTGTCCAGTTCAGATTATACTTGTTCTCACATTCATAATTTTTTAGGGAACCAATACACATTGCTGTGGTTCTATCAACATTTAATTTGAAACCAGACGTCTTATAGAATTCCTTCACTAGTTTCAGGACTTTACCAACTGAATCAAAGTCAGACACAAAAATTGTAGTGTCATCTGCCAATTGTGATACTTTAAATTCAGTCATATTGATTTTGATACCTTTAATTGATCTTGTTTTCCGGATGGCATTTGCCATTATTTCAACTGCAATGATGAACAGATAGGGTGAAATAGGACAGCCTTGTCTTATTCCTCTATATAGTTTAAATAATCCAGTGGTGTTACCATAATTGGTGACTGTACTCTCAGCATTACAATAGATTGTCTTAATCCACTGAATAAACGTAGGACCAAAGTTAAAAGATCTAAGACTCTCTATCAGGAATGACCATTTAATAGTATCAAATGTTTTTTTCAAAATCTAATAATAAGATGATTCCTGGGTCATCCCTGATAGAGGTATAGTTAATAATGTCGGAAATCGTTCTTATATTGTCACCAATATATCTCCCTTTCAAAAAACCTGTTTGATCAGCATCGATAATAGATGCTAGTACCTTATGCAATCTGAGTGCTAAACTTTTAGTAAGTATCTTATAATCAATGTTTAATAATGAAATAGGTCTCCAGTTCTTTAACAGTATTCTTTTCTTTCCCTTTTTTGGTATGAGAATAATAATACCACGTTTTTGATCAACTGACAGCTCACCTTTTTCATATCCATAATTTATGCTTTTTGCAACAGTGTATTTAATATTTTTCCAGAAAAATTTGTAAAACTCTACATTAAATCCATCGCACCCAGGAGATTTGCCATTTTTCATATCCAAGAGAGCCTTAGCACATTCAACTTCTGTTACTAGACCTTCACATATTTCTCTCTCATTATCTGATAGCATAGGATGAGGTATGTTCATAACATCAAATTCAGATTGACCAACATTATAATCCTTCTTTGAATCAGAGTATAGATTTTCATAAAAATTAAGAATTAGTTTTGAGTCAGTGCATAGTGTGCCATCTCTTAATTCTAATTGATATATGTGTTTGTCGACAGCATTTCTTTTCTCTAAATTCAAAAAATATTTAGTATTCTTCTCACCTGCCTCTGACCATTTAATTTTTGACCTCAGAATGGCTCCTTTTGTTTCTATCTCTTCAATTTTTTCAATCTCTTCCTTAATGGAAATATACTGGTCCAATATGTCACTAGTCATACCACGGTGGAGCTTATCCTCCAGAGATATCAGTTCTTGTTCTAAATTATTTTTAAAGACTTGCCTCTCTTTACTCTTTTGAGATGCATATTGTAGTGTAAAACTTCGAATTTGTAATTTGATATACTCCCATCTCAACTGCTTATCAGCAAATGTGACAGTTTCAGCCTAAAGTGATTCAATCATTTCCCTGGTCTTTTCAACATAATCAATATCGTGTAGCAACTTAGAATTAAATTCCCAAAAGCCCCTGCCGCTCTTTAAGTTTATATTAGAGATGTTTACAAAAATGATACTGTGGTCAGATTTAATTCCTGGATATACATCTACATATTTCATATAATTACACAAGTGTGAGGATATGAGCCAGTGGATCAAATATAGTATTATAATCTCCAGCCATTACTAAGTCCAGTTTAGCAATTGAGTTTTTGACAAAATTGAAAAAGGCAAGCTGTTCTTGTACCTTATTACGTGTAGGTGCATATACATTACAAATAAAAAATTCCTGATTATCAGTACATGTTATTTTTACGACAATAAAACGTCCCTCATCATCACTGTCTACCACATATACTTTGATATCAAGGTCTGGGCCAATTAATACTGCAACTCCACAAGCATCATTTTTACCATGTGCAAAGTATATGTCACCTTTCCATTCTTTCTCCCACTCTGACTCAATCTCATCTGTGCTGTGTGTTTCCCGAAGCAAGTAAATGCATTTTGGATACTTGTCTAACAGGTGTCTGAAAATGTTTTTCCTTTTAACACTGTCCCTGATTCCCCTAACATTGAATGAATACAGTTTCAGATCAGCCATAATAACGTGTGAATAACTCTGTTAAACTAACATATCTGTAACATATCATCTTTGTCAATTGAAAACTGAAATGTAAACAATGGAAACACTGAGTATCAATGATGATAAGTAGCATAGTAGCTGACTGACATGATGAATATACATAATATGCAATATGTCAACCTTGAATGTTTACAATCACATCTAACAAAACACATACAAAATGGTGCACCAGTTGTACTATGGAAAATAACAGTATGATTAAAACATGATCATTAAATGGGTACATCTTGACAGATAGAAGAAAATAAGGAGGGGATAATGTACAAGTTACTGTGAACATTTTTTTCAGGATTATATAACATTTTGTAATCTACTATGAATTACATGTAAGCATATACAGCCATTGTCAGTTCTCATGTATTGTGACAACCAGACAAAGTTCTTTGGCATTGGTACTTATGCATTGTATATAGATGTTGGATCGAGCAGCTAGTATCAAGATCCACCTGTAACTAGCATGTGACAAACATATTTAAAAAATGACTATGAGAATTCAAACATAATACAAGAAAATAATGGGATCATATAGTCATCAAGCCCTGGGGTACAGATTAAATCATCATCAGATATGATCAACCCATATACCATAGTAGTGTTTCAAGCCATGGTTTTCAGCATTGTGTGAGCAAAAATAGAAATAAAGTGAAATTGTATGATATCCAAAATAGAAATAAAGTGAAATTGTGTGATATCCAAAGCAAGTAATAACACAATGTTATGTATGTGCAACAATATAATTGATACACTAGATTACATCATTATTACATCGCTATATGTATGTCTGTGTGTGTGAAGATGTGCATGATGGAACATTACACAATTCATTCAATACTACAGCAACTGATGTAATATATTCAATATTATAGAGGTATTATGTGTAATCAAGAATGATGTCCTTCTAATGCACTTCTGAAAAAAATCATGTGAGTTTATGCCAGTTATAATACAGTCACCTGGGACAGTAAAGTTAATTCACATTAGGCCTGCAGATCATAATACACCATGTATTGAGATACATCAGATATGTGTCAATAGAATAAGTTTGCAGGCACATATAGTGGTATGTTTATAATTAAATCTGGCCAGTTAATCACCAATGTGGGTCACAGTTCATAGTTATGTAATATGGCTCCTTTGGTGGGCAGGTGGTGGTGGGGTGCAGAATAGGCCAGGTAAACTATACCCTCACACAGGGGTAAATTGCTATGCAATGTGTAAAAAATAATGTTACTTCATATTAGATCTAACTTCCATTAAGATCTTACCAAGGTTGTTCTCACCCCACTGTGATCTGTCAGTGTCCAACACCCCAGAACCAATCACGTGGACTTGCTTCCACCAATGTTTTTGATCCGGTTTCCAACAGTTAACTTTTGAGGTGTGGATTTTGATCAAATTTTAGTTTCAGAACTTTGAGCATCAACTCCATAGATTTCCTATTCCACTCCTGTTCATTAAAGGTCTTCATTCTGACAGATTTCTGGATTGCTGGATTGTCAGTTGACATAATTTTGTGTAATGCATCACTATCATTGAATGTGAATGCCCTTTCAGCTGCAAAGTACTGCTCAGCACAGTTATAAGTGACACTTCCTTCCTGTATCAGACATGGATGAAAATTTGAAAATGGGGATTCCTTTCTCCAGAACCATGACATATCATCATTCTATCTGGTTGCTATGTTTACAATCTGGAGCTCCTGTGGCAATTGATGTAAGGTGTCTACGGTGTACATTTGATTATTGATAAATAAATTGTCAGCCACCAACCTCGCTGTGTACTTGGGATACATCTTTCTGGCGACTTGGAAGATAGGCATCAATTGGTTGACTCTGATATCAATATCAGATGGAAAATCCTCCTTGATATATACCTTGGTAGCTTTTTCTTGTTGTCCCATACTTGCTGTCTATCCTTAAAAAAGGTAAATCTCAGGATGATAGGTCTAGGCCTTATATTTCTCTGTGTAGGCTATGACTGTCTGGGGCGAGGGCCAAGACGATGACAGCTCTCCACTGATACACCATCAACCCCTAACATATCCCGTAGGAAGCTCAACATTTTCCTTCACTCTGTTTGTCTGTCTCTTTGTCCTCTTCAGGCAAGCCATAAAATCTCAGGTTAGATCTGCGATCATAACTTTCCAACTTTAGCCTGGCTTCTCTCTCATTTGTGAGTTGTGTTTTGAGATGAGTTATCTCAGTTTCATCATATCAATCTCAAGGTAATTTTTCTCAGACAGCTTCTTAGCATCAGCTATGTCTTTATGTGCACTGGTGATACTGTTTTTAATTTCTTGAATATCTTTCTGTATAGTATGTAAGCCATACATTTCCAGGACTCCTTCAAGCACTGACCTTTTGTGGACTGCACTGGCTTCCTCAGGTGAGAGCTCTGAGTATGGCCTTTTAGCTGGATTTTCATTCATTTTTCCACACAAGTATAATCCACAGGTATACTCAATATGATCCTGGTACTGTCATAATGCTGTATATCACATGAAATATGGCAAAATCCTGGTCAATCAGTGAAAAAATTAATTCAAATTCCCCTCCACCTGAAAGTTAGTCTACTGCCATTATACCCTCACGCAGGTCTCCAGGTGGGATGACTATGTTCCTGTCATGAATCCTGCCGACACTCCTCACTTCACTTCCGACGATTCACAATGTATGAATTTCTGTCAGACGATGAATTAAATGCCCTTTTAGATTCGCTTCCATCTGATAAGATGCTGTGGGCTAACATTTTTGAACCTGAGGATTCTACACCTGGTCCACAAACCTTTACTCACACCTCATCTTCCTCTTCTTCCACCCTGCCGATCGTTCCTAATTTTACTTCTGAGAACGGACGTCCTAGTATTGTTAGGCACACCCCGCAAAATTACCCTCCTCACCCGCCCAACCCACCAGCCCCTGCACCACCCACTCAATCTACCACATACCCTGTAGCTTATTGATCAGGAAATTCTAATTCCATGACTTCTGTCATACAATTTTGCCCCAATTGTAAAGAGTGTTTTGTAAATACAGGAATTCACTTTAGCTACTGTGAAATACCTAAAGAGGCTAAATAAAGGCCCTCGCCGTTAACAAGTACATTTTAGAGTTATTCCTGCGGTTTGTCCATACAGTGACATGAGCTACTGTTATTGCCCAAATGTCGGTGCCCTTCTCACGAAACACAGTTATGTGGCTAATGGAGCGGCAACGTGGCAAGTTACGTTTGCTGTCCCTCACCTCCGACTACCGACAACCACACCTCCATTTAGTATGTGTGATAACTCAATACCTTTAATTGTCTCCCCAAGACGTAGGAGAGATATCACAACTGTTCAGGACTTCTGTAACACTTTCAGTTCTCTCACAACGGCATATCAAAATTTAAATGCCTCCTTATTGAATCATATTCACAGATATTGGCGTTCTATGGCCTGTTCCTCAAACTTCTGAGTCCGAAAAAGGCAGACACAAGACATCACTTCTTCAATTTGTTGGTTCTTTTCTAGGTTCTGCGTTTGGTTTAGTTACTGACAAACAGCAGAATAAACTTGTTCGTCGAATAGACATTGTTGAGAGTAATTCTAAACGCCTCCAATTAAACCTTCACGCTCTACATGATCAAACGTCCTCCCTAGTCAGAGTTTAGATGTCGTTTCTGACGGTGTGGTGAATAACACATTGAACATTGCAAAATTATTACAAAATAGTGTAGACATGTATCGCAGACTTGAAGTAGTTCAGGTACAAACGGAAGCGCAGCGACTTCTGTTGAAGTCATTAGCTGACTTCACTTACTCCAGTGTTTCTGAAATAGGTCATATACAAGCCCTTACCATTCTAGAGTCTGAGGCACGTGCTACATTACTCGCTATGGAAACTATTGCAAATAATAAGCTTTCACCTATTTAAGTTCCTCCAGACATTCTACATAAATCAATGAGACAAGTTGCTCGACTTTTGCGCCTCCAGTATCCAAATTTTAGGCTGATGTATGACCAAACAAGTGCTATATACGCTATACCAGGTGTCCCAGCCTTTAGCAGTGACTCACATCTTTATTTAGATGTAAGTTTACCTCTTGTCGTAAAAGACAATGCATTCACTATTTATGAAGTATCCTCTTTTCCAATTTCCACTGGCAGTCCAACACCAAATCAATTCACGCGCATTACAGGTTTTTCTGAATACATCGGGATATCCCGTGACGAGGGATTTTATATTGAATTATCAAGAGCCGACCTCTCAGAATGTTTCGGCTCGGGTTTTCGACATTGCTACCGGTCTTTTCCAGAATTTCCTACAGACATTCCTTCCAGTGCCCCATCAATATTTACAGGTTCAGTTAAAGATATCATGTTAAATTGTCAGGTTGACTACGTAGTAATGAAAGCTCCCCCTTGTGTTGTGCGCAATCTGCAAAATTCATCATATCTAGTCATTCGCCACAGTGAACCGTGGCTCGTTTCATGTCAGTTAGACGTTACCCCCACTTAGGTAGAACTATGTTCATTTTGCACACTCACATTAGGATGTGGATGTAGCATGCGATCGAGTTCTGGTGTTTATATTCCACCCAGTCTCACTCATTGTGATAACAAATTGCTGACTCGTGTTGAGAAATCCTAAACCATTAATTTACTGTTTATCTCGCTCTTTCTAAACGATCCCTGTTTGATGACCCGCCTGTTTTAGATGTTCCAGACTTAGACCTCCACTCATTAGGAGTTGATGATTTCGAGTCCTGTCAAGGTTTATAGCCGATCTTAATCGGACTGCTTTGGCGTGGAAAGAAGCTCAATTGCCCTATGTTGACTCCTCGTGGTCAATGCCCAGAGGCCTGACCATATCTGAAGATATGGGTTGGCTCTGCCTCCTTAACACAGCAGGTACCGGTTTAGCAATAGGTTGTGCAATATGTTTATCTATTCTTTACAGTAGGTATGAACATCTTAAAAAGACTTTTCTGTTATTCCAATTAAGTCAGGTCCCAGCTGCGGGCGCTGCTTCCTCACATACACGGTCTTAACGTGTTCGAAGTTTTTAGCGTCTCTGTCCTGATTATTGCTATTATTGTGTTTCTCCTTCAGAAAGCTCATGTTTCATATCAGCACCGGTAAGATCTGACCTCAGTTATGCGTCTATGGGACCGAGAGACAAAAAGCCCTCAAACTCGAGTTTTATTTGAATTATTTTCGGGCACCTCTCGCGTCGTTCTTTTGGTCACTGAAATTCTGACTTTCCCAGGTTATATCAAAGTTATCCCCAGTGAAACTATGCCCAGTGCTGAGATTTCTAGCGGATGTTTTAATACAAACTTGGTAATTGACTGGAACCTCAACATGTTAAAAGACTTACATCGCGAACTTAAGTTCCACATGCCTTCTGTTATCGGCGTTCCGTTTCATCTCAAATTTCTCACCAGAAATGTCCTGTCCACTCCACATACTTTGAATCTCCTCATTGGAAGTGATGGTCATTACATACTCCACAATTTGCCTTCTGATTTACCCCTTCGTTCACTAGGAAAAATGTTCGCCCCTCTTAATAGGAAAAAGGTTTCATCGCATCTTGACCCCCGCAGAATGCATAAGAATGGCATATCAAAGTATACTAGACCACAATTTCCCTCTTTGGATCAACTACAGGAAGAACACTATGACCCGAAGGTGGGAGGTGGGCATTCTCACCTCAGCCAAATCTACACCATGCCTGACCTTCCAGGAACCTCCTGTCAAAAAGGTCAGATGGGGAGATCATGCTCGTGCAAAGATTATGGATACTGACATTCACATTGTCTCGGGATGATCATATACGTCAATACAATGTGCACAGGTGAATTCTTCATCTCAAAATCAAAGTCAGACTATATCCATGGAATCTCCTGCTTTTAATATTGATTTACAGGAATTGCGGCACCTTGCTGCTAAGGTGTGTGAAGCCCCAGGTCACAATATTCCTCTTCCTATTATATTGCAGATTTTTCAGAAAATTAAAACTAATACAGCACTCAGTGGGTTGCTGGCTTTCTATGTGCTATGCATAGATAATGCCCTTTGTGATGTTTGTTTTCAAATTAGTAAACCCTGTTGTAGCAAACTTGCCGTCCGATTTCTGAAATTGTTTTACTGGTCTCACCCAATGTCATGGGGCCATGCCTAACGTGTTGTTCGGAGAGCTTTAAATTATTTCAAAAACGAAGGCAAAGAAAAGTATTCGGTCAAGTATTTCAGAGCTTTGACTGCTCTAGACCCATGGATATCTTGTACTACATTTACAACTAACAATTCTGATCACACATATACGGAACTTGTAGTTTAATTACATTATGTAGACATCATATCTTCTGGTGCAGGTTTGCATGCCTCCTTGCTTATCTATTGCTATTGCTTCCTTCCTTTCATTCCCTTTCATTTGGTTATATTTTTTTTATATACCATTTATTTGGTTCATAGATTTTTTGTCCTCATATTAGTGAAGACGCTTTCTCTTTACGATTTGACTCGAATTATAAGTTACATTCACATATTCTTTTTTATGATGAATTTATTGTCAATTTTTACAGTTTGTTTTATGCATAACTCTTTCACCCTCAAAAACGTTATATTATTAATCCATGTATAACTACATGTTGGCCCCCCTACATCTCCATCTTCCCATAACAGCTAGTATCCCTCACTCACTTAGGTCTGACGCCTTGAAAGTTTTCGATAAAAGAAATCAAACATATTCTTTCCTGAATCAATTCTGCCCCGCTACTCGCCCCAGCATTCAACCTTTGACCCCCGCATGCATATGCATTTTTAATTACTCGACCTGTGACGTCACTACACATCAGTGATCTTTGATCTTGAAACATCTTCTCAAATAAAGACAAAATATTAATATCTTCACCCCTACCTTAAGCCATCATCTTTTCTCGTATTTAAAGACTACAAAACGGTCAGCGAATGCACACTGGACCCCGCCATGTCATCACATTTGACGATGTACTTTTGTCAATTGTTTTCTGTTACTTTATTGAACTGGTAATTTTTTTATTAAATTTCATAACGATCCAAAGTGATCTCTGTCATGGCTTCCTGCGCAAATGCGCATCTTCGGAACCCGACCACTGACAACCCTGTTCTTTTCACCAAAGTAACTATGTTTTACCCTCTATCTGCCTACCTGAACATATTTGCATTAAAAGCCCAAATTTTTTAGAAATTTCACTTTTAAAAGTCTTCAAATTATCTTATGCTGATGGTCCAGTACCGGCGCCATATTTGTCTCACGCAACACCTGCATCTCTTCAAAAACTCTCTGAAAAGTTAGATATTTTGAAAAATATGTACTTACGTTCACTCCCTGCATTATTGCTTCCACTAGGAGGTGGCCCAGGTCCATCCAGGACCACCTCCCTGTCCACAGATACTCGAGGAGGCCAACAAGGGCCTCCTCTGTAAATTGAAATCTCTGAGGCATCTTGCTAGTATGATAGTTCTGCTGTAAATGAGCTGTCCATGAGCCCACCAGGTGGCCCAGGTCCATCCAGGACCACCCCCCCGTCCACAGATCCTCGAGGAGGCCAACAAGGGCCTCCTCTGTAAATTGAAATCTCTGAGGCATCTTGCTAGTATGATAGTTCTGCTGTAAATGAGTTGTCCATGAGCCCACCATGCGGTGGCGCTCCGAATTCTAGGTCACGATCAGCACTTTTCATTAAATAGAATTAGTCACACATAACTTTCATCACCTCATTTCACGATGTCTAATATTTTTTTTACTTGCCTCCAATGTTATTCAACCAAATAAATAGCTCACATCACAGAACCTTGTGTGATTCACATATTCAGTCCGCCATTTTTTTTCTAGGATTGACGACATATTTTTACACCATAATCTTTGCTATAATGTCTTATTGAACAGGTCTCACTTCACCATTTATGCACACGTTTTTATCAATTGACCAGTTATATTTAATAGATTAAGCAGATCATTGTTTTTATAGTACTTTTGAACCATTTGACCAGTATTTGTATAGGTTATCTAGGTCAATTGCATGTCTCTTATCTCACCCCATCTGATTATGTAACTGTATACCCTTGTGATGGTGTGTCCATCTTGGATCCATGTTTGGGCCAAAATAATTATGTAACTCTGGTAATTTCTGCATTGCATTTACTTATACATATATGTGCATTTAACTCTAGTTCCTTTCCTGTGAGAACCCTACTGACTTTACAGAGCTAGACCTCCATGTTCGTGTCACTATAATTAACGACCCTTCACTTAAGTAAGTAAGTTTTTACCAGTATGCAAACAAACACTGAACGATGGGATGAATTGCCCGTCTACAAGTTCTCGCCCTCAGTTTGCCACTCCTTGTTGGCACGAGTAATTTTTTTACTCTGACGTACGCTCCATTGTTATTGGAGACTGCTATATTTCATGCCCTTTTCCTTTGAAAAGACTTCTGCAACCATGTGTTGTTCATATTCATTAATCGTTTCCAAATTTCCTATCTCTTTGAGCAAATCTTCCTCATCAAGTTGCTGACGAGTCCTCCTCGCATACCATCCTCCTGGTATGCACAAAGTAAAGTGTTGACAATTGGATAAGCCACATTACTGAATCCTATGTATACGCTGGTAGAAAGGAAAAGAACCAGTTCATTAGCACAAGAATCCTTTAAATGGGACCAGAAGCTAACGTCTCAATTACTGAGTATGTCAAGTATGTCATTCACAGCAATTCTCATTGTCAGTATTTTTTTTACACAAACATATCCCTTTTGTCTTTAAACAAATAAACTTTGACTTCTTACAACACTGTTGTTACAATTCCATACCACTTCTATCAGATGTAATTGTGTTTCGATTGTACTATTTTTCTCAACAAGTTTGTATTATATCAGCCAGATGCTTCTTTAAACATAATTTATATTATGACTGTTGTAAACTACCCATCAATTCCTTGTGGAAATTTTGATATTTATAACGTAAGTTAGATTGGATATCCACTTACATGTTAAGTATTCTTTATTATTAACTATTCTATGTTGTCATAATTTTATTCTTGTAATGAGTAAGCGCTATTGAGCTATATGTTATCTTAATTGTTTTTCATATCTTTAACTAGGTAGCCCTGATGTGTTGATTATCTGCAATTATCTCACCTTAATGTTGTACTAGTTTCGGGAAGACACCGCATCTGCGCGTTGTCAGCGGTCACATGCTTGACAGTCATAGTTGTGTGGCATAAGCGCCACCTGGATGTTAAAGTCCCTATTTCTATCATGACTACACAGGTTTACACGTAAATTATATTTCACTTTATATTATATTAAATATTGTGCGATGTGCTTATATATCATGTATGTTTTATAATTAATCTATTGTACACTTGCTAAGGTATTGTCATTCATCTGTATATTATTGTTCTGGCATGATTTTTTTTTTGGTACTCATGCCCTGGTTTTTGTAAAACTGCGTCAACCTTACAATACTCAATGGTGTTGCTTCTACTCACTTACCTACTGTATTTTACTTCGTACTATGTTTATCATGAATATCATTCCATTATCTACCCTCCTTCATCATGTTTCAAATGATTCAGTTTACTAATGGTAGCGTATGGCCTAAGAGCACTCTGGTATGGCTTGCTCCTGCCTGCCATTTGACTGAACTTTTGGCAAGGTTAAGTATATTCTTAATGTTCCTCATCACAGTCATTGTTCCTTCAGACTGTGTTGATACATCTCATACGCTACACCCCTTGGAGAGTGCAATCACATCAGATCCTTTGACGGTTCTGACCGATTGTTCATCAGAACAGTCTATGCTTTCCTGACGCTTGTCTGTGTTTTCCTAGTCTCTTCTTGATATGGTATCAGAGGAGTTCCCTATCCCTGTGGCTTCTGTCATTTTGTTGCCATGATAGGAAGTGTGGTCACTGACTTCTTGCTCCTTGCTTCTTGAGCCAGTCCCACATTTCATCCAGGATCAACCACTATTAATTCCATTTCTCCCGATAGTCGGAGCAAATTCATACAACTTTATCAGTCTCCATTACTTTCCAGACTCAGAATAAATTGGAAAGATTCTTTTTATTTTTATCTATATATACTGTGAATAAGCAATATCATTCACTTCATAGATCGTTTTGATTCATCTATCCCTTGCTTTCCAGTTAATGATTGATCCCTTCAGAAGAGCATCAATCTCTTTTCAGACAGACTATTTCTGTTTGACCTTACACGCTTTGGCGTATCCCCTCACTTTGTTTTACCATGTCAGCTGGATATGTTCCAGTTTTCCCCTTGCTGTGGCACTTGTTGTTGCAGTTGAATCTGTTGCGTTGGTTGTACCGTACATATTCTTCCTTAATTTTTCCTCAATCCTCATACATCCTGAAATTAACCTATATGTATATTTTTACCTATTCCATATACTGTGTATATTGTTGATGATATCTTCTAGTTGTATATGGGTTAGCCGATAGATACACTATAGAGTATATGATGTACTGTACAATCAGTAGTTTTGTGATTTTCTATTGTATTATTTCTACCATGACATTAATAAGTTTATTGTAATGTGCTTTTCTATTTCTCAGGCAATGATGTCTTTACCTACCTACAAGTTCATTTATATAAGTAAACATGTAATTTAGCCAAGTTGTTGTATCATAACTCCTTCTTATGAACTCTGATCACTTGGTTAATTAAATTATTGTTACCACATTACAGTATTTGATTATCTTCATTAAGACACATAATGTCATTTATTGCATTTTGATCCAAATGATCCAGTTCGATTTATCAGGACTTTAATAGTATAACTTCACTCTTACTTTCACGTATGAATTTATTAGTCTGTTGTAATATCACTATATATTGTATAATGTTTACTTCATATGGTTTACTGGTATTATGTAATGTGCTAATTATTGTTGTACTACTCTGATTTAGATTTGTGAATGGCTATTGGTTTTCTACGACGATTCTTCGAACACTTGGAGCTGAAACCTTCCATGTTTCATGTTAGGTTCTTGTGCCTTGTTTATATGAAAATTTATGGTTCATCATTTATTGATGCGTTAAATTCATCCTCCTTTAGCTTATTATTCTTCTGTATTAATACCTAAATGTAGGGCATCTCCTTGTTTTCCTAGTATTGTCTCATCATTAAAGAGTGGAATTTTCCTATTATCTTATATCACTGTTGTAAGTCTGTAACGTTCTTCCATACTACTATATCTGCTTGTTGTTAACAATAGTAATAATACAATACATTATAAGTATTACATTATTCTTTTGCTTGTATACACTTTTACGAATTCTCCTAAATCTATTTTAATGATAATACAATCCAAAACACACATATTGAGTTTTTGATGTTATATAACTTTTCTGGTATTCGACAACCATGCCCGTAGTCATTTTCTTTCTTTGTACACTACAGACTTAGTTCTTGTGCATTTTCCGATTTTTTTAGGATATTTTAAACAATCATAATCTGGTCTTGTTTGGCAACTGCCATGAGTGTATTTTTCGATTAATATATATACTCCCGTTTGAGCATGCGGACGAGCTTTGTCAAAGGGGAGCCGTATGCTGGATATAAATTACCCATCTATAGACTCTTATATACAAGTATAGATAATCATGATATTTGACAAGAGATCACAGAGGTTGCAGAGTGCAAGGTGGAGGCCAACAAGTGCAGGATAATGAGATGCATTACTCACCCGGCAGAGAGATGACGTGATGGTCCAAGCCGGAACTACGCCAAGGCGCTGCAGAGGCCACGCAGGCAGACGCTTATTAGTATGCACTCGGATCCAGTTAAAAAGGCCCCAAAATCGCTACTCGGGCAGCAAAAATCACTTGCCTAGAAGATCCACAACACTCTGTCTCGTGACATCCACTTGTATAGACTTGGGTGTTTTAACCAGCCTCAGCATTTCGATATTTCATATATCACGCTCTTGCCATGCCTTCCTAGCCAGACTCTAGTCTATACAGCACTGAATAAAGACGACTATTGTGCTTTGTATACGCTGTGTCTGCAGTCCTTATTACCTCCCCAAATCACATAGGTAGATTGGGTAGCTAGGTTAAGGCCTCAGCTCACAGTCGCCAGCGAGTACAGTTCCTGATCCCTATCCATGCCCCCCCAAGATCGGATACGTACAATTCCCCATGTAACATATACACTTACAAACCTCGGATGACAGGTGAGAAATACACATCAGCTGTTTGACATGCATTCCCAGTGCAAAATACGAAAGTGAGAGCAACAAAAGAAATGCCATTCAGAGATAGAACAGACATAATCAGTAGACACATATGACAGACAAGCTCAGGTGAGAGAAAGCTACATAGGTGACAAGCAGACAAATATGACAAACTCTGGTATGAGAAAGCTTACAGATGAAAGACATACTCAGGTGAGAGAAAACTACACAGGTGACAGATACAAAAGAGACTTAAGTAAGAAAATGCTGAGGCAACAAGCAGACATAGCAAAGCTCCAATGGTGACAAGTAGACACAGATTACACAGGCACACAGTTAAATAGATCTTTAAAAACCCTTAACAAACAGAAAGCTTGTAACAGTTTTAAAATCACAAATATCCATGTCTAAGTGATAGCAACCTTGCTGATGTATTTATCACCCTAGCTATCTATTTGACACGTTTGCACTTCTTAATCTTGATCGATATAACACATTATTTTAAAAATATGAGAGATCAAAATAAAGATTTTAAAATGCAATCTATTCTGAAAACAATTTTTGTTATCAAATTTATAGGTTATCGAATAACAGGACTTCAAATCTTTCTCAGCAATAAAGCCTTTCCTGTTGTCAAACAGCACCTAGTGGGTTTACCTGACTTCACACTCTGCGCTGCCCATGATGGTAATCCCTTGGTGGGTGCAGAATTACTTTACATGGAAATGAACTGCAATGCATCACCAAGCAGATATGTATATTTACAGCTGAACAAAACAGAAGCTCTTAATGTGTGTGAGGTAGAGGTCTATGGATATAAAGGCAAGTGAATATTACTATCTTTTACAGTTGACTATGATCAACAAAATTATTGAAAAATCAATGATCAATTTTCAATCATCTCAGTTTATTGGTTAGTCATTCAAAACAATCTGAGCTAATAGAAGGCTCTAAAATTTTAATCACAGCCTTGTTGTTGTCTGCACCTCCTTTTTCGTCAGCGCTTAATTTTCAGCCTAAATATATTTGACTCCATTTGCAGTTTTAGAAATATTTGTATCACCCAGAGGCTTTTATTCACATGATTGATGTATGTTTGTTTCATGAATGAAACGATATTCTGCCAAAATTCTAGTGAAAATTGTTTCTACTCACAAATATGATTGTTTACAAATACACTGTTATGTTATAACATGTATATCTTACTTTGAGTGATAAATAATAAGCCTCGATTCCATTGTACAAGGCAAGAGAATGAACCAACACTTAAAGCAGACTTTTTATCTGTATATCCAGTTAACTAAAATTCTCAAAACTGAGTAATAATTACAATTAGATATAATTGATCTGCAAAAAAATTTCTCAATTGACAAAGCAAATTTCATTGTCAGACAAATTTACAGTGAAAATTTATTTTACTGCAAATTTATTTTTATCTGGAAACAAATCTACAAGCTATTATTACAAAGGTACTGAGACAGCATGGCTAAAGTTACAAAATGACATCATACATGACCTAGACAACAGAAGGTTAATACTACTAACTGTTACTTGATATTTCATAACATCATCAGATACTCTTTACACTGGAGTCAAAGTGCATAATGACTGGTCACCTTAACTGGATTAAGTGATACTGTATGGTCAGGAAAGAAAGTGTTAATGTTTGACCTGTGTTATTTACTCTTTTTGTGTCTCCTCTTTCTAACATCATTGCAAAGTATGGACTTCCAAATCTGTTGAAAATACCCAGATATACATCTCCATGGATCGGATGAGACAAAAGGTGAATTTCATGAAATCAGTACATTCCTGATTACAAACTAGATGAAATAGAATTATGGCCCTGTGTTAGGCATAACACTAGATCAATGAAAGTATCTGTGAAAGTATCCTTCAACGGCTACATAACTAGTCTGAAGCACCTTAAACTACACTCTGGACCTTTTTTTTTTTTTTTACCTTCTTAGCATTTTTACTTGTTCCCGATGACCCGTCCGACGTCTTGAAGATGCCCAATTGTGGCCGATGATCTCCCTGTGCCCACATGGCAATCTGAACTGCCGGCCAATATTGTAAAAAATATGCGCGGCAGACATCTTTACTGAAATTGGTGCAAATGTGACTGAGGTTTAAGCAAAATGAACTCAACTCATGCTTCGCTGCCATGGAGAATGCCTTTTGCTGGTTCAAAACAAAAATTCTCACTCAACCATGCATTTGAACACAATTACAGGCACGTGATGTCACTTGTAAGAGTGAATGTCTCAAGTCATGTTGCAACTCTAATCACAAAGCAAAAGTTAGTTCATCCTTTCAGCTTTTGCCATGAAGATCTGTTTCCCAAACTATGCCGAGAAAACACAAAATTGTCACTTCAAGACGAAATTATGTATTCCTTTATCTAAATATTATAGTAAGTAAGTAAGTAAGTAAATTTTTATTAAAGTGACATGTGTACATTTTAGTTCAATATAATATATCAGCATATGCATTCAACATCATTCCTTGAACTAAGTTACACCCAGGCCGAATTGGGCTTATAAGTCACTATAAGCTACATATAATAGTCATAATAAGTGTGCTGTTTGTTAGTTGTACAATGTATGACATCTCTTAATAAATGATTTATAAATATATTCAGCCGTATCTTTAACAAAATCAGGACTCATAAGAATTCTTATTTGTTCTTGCTCATTGATAAAAGAGAAATTTACTCCATTATTTATCAATTTGAGTATCAAAGATGATCTATATTCACTATAGAATGTGCAGTGTAACAAAAAATGGAATTCATTCTCTAATACACCTTCATCACAAAATTCACATAGTCTATATTCCAAGGGAGTATCTGTATATCTGCCTGTTTCAATTGCCAGTAATGACCGTTGATTTCTATCTTGTACTTTATATAGATAGGATTCAGTTTCAAATTCATTTTTAAATTGAATATAGGTTCTTAGCTTAGGCATATTTGAAATCTGTGTTTTCCAGACTTCTTTTTAATTATCAATCAACATATTTTTTGCTTGATTCAAATTTAACAATGTTGTATCATCAAATATATCATTTAGATCAATTTTACTCAAAATCCTAGATATTTCATTACTCCAGTTTCTCTTATTCAGTTGTTTATCCCACATAAATATCTGTTTTGTCAATCTACTGTCATCCATTAGTATTAATCTATTCCAGTATCTTAACATTTCTACCTTATGTCGTACTTCTGGGCAAATCCCTCCCATATCACCAATAATTGCATGGTTAGGGGCAAATCTGTGTACACCTAAAAAGTATCATATTGCCCTATTTTGAACAACTTCTGCTCTAGAATTATTTTGGTAACCCCAGATACCAGCACAACTATCCATTATCGGTATTACTCCAGAATTATACATAGTAGTATATGTCTTACAGCCTAAACCTTTAATTGAACTAAATTTATTTTGAACAGACCCCAATGCTCTTCCTGCAGAATTAGCTAAAACTGATGCAGTTACATCAAAGTCTAAATATTGATCCTTAATTATACCCAAGTATTTATATTGTTCAACAGCATCTATGTTATCTGCCCCATACCTGAATTCATATTCTGTTTTTGGTAACCCTTTACATCAAAAATGGACAATCTTTGTTTTTGTAACATTAACTTTCATCCTCCATTTTTTACACCAGGAATATAATGTTGAAATCATAACTTGTAAATCTTGCTCTGATTCTGCGACAAGTGCCAAATTATCTGCATACAATAGTATACTTAGTAGTAAATTTTGTCCAAATTTGACCCCAAGGCCTGTATCTTTAATGTCAATAGCCAAATCATTCAAGAAAAATCCAAATAGAGTAGGAGATAGGGGATCACCTTGTCTGACACCAAATTCTGAGCAAAAATTACCCGACACAAGCTCATTCACGTTTACACATGCCATTGGACTTGCATATATTGATTTCAATGTACTATATTATTTACCACCAAACCCCATTCTTCTTAATTTGTAAAATAATAGATTCCTGTCTACTCTATCAAAAGCTTTCTCCAGATCCACAAATGCTACATATGTGGCTAGTTTTTTGTTTTTCCTGTTTCTCATAATTGATGTAAGAGAAAACACATGATCAGCACATGACCTTTTTGGTCTGAATCCATTCTGTTCATCTACAAATAGATTATTACTTTTGGCTGTCATTATTATTCTATTATTTATAACTGATGAACAGAGTTTATATACTGTTGAAAGCAAACTAATACCTCTATATTGCATTGGTAATCTAGCATCAATCATACCACCTTTTGGTTTAGGCTTTATCATTGCCAGATTCCAGGCATTGGGTACAATACCATAATCAAATATTTTATTGAATAACATCATCAAAATTGAATCTGACTTTCTATTTTTAAATATTTCATATGGTAAATTATCAAATCCAATTGCTTTGTTTAGTTTTGCGTTTAGTACAACCTTTCTTATTTCAGCCTCAGTAATAGGATTATCTAAGTTAAAATTTACAGGAGCATTATTCTCAATGTTTGGCAATTCGTTCATACATTCATTATAGAAGTCATCATCAAATATACCTTCTTCTGCTGTAAAAGAATACAGTTTCTCAAACTCATTTTGCCATTTGTTCAAAACATACTCAGGATTAATGATGATTTCATCATTCTCACCATAAACTTCCATTGGAATATTTAGCTTTTTACTAGGTCCTAGCCTTTTGATTGTTTTCCAGAATTCTTTTGGGTCAGATGTGTTAATTTCTTCCAAATGTATAATTTTCTCCCTATTATAATGCCTTTCTGTCCTTCTGTATTCTCTATCAAAATCTTTTTGTGCTGTTCTAAATGCATGATAATGAAATTTTCGCTGTCTTCCTTGTGATTTTAGAAATAATTTTTCATTCTCACATAATTTCTCCCACAATAACTTCAGGTCATCATTCCAAAATGGCTTTCTACACCTATAAAGCTTTTTTCTGGCTCTTGGAAAAACATTTTTCTTAATATGTAGCCAAGCATTCATTTCATTATGATACATTGTACAAAAATCATCATATAATATATCTACATTTAATTGCTCAGCTCTAATATTTTCAATTTTCTCTATTTATGATAATTAATTTGATCTACCTTCTTCTTTGTCAAGAAAGGTATCAGGCATGGACTTCACATTATATCTTTGATAATATACATGCTCTTGTTTCAAATTACCTGTGTATCCCTTATTTACACAATTACCTGACCCAGCTAGTGAATCATCATTTCTATCTAAATAACTGCGGGTACTTATCTCTAACAATAAAACAGAATGATCAGGAATCTTATTTCTAAGGGTGGCATCATCAAAATTCATACAATATTTATTTATCATTTCCTTGACAGTATATACTTTGAAATCAAGGCAATACTCAAAGGAATTAATAGGTGTAATGAAATAGTCTACAACAGATGTCCCGTTCCATTTAATACATGTCCAATTATCATTTTCAGGCTTAAATCTACCATTACATACACACATTTTTGTATCATTCAAAAATTCTAATAATGCTTTTCCATGATTATTCTTATCCTTATCTAATATTACCCTTTCTTTAACATTGTCAATATCCATAACATAATCATTATCTCTTCCAATTCTACTGTTAAAGTCGCCAGTAATATATACAGTATCACAATTTTCAAGTTGATATACAATTTTCAACATTTTGTTATAGAAATTCGAAGCATCTCTACCCCAATTAGATCGTTCAGGGGGTAAATAACAACTGATTAATACAAATGTATATTCTGTTCTTTTGTTTTTAAATCCTAAGGCTATTATTTCATTGTGATCTTTATATATAACATCAATACAATCAAATGTAAATAGATAATTCTTAACTAAGATACATACGCCACCATATTGTTTCTTTGCTCTTTTATTATTAATGTTCCTATTGCATGGATAGCATGTATATCCCTCCAACTCTATTTCATTTTCATTTTTTAAATGTGTCTCTACAATGGTACAAATATCAGCATTCTCTCCTAGTATCACTTCACTTCTCAAATGTTTATTCTCTGTTGTCCATCCATTAATGTTCCATGTTAATAATGATATGTTACATGAATCAGACTGAGTGTAATAGTCCTAACTGTCTTTCTTTACTATTTTCCCACTACCTGTAATTTTCATTTGATCCCCATTAGGGGTCATGTTGAGAATTGTCCGAAAGTTCAAGTCCTTTAGCCTGTCCAAGTGTGGTCTGGAGGTCTGCATGTACACATTGTTCCATTGAGAATTTTTCAGGTTTGCCTTTGCTCGGAGTGCCATTAACTTCTCGTCCTTGGTCATGAATTCCAATTTGACAAGTGGGGGACGGGTGCTGGTCCTCATTCCTTGTCCTTCTCTACGTTGTGGTAGTCATTCTGCCCGAACAATGGGACAGGTTGTTTCCGGCAAACTGAGACCCTCTCGGATGATCTCTGATGCAACCTGTTTGATATCTTCACTGGAAGTGAAAGGGACATTTGCCAGAATAACTGATACTTAAGGATCATATTCAGGCCTGGTGGTAACCTCTTCCAGCTGTATGACTCTTTCTTCCATGTCATCAACTCTTTATGTAATCTGTCCAACCTGTGTATCAATGTGAGTGGCAATCTCAGTCATCTGGGTTTGAATATGTTGTTTCAAACCTGTAGTCATTGTTTCCAACGTCTGTTCCACATAGGTTTTGTGTTCATTTATAGATGTTGTTAGACCCTGTATCATCTCACGTAGCTCTTGTTTGTCACTTTTCCTTGCAACCCGGTCACTGTCCCTGTCATCTGGCTTCTGGCTCCCTGGTGAGAACTGCAGTATCTGTTTTAACATGGTGTTGGAGCCCAATGCTGTTTCATCTGATGTCTTCTGGGAGTTTATACTCTACTGTCCTCTGCCATAAGACCTCTCCCAGTGAATTTTGGGGATTCTGAAAACAAAGACTATTCCAGATTAGAACAAAGAATAACTGCTAAAATAGCTGTTAAAAGAGTTATTGGTTCATTTCATCAGTCTATATCATACACGATTCTCAGCATTGAAGACAATATTTTACATCATAACCATGCTACATTGTTTTTAACTGAGACATGGCTACACGAATCAGTCACCTAGAGATGGGTAACCTTAAATTCTACTCCCTCCACAGGGAAAGGGTGCATAGGAGGTCGAAATGATTTACTATACTCCCGGTAACTTGCCTTGCATGATTTCTTTATCTAAACCAATAACTATGGAGAAAATGGAATAAATGCGATCTTTTTTGTCATCTGCAGACCTGAGCTCTCAAACAGCAGTAGGTGTTCCACTATTTTTAACTCTTTTGAGTACACTGAATATGTGTTTCGATTGATCGGCAACGTGTATCGGATTATCGTTGTGTACAGGCCTCCTCCATCTCCTGTAAATGGCCTCACAGTTTCCATGTTTCTGGAGGAGTTCTCAACTTTCATGGAGTTCCAAGTTTTCAAGCCTGGCAAAATCCTTATATGTGGAGATATTAATTTCCACATGGATGGGTGACTCCTCAGCCAGGAGTTTTCAATGCCTGTTGGATAGTTAGAATCTTGTACAGCATGTTCATGAGCCAACTCATAAGGATGGCCATACTTTGGATTTGCTAGAGCATGTGATTCTGATTTGCTAGAGCATGTGATTCTGATGTAAGGGTTGCACCTCCTTGGATAACAAAAGAGTAGTGCATTGTCAGCTTCTTGTCAGAAAACCAAGATCTGAGAAGAAAAATATCTCATACAGGAATTTCAAATCTATGGACAAAGCTGCTTTCATGGAGGATTTTCAGTCTTCTTCATTGACTGATCCATCATTAAATACAGTAGCAGAGCTAACTGCTGTATATAACCAAGTGATGTCTGAATTATTGGATTAGCATGCTCCCAAAAAGTCACATGTCATCTCCCTGAGACCAGATGCACCCTGGTACAATGGTGACATTGCTTCAAAGAAAAGGAAGTGCAGAAAGCTTGAAAAGACCTATCGTAAGTCTAAGCTCACGGTGCACTATGATGCTTACGTAAATGAAACTTCGGCTATGGCAGATCTGATCGAATCAACTCATATTGAATACTACCAGGATGAATTTTCAGCCTGTGGTAATGACCAGAAAGCCATTTTCAGAGTGTTTGATAAACTGTCTCAGAACACAGGACAAACAGCTTCCTGTTTATGATTCTGTGGTGGCACAAGCAAACAGATTTGCTGACTATTTTGTTGAGAAAATTGTTATTATCAGACAGGAGTTGGAAAATATCAGATCAGATTACATTGACATCAGTGGAATGAATGAATGAATGAATGGTTGCTTAGAGGCACATCAACCACTAAGGGTATTTAGTGCCTAAAAATGGTAAAAATGAATGAATGAATGGTTTCACATTGACACAATAAAGTGCCAAAACAGTAAAAATAGAAACGTAATATTGACTAGAAACAAAATGTAAATGTTAATACAATATGTAGATAACACAAGAATTTATCAACTGTGAACAGCATTTATATAATATCAATCAAATATAATAAATATGTATAATTTGTTTAAAAGACTTTATCAGTATGATGTTTTGCAGTTCTTGATAAATAAGTCAATGACATAAATAAACAAAAGCTCTGCCCTTAAAACTGATTATAAAGTCCTATGTGAGTTAAAAACGATACTATCACAGAAGTATCTACAGTATCAAATAACGTATGTAAATCTTGTACATTAAAATATTGAGTTCGTATAATATCAAAATCGATACACTCAATTAAAATATGTTTAATAGTCAAAGCCCTTTGACAACCAATACATTCCGGTTGATCTTCACCTTTAAGCAGATAACAGTGTGTCAAATGACTATGTCCTATTCTTATACGGGTTAAAACAGACTCTTCTCTACGGTTAATTCTAATAGCACCTTTAGTTTTGCCTAGAACGGGCTTAATTTCATGTAATTTATTAAAAATAGCTTCGTTCCAGCGCAACTGCCATTTAGAACGTAAAAAAACAGTAATATATTTCTTAAACTCTGTATATGGAATAAGTAAATCTATTGGGCGTTTGTCCAATGCTGCTTTGGCAGCTTGGTCAGCGGCCTCATTTCCATGGATTCCAATGTGACTGGGGATCCAATAAAAACGTATTTCTTTATTTTCATCTGTACAGAGTCTATGATACCGTTCGAGAATTTTGTAAATAAAGGGATTTTTCCAATCCTTTGCTTTCAATGCTTGTAAACAAGACAAAGAATCAGAAAAAATTAAAAATGTTTGATGTGGAGAAGTCTCCACATGATCCGAAGCAAGGTACAAAGCATGTAGTTCTGCAGAAAAAATTGATGATTTATTTGGCAGACGTTCTGAATAAATATGATTGCCCTTAACAGCAGCTGCAGCAGCCTTCTCATCGTCAAATGATCCATCAGTGGAGTTAGTACTGATCACTTGTTGAGTGATTTTACTCCAGCAACTGAGGAAGAAGTGGCAATATTTTTTGTCAGTCTCTTCAAAAAGTTGTCCACTATCCCAACTTCATTGCTGAAAGACTGTCTTAGAGTATTATTGCCAGTCATTACTAAGATTGTAAACCTGTCACTTTCTGTGGCATGTATGCCTGAGGATCTGAAGGAGGCCATACTCTACCCACTGTTGAAAAAGCTTCGTCTTGACCTTGAGGTACTGAAGAACTTCAGACCGGTTTCTAACCTGGCTTTTTTATCTCAAAGATCATTGAAAAGGTGGTTGCCTTGCGGACAAAAAGCCACATGTCAATTCATGGAATGAAAGAGATCCACCAGTCTGCTTACAAGGAAGGTAACTCGACAGAAACTGCACTGATCAAAGTGCATAGTGATATTCTTATGGCACTGGATAGACATGAGGGTGTACTCATAGTACTTCTAGATCTAAGTAGTGCCTTCGACACAGTTGACCATGAAAAGCTACTTAGCATTCCCTTCCACCGTCTTGGTTTCAGGGATAATGTCTTAGCATGGTTCAAGTCATATCTGTCAAACCGTAAACAAAAAGTTATTACAATCTGATAATGCTTTACTGCCAAAAAGCAGATTTTTCAATGTTAACTTACAGTTAAGGCTATTAACATTATTAATTAAGGACTGTCTGATATCTACATAATTTGAACACTTTAACAAATAATGATTGGCATTTTTGATACCTTGACCACAGGAACACACATTACTATCAATACATTTTCTTCTGAATAAATCATCTTTGAGGTTGCTAAAACCCATTATAATCTGACCAAAAGAAACTTGTTTTTTTGTCGTGAAGTATCATGGTTAAATAAAAGCTTGTTAGATGGTTCATAAATTTTCTTAACTTTTCTTTTAAAAGAGGAGATAGATGGAGCCTGTTTGATTGATAATTCAAGTTGATTCCATAACAATATTGTAGACTTGATGAAAAAACCTTGGCAAAAAGCTGATTTGTATTCTGGAATATTAAAGTTACCAATAGTTGTAGCTTTGGTCAGGTGGATTTGAGCCGGTCGAAAAGGATCAACCAAGTCACTAAGGAATTTTAGGCCATTACATATACAATAAAATTTGATAAGTTTGTTTTTCTCATGTCGATCTTTTAATGTGAGCCAGCCAAGCTCTTTGTATAAAGATTCGTGAGAGGTTCTCTGTTTAGCATCAGTTACAAGTCTTGCTGCTTTCAGCTGAACTAATTCAAGCGGATCGACCAGTTCATTGGTGAGACAGTCATACACAATATTGCCATACTCTAATATTGGCAAAATAAAACTTTTATACCAACATTCAAGTGAAGCTCTTGACCATGAATATTTATGTTTGGTCAACATGCCAATTCTTTTGTTATATTTAGCAACAATCTAATGTACATGTTTGTCCCATGAGATATTAGCTGACAAAATTAAACAAAGATGTTTGTGCTGATCAACTCGAGAAAGTTTTTCTCTTCAGAGATATATATCTGGTAATATGGATGGTGACCGTTTCCTTGAAAACAACATGACAATAGTCTTTTTGCGGTTTATAGTAATGAGCCATCTGGCAGCCCATTTAAAGATAATATCTAAATCATCATTTATGATTCTAGCAGTCACATTTACAGGGTATAAGGACATTCCCCACCCGGACATTCCCCACCCGGACATTCCCCACCCGGACATTCCCCACCCGGACATTCCCCACCCGGACATTCCCCACCTAGGACATTCCCCACCATTTAAAGCACCCTTTATAATTCTATTAAACAGAGATGTGTCATCTGCAAAAAGGAAACTGTCACTTTTAAGATCGCCAGATATATCATTAATGTAAATTAAAAATAACATAGGCCCTAGCACAGAGCCTTGTGGCACACCAGCACATATTCCTAAACTGGAAGATTTGGAACCATTAATTGTGACATATTGAGTTTGTCCTGTAAGATAACATATCAGAATGTCAAATAATTTACCATGAATTCCACTACTGCTCAATTTAAATAACAGGCCCTTATGCCAGACTGTATCAAAGGCCTTGGTAAGGTCCAGAAAAACACCTAGCATTTCATCACCTTCATCAAGACAGGTTAGTAACCTATTACATACAGCTATCAGCTGGTTCACAGTGCTGTCACCTGGAGTGAAACCTGATTGATTATTCTTTATAAGAGTATTGAGCTTTAAATAAGCATAAATATGGTTGAACATAACTTTTTCAAATACCTTGGATATACAAGACAGTAGTGATATAGGTCTGTAATTGGTGCAAAGGAATGGGTCTTCCTTCTTATAAACAGGAATTACACTTGCTAGCTTCCATTAGACAGGAAAGCTTCAAATACTTAGACAGTAATTGAATAATTCTGTAAATGTCTTCCAAGAGTATTTCCTTGCTAGGTTTTGACCCCAGCACAGACAGCTGAAAGCTTACAATATAGTTGTCCTGTTGAGGGAGATCAGCTGATTGAGAGCTGGCCATATTGATTGTTTGTATTCTAAGTAGTTCAGCTATGTAGGTTAACCAGAACACAGATTGCCACTACAAGGCAGGTAGAAATGCCTGTGCTCAATCAACTGTGACAATCTTACACCATGCAAAGTTATATAGTTGTAGATATTTCCACTAAGGTAGGTTTTTTGTTACTGCAGTAAGACCAACCTGACCACAAAATGTTCACTTTCATCCTGGTTTATAGTTATTCCAAATCAGGATTGCCAAGCATCATATTTTGACAATTTCTTTCTGTACTGCACTCTGATTCTTCTGTCACCCTGTTTCTTGCAAGGACTAAAAGAATCTGCAGTGAAATGGACATAAATATCACTCATATCACTATTTCACACTAGATGGCATGATGAACAATGCTGAGGTCACTACATATCTGGCAAATTATACACTACTATCATCTGATGATGTCCTAATAATGATAAGAAGGGCAGCAAAAACGTAATGTGAGTTTGATCCATTTCCCACATCGTCTCTTCATGACTTCTTGGATGAGCCCCTCCCAATCATTACAACCATCATTAATAATCCACTATCAGATGCAACAGTTGATTGAGGAAAAAAGACCTGTCTCTAACCTGACCAACATATATATTGAGCAAAAAGAAATATCATAGGACAGAGACAGCACTGCTAAAGGTAAAGAATGACATCTTACATGACCTCGATAATAGGAAATCAGTAAAATTACTGCTTCTGGGTCTTTAAATTGACATGATTGATACTACTGAACATATTTAAGTCAAAATGCATGGTTACTGGTCATGCCCTGTAGTGGATTAAGTCATACCTAGTGGATTGGAGATTGTCAAAGTTGGTATGCATAGATCAATCCTTATGTCCACTAAGTATGCAGTCGATCAAGGCTCTGCCTTAGGACCATACCTTTCACTGTCTCCATATCTCCTATGGCAGGCAAATAAAAGAAAATTAAGTGATTGCACTATTACAATTGATGATGCTGAAAAATGAGTCTGTGGTGAATCTAAGAATCAGTAAGATGTGCAAAAACTATCATATCAATATCATTGCTGTGTTTAGACGATTAAATGGCACAAACTGTAATCCATGCCCAGTATATACCAGAATTTAAAATCCTTCTTGCCACATGGAAGGTGGGGCAATGGACCATGGTGCAGTTGCTTAGAGTGCCAGCTTATTAGCACAAGTTCCTCTGTGGTGATCCAAAGTTTGTGGGTTCGATCCCTGGCCATGCTTGATTGAAATCATGATATAATTTCACATTTGAGCTGAGGCCCATGCCAAAAGGGTGAACCCATTGTCCTTGTAAAACTATGAACAGGTGGGTTGTCATGTCAAGGACCTGCATCATGAAAATTCAGTGAGGCAGCACTATATCTGCTACAAGTAGGTCTCATCACGAAATAACTGAGATAATGCTGAAAATGATGTAAAACCCCATACAAACAAACAAACAAGCACATGGAATGCCCTTAATGGTAAGGTGTCACCTTGCCTGCATGACCTTTACATTAAACAAAGTGGTTTGTTTGTTTGGGGTTTTACATCACTTTCAACATTATTTCAGTCACTTTGTGAGGAGACCTACCCTTTGACACGGGCTTCAGCTCATGTGTGATTTGTATAATGAAGCTGGCACTCTAACCAACTGCGCCACGGCCCAGCGCAGTAAGTTAGAGCCCCAGCTTATAGCACCAGTTCCTCTGTGATGATCCAAAGGTCAAGGGTTCGATCCCCGGCCATGCCGAGATTGAAATCATGATAAAATTTCACACATGAGCTGAGGCCCGTGCGCGAAGGGTTAACCTGTTGTCCTTGTAATTCTGTGACCGGGTGGATCGTCATGTCAAGAACCTGCGAAATGACAATTCAGTGAGGCAGCACTATATCTGTTACAAGTAGGTCTAATCACGAAATGACCGAAATAATGTTGAAAGTGATGTAAAGCCCGAAACAAACAAGCAAACTTACTGCGCCACGGCCCGTGGCCTAAACAAAGTGATAGAAACTTTTTGGTATCAGCACTATACAAATACATTCAACAAATATATTTCTTGTGATTATTATTAATCAAATTCCTTAAAAAAGCAAATCTAGTATCATGTCAATCAAATGTCAATCATAAATAACTTATGTAGGTCCACATTCGATCATATATCATTTGTATACAAAACAAAAAAAATACTACAGGCCAATTTCTGTTAATTCTAATGTTGAGATTCTATCCTGGCTGAGATGATCAAATATAAGCATTGACATGTATATGACTCTACTGGGCACCTTAAACAGGGGGGACCAAGACCCATGAAAAGTGTATGGTCAGACAGCCCTGCCCCAGATTTTGCCCCTGCTGCTGATTGGTACTGCGCCACACAATACAGCTACCTTACAAATTAACTGTTGGTCAAATTGTCCACTCGCAGCCCACTGGATGCTGCTGGTGGCTGGGCAGGCTGTAAACATAGGCAAGAAAGGGGTTGGTGTCACACCACCCTGCATAATCCCCTCTGACTATCTCTGTGACAGTCCTCCTCCTTGATCACATAAACAGAGGGGAAGAATAAAAGGAGTAAAGGTGAACCTTAAAATTTAGAATGTGCATATGTCATTTTTGACGTGTTTATCAATCAAACACTTTTGGCTCATTCAGAAAGCATATATTAAGCACTGCAGCAGCATCTAGCCCATGGGAGGTATGGGGTAAAACCACAAATATGTAGTAACATGCTGAACACATGCATTCAGCCATGTGCATGTTATTTATAAACAAACCGAAACCAACATCTCACACACAGTGTCATCTGTGAATAAAATTCAAAAACATTTAAATCTCAGAACGCTTTTATTGTTTAATGCAGCATTGTACAAAGTACCAGATATTTTTTTTAGAAAGTAACAAATATATTAGAATGTTATAAATATATACTGGCTGAGGTATGGGTGTTTTGATGACCAAGACCTGTTTAATAGGCTCCATCCATCCCCTTCCTTTTATACTTGAACCCCCTCCTTTAACCTTCCTAACATAGTAAAAAAAACCAGAATTCTTAACCAAGTAAAACAGCAACACTAAAACATTCTACATGAGGTCTTTACAATTGTAGAACTAATTATCTAGTTTTAACAGTCCAAAGTTACTTTTTCTGCCTAATCATACAATTGCTTGGAATTGAAAGTTTCCAACCTGTAAGGATTAATGAATAATATTCATAGTTTCCCCCTTTGTGTGAATAAATGACAGAATTCTGAAAATGCTTTTACATCTGTCTAATGATAATATGGCAACCTTTCTTATTATAACTTTTTGTCATGTGAATGTTCATGATTAAGTGACAGAAACAACTCCAGTGGTGACAATTCCAGTGGTGACAGAAACAACTCCAGTGGTGACAATTCCAGTGGTGACAGAAACAACTCCAGTGGTGACAATTCCAGTGGTGACAGAAACAACTCCAGTGGTGACAATTTCAGTGGTGACAGAAACAACTCCAGTGGTGATAACAGATTATGAAAATTTATCTGCTTCAATTCCAGTGACCAGTATTGAGAACCTAAAGGTTTGCTTTTGTATTAAAAAGGCAAGAACATTCGTGCAGTGTTCAAGCTGACAGACCTCTCAATTTGGTTCTGGTGGAAGTACCTCGAGAGATGAGATCCTTCCACCAGAACCAATGAGAGAGATCTATCAGCATGAAAACTGCACTAACCTATGTTCTTGACATTATATCATACTTATCTACTGCAGATAGATATGAGATAAAGGTTTTGGTTTGATGCCCAATATATTTAAAGCAAAACAATGTGGAAAAGATTGCAGCAAGTGCAGATCTATATTGTGTGTGTCCAACAACATAAACAATGCTACACACCCTTTTTAATGACATCATTGAGCATGACATGTTATATTATAATAGTGCCACCCTGTGTGAGGCCACATAACAACTTAGATCTGTACCTTATGTACAAGATCAATAATATTTGTTTAAAAACTGGACATTCTAACCCCGCACCAGAACATAACGAAGCGCAAAATAAAAAAAAATTGTCTGGAGGCCTCAAGGGAGAGGGTCCTTAAATATAAAAATTATTAAATAAAGAGATCAAATCTGATTCGAATCAATTAAAAGTCGTAGATTGTGATACAACTCACCTTTAACCCTCATAAACCTTGAAACACAAAGGTTTCTTGATTGCACCTCGACCCAGGAGATGACAGAAACCAATAACACCTCCACACCTGAGGTGCTATGTGTGAAGGAGCAGCACCTCCTGAGGTGCTGACACCTCCACCAGATCCAATATAAAAAAGAATTAGGATAATGCAATCAGTGCCTATCCAACTGAAGAGATCTAATAAGATTGAAACCGTTGTTGGTATTGGCCAGGGACTGTGATCGTCTAGCTTATTCTTGTGGATCCTTGCCCTTTTCACTGTACATCTTACTATGTTAACACTGGTCTGCTTTATATATAAACCATGTGTGGTAGATAAGTATGAGATAAAGATAATAAGGCAAGAACATGTGAGTGCAGTGTTCATAGGTGCAGAACACTCTCTTGAAGCACCAAGTATCAGATAATGTCTATAACTGTTTATATTTGAGCCGTATTGTACTTATATGTGCATATCAAACCCAACATTATTCAATCTGGTAACTGTTATAACTGTTATTATGAGAGGCCACAGGCCGTGGAGCAGTTGGTTCGAGCGCCAGCTTATTAGCACCAATTCCTCTGTGGTGATCCAAAGGTCGTGGGTTCGATCCCCGGCCATGATAGAATTTCACACATGAGCTGAGGCCTGTGCTAAAGGATTAACCCGTTGTCCTTGTAAATCTGACCGGGTGGGTTGTCATGTCAAGGACCTGCGACATGACAATTCAGTGAGGCAGCACTATATCTGCTACAAGTAGGTCTCATCACGAAATGACTGAAATAATGTTGAAAGTGATGTAAAACCCCAAACAAACAAACAAAACTGTTATTATGAGAGTGATGGAGTTTAGCGCATCAACTATAAATCTAAATTCAGTTATTGTGTTATCTGGATTCCATCTATTGACTAAAGTGGGGAGAGAGAAGCTATTATAATTATAACAATTTACATATGAATCGCATAACTTTAAAATTATATAAACTAAAAAAGCACCATATCAGATGAGAAACCTTACAGCATATTGTTTTTTCTTGGATTCCATCTATAGACAACTTTAGGAGGAGGGGAGGATTTGCCGGTAGAAGAACAGGGGCTGGAGACATGGGACACAGTGCTGATTGTGTTGGCGTGCACAGCTGGTTTGGTTGGAGGGGTAGTAGCCACTGTTAAAATAAGGTATTATATAATTAAAATATTTGACTTATGTTATTGTTGCTGGCATAATTTTTCAGAATTATTTATAGCTTATACTATTCACTAAAAGTTCATAGATATGTTTATATTTTATACTTGGATGATTATCTTATTCTGCATGTAAGCTTTTCTGTGAGCCAATTAGGTTACATGGTCTGAAAGGGTTCTCTCCTTTTTCCAAGATATAATGAAAGTACGTGATATCATTTTAATATTTATGTAGGATATAGATTACCCAACCATAGACTCTTATATACAAGTATAGACAATCATGATATTTGGCAAAAGATCACAGAGGTTACAGAGTGCAAACGTGAAGGCCAACAAGTGCAAGCTGATGAGATGCATTACTCACCAAGCAGGAAGAAGACGTGATGCTTCAAGCCGGAAATACGCCAGGTGCTGCAGAGGAGCAACGCAGGCCGACGCTCATTAGTATGCACTTGGATCCAAATAAGAAGGCCCTGAAATCGCTACTCGGGGAGCAGAAACAACTTGCCTTGAAGATCCACGACACTCTGTCTCGTGACAGCCACTTGTATAGACTTGGGTGTTTTAACCAGCCTCAGGACTCTGTCAGTATTAGCATTTGGATATTTCATATATCACGCTCTTGCCCTGCCTTCCTAGCCAGATTCTAGTGTATACAGCACCGAATAAAGACAACTATTGTGCATTGTTTACACTGTGTCTGCAGTCCTTATTACCTCCCAAATCACATAGGTAGATTAGGTAGCTAGGTTAAGGCACCAGCTCACAGTCGCCAGCGAGTATAGTTCCTGATCCCCATAGGCCAGATTTAGGCGGATACGCAAAACCACTGTAACATTTATACATATGCACAAATGGAAGAATTTTCTTTTAGATTTATATAAAAATCCAAAACTGACAAAATTTTCTCATTTTTTGGTTAATACTTCAGTACAAAAATGCAATCAAAAAAATGGAATAAATGTGTTTTAGAATGATTTAATTTATCTACTCTTTCTTGAAAATAGAAATTTATGACAATAAATGTTTATAAGATGACTTTAAATTTATGAAATTATTTTGAAATCTGTATTCTTTAGTCCCACCATCTGCTGTCACTTTAACTTGATAAACATGTTAGGCCCTGAATCTATTTTGATGCAAAACATAGCTTGTACACACCACATTTGAGTACTTTCACAGTTTGGCTACAGCTATCACAAATGATATACAACACAATAAATGCAAAATGTATTTGCTGCTGTGCCCTATTTAATTTTTTAACCAACAAGAACCATTCGTTATTCTACTGTTTAACCCACAAAGTCAGTCATATTCTCTTATGTGAAAACATATCATGATTCTATCTTAATTTTGAAAGATCATTATTTCACTTTTTTTGATACGTAATACACCAAAATTTAACCAAAGCCATCCAAGCATATTCTTGTTACATGGCAGTTATCTGAGGTTTTGGTTTATGTTGTCATGTTTAGGTGATAATAGAAGTGGTAATATTTCCAGTCACTCTGTAAACAAACATATGCCTTGTGTGGTAATAAAAAAATGAAAACACAACCTATAAATACATCTTTAAGTCAATGTTTGATTAAAGATAGTAACAATATCTCTGACTATCACTTGACATATTATTTTTTTAATATCATAAATGACAAATTTTTCATTCAATTCTAGTCTTTCAACATCATCAACTGTTAAACCGAGTTTGGATTCAAATCAAATCGGAGTGGATGATCCTGAGAACCCACAAAGGTTTGTACACAACCAATCAAATAATATTATATATATATATATATTATAATATTGGACAATCCTCATGTTATGGCAGCAAATATGTAGTTTTTGATAATATAACAATTATTCAATCTTTACAGGCAATCAAATGATAATCAGACAAACAATGATGATAAGAAGACAAAAGATGATAATAATGATGATAATGATGATGATGATGATGACAATTAGAAGAAAAAGAAGCAAAAGAAATTTAATAAAAATTCAAAAGAAATGAAAAATAGTTCTCAGGAAACAAACGAAATCCATTCAAAGAAGACAAATTTTAGAGGAACATCTAAGGGAGAAAATAAAATCAAACATGATAAACCATCATCTAAAAAGACTAATCAACAGCATCGGAAGCAGTCAAATGAAAATTACAAAACAAATTGCACATTATCTGATGAAAAGAATTCTGAAAATTACCAAAAAATCTCTGAAAAAAACCGAATGTCTGATGAACTGAGAAAAGACAACAACAGCCAAAGTGTTAAGAAAAAATCACAAAACCAGTTAATAATAACCCAGAAATGAAATCTTAAAAGGTTAAGAGGCAATCTAAAGTTCTATTAAAAATCCTGTAAATGACAATATAACATCTGAGGAAATGGGCACAACCGAGAAGGGCTTGATCAGAAAATAGCTAACAGGAATTCTGAATATACCTTTGAATGCAACCAAATCTGAATTGACATCTATTAAAAAAGTGAAGAAATAAAAGGTTCTCCAAAAATCACTCCATTGAAGTATGGGAAACAACAGGGAAAGGTCTGGCAAATTCTAAAAAAAATCTCATGATAGCAGTTCTGAAAGATTCTGTGTAAATATAAGAGAAAAAGGGTTTCAAGAAAGTCACCAAACTGATAAGAGAGCACATGAAAAAATTGAAAGAAGAACATAGAGATATAACAGGTTTTCATTCATTTTTATTGAAGAGCGTTATGATAAATAATTTGTATGACACACTATGTCTCTCCTGTCATATTAATAATTATAAATTGATGATATAAGAAGAAAAATAAATAAATAAATAAAAATTGGAAAACATCTGTAAAATATATGTATGGGAGAAAAACAAGTTTAATATAGATCTCTTTCCATGTTTATGACATTATCATCTTGACCAATGGGTAAACATTCTAAGCTCAACAATTATAACATGAAAATAGAATTCACATGACTAATTCATTAGTTGTCATGACAGGCATGGCCTCATTGTTTTTGATTATTTTGTCAGATATAGAATTTAGACATATATTTCTCATTCAAACTCATTTATGTCCTTAAATGAGTTTGAATACTTAAAATATATGATATATAAAACAGATTATTTTTTCGATTTGGTTGTCGGCTTGTATTGAGGCATTTGAATGGTATAAGCAGTATTTCCCTATGAAATAATAATTATCATACAACTGACAAAAATATAGTTGAAACGAAGTTAAAATCTGCAATAAATATTTTTTGTATGGGTCAACTATTAATGTTGTTTGAGGCTTTCATGACATGTGTAGAGGTTATGTAGAACAGGACACTGTCAAACATACAATCTATCTACTTGAAATTAACCAATCAAACTCAATACACCTGTCAGGATTAATTACTTTTTAAATTGAAATAAACCCCTTCCATGCCCATCTTATGTTAATTACTACGATTAACAGTAACCAAATTTTGTTTGTTTGTTCACAAGCGTGATATGGATTACAAAGGTCACCTCATCTATACTGTCATATTTCAATGCATTATTTATATTATTTATTATATTTACCTTGCATATAGCAATATTGTATATTGGCAAGAGTGTATTTCAATATTGACATGTTTTGTTTTTTAATCATGATTTGATAGATATGTAAATTTCATATTATGTAAAAAGTACTTTACATCTGTCAGTTTTATTTTGCACCAGCATCCATTGACCTTAATGCAGTGACCTTAAGGTTTTCAATTAGGATTTAAATGTACACGATGTTAAATTAATCTTATATATTTACCTTGCATATATCAATATTATATATTGGCAATATTGGAGTGTATTTGAATATTGACATGTTTTGTTTTTTATTCATGATTTGTTTTCACATTTGATAGATGTCTTAATTTCATATTATGTAAAAATACTTCATATCTGTCTATTTTGCACCAGCATCCATTGACGTTAAGGCAGTGACCTTAAGGTCACAGGTTTTGTGAGTGAAATGTTGCATTGGTAACAAGATAAGATTTACATGACATCAATGAATATATCATCAAAACTGAATTGGGATCTTGTATTGAAAACCATAACCTATTTGCTAAACACATATCAGTTCATGTGTTTTAATTCAAGTCAACAGAACTATCGACCCATGGGTTGTTTTTATTGTTCAATTTCTTTTATTCAGAAGCATATTATATTTTTTCAATATATGCTCCCATCTTTGGGTTTTCCTCTTTTGTGCAAATGTTTTTTTTCCATTTTAATAATTTTGTTGCAGTACAATTAACAAGGAATAATAATCAAACATGTACATTCTTTATAGAAATTGATGTATAAAGTTTTTATTTGTACAAATTATTTTTTTGAATTTTGATTTTTGTTCCAGTACAATTAAAAAGGAATAATAATCAAAGATATCAAGATTGTATTTACCTTTTTCACAACAGCTTTGACAAATAGCTTAAATTGTTGCTTGTTTACGTTACTGGAGATAATGATCAAATGTGCTTTAAGTTTAGAATTTATATCATTGATCAAAGAAGAGTATATATTATAAATGTCCAAGAACATAATGTCAAAAGCCATTCCACATACACTCATATATCATATTAACAATATTAATACAAAGTCATTTAAAATCACATGATCATTTGAATCAAAATGACAAAATGACACCCCGGCAGCTTATAACCAGTTGGAGCCAAGCATCTATTACAGCAACATTACCAGATGAGATCATGCACAACCATATGGACCATGTTATGCCAAACATGAGGTATCCGTGACTACATGGTGTTACATAATAGCCAAGCATGACCAGATGATGTCATGCAATAGCAATATGTGACTTTATTTGGTCACGTTTATGCAGGACCAAATAAATGATTGGCTCCAAATGATACAGAAGTTGCACTTTTGCTCACTGCAAACTAACAAGAAGTTTAACTCTGCTCTTTATGGTGACTACTGTCTTGTCTTGTCCTGGTGTAGGGGTAGTTTCTCTCCTAGGTGACACTGTGCGAATATCCTCATATCAGCACACTGTTTATTAAATATAAAGCACCAGGAAAATTCACCAATACAGTGCCACACTTAAAAAAACTGACAGCAGTATATATACAACTTACTTAAAATTTACTCTCCTGTTTATGCTTGGATAAGCTCGTTTACTTCGATAAACATTTTACTGATAGCTGATATTTAATGGCTATACATTCAACTGATATACATGTTTAAACAGATAAACACTCATAAACTTGAACAGTATATATGGAGAACATTGCCTAACTACCATACACGCCACTGTTTATGTAAGGTTATATGACCTATCCTTCAACGTATATATCAGTTTACATGATATATAGAAGAGCTATCCTCCACTGGATATGTCAGTTTAAGTGATGTATACAGGGCTTAATTATACTGTTTATATGATATTTAAGGACCCTATCCTCTTGTATATTCCAGTTTATATGATATTTTCAGGACCTATCCTCTGTTGTATATGCCAGTTTATATGATATATACAGGACCTTTCTCCGACTGTATATGTCAGTTTATATGATATATACAGGACCTATCTCACACTGTATATGTCAGTTTATATGATATATACAGGACCTATCTCCGACTGTATATATCAGTTTATATGATATATACAGGACCTATCTCCAACTGTATATGTCAGTTTATATGATATATAAAGGACCTATCTCCCACTGTATATGCTAGTTTATGTGATATTTACAGGACCTTTCCCCCCGCTGTTTATGCCAGTTTATTTGACATTTACAAGACTTATCCCCACAGAATATGCCAGTTTATGTGATGTTTACAGGACCTATCTTCCACTGTATATGTAAGTTTATTCTACCTTTAAAAGACCTTTCCTGAATTATAAATGTCAGTTTATTTACCAGCACAATATGTAATTACCCCCAAAATGTACCACAAATATAACATTTTAAATTTATTATTGACAAACAACATAGCAAAAACTGATAAACAAGCCAGCTATCCTGAAAATATGCATATCGAAGGTTATATTTGTTGACCTTTTATATTAGGCCCTTTTTCAGATTTTAAGACAAACTGGTTCCTGTCTGAAAAGAAGCTTTCCTGAAAGTGAATAAAATGAATGGGATATTAAGTTATTTTATCTCTAATTGGTACACATACAATATTTTCTATCAGGCTCTGTTAGAATATTCCAGACTGGTGAAAGGTCATTGACCTTGTCTGACAAAACGCTATTGGCATTTTGCTTGACAAACGGTCAGTGCCCTTGCCTAAAATGTATAAAAAGTATAAAAATATTCATTTCTATATTTCCTAATGGTATACAATCATCCTAATCCCATCCCTTATAAGAAAAGGTCATTGACCTTACTTATTAACAAACTCTTCTGAAAGAAACAGTAATTGACACTTCAGAACTATCTGGGGTTTCATATCAAACCTCTTGTAAGAACAGACCATGCAAAGACTTGTAAAAGGTCATTGCCCTTGCTTGTAATCAATTTGTGCTGAAAAGAAACAAAAAATGAAAGGGTCACTTGAAGTATTATAATAGTGAGTTTGTCCTTGCTTAATATGCGTCTTTACTTTGTCACTGGCTCCCTTCTGAAAACAGTCACTGGCTCCTTTCTGAAAACAGTACAAAAACTGTTAAAAGGTCATTGACCTTCCCTTTTTATTAATAATTGACCTTACCTGGAAGGTCATTGACCTTCCCTTTTTATCAATTATTGGCCTTTCCTGGAAACAAACAGTCCTGAAATCTTAAAGAACAGGAATGATTTTAGTACATATATATCCTTGAAAGGTACGTGAAAAGGTCATTGATAACTGGTAAAAGGTCATCGACCTTGTTTAGTCCTGAAAGAAAAAAATGAAAGGGACATTTCTTTCATTTGCATGTGATGTGTTTTATCAGGATCCTGATATGAATGGTGCCCAGCCTGGTAGCTTGGTAAAAGGTCATTGACCTTGCCTGGAAACAAGCAGCCCTGAAATGAAAGAAAATACTGGTAGATTACAGTGGATGTCTCTTTGTTCAAACATTGTCCAAATCATGATGCTGAAAATTCCATGTAGATGGCATCTGGGTTAGGATAAAGTCTGGAAAAATATATATCCAAAATAACAGTTTAAATGTCTTTCCTTTGCAAAAACCTGTAACAAAGTGAGGCTTGTATTACACGTGTCAGCCTCTTGCTGGATGGTGGTTAGCATCCTGTGTAAGCATTTTGTAAACATGTCCTAACAGCTTGGGACACAAAGGAAGAATAGCTGTTTTCCCGCCACCAAGCCTGTCACCCCTCATTAGTTCTTCTAGGTCACTGCACTAAGGTACAATTAATCTTAGAGTAATAGTCAAAAGTTTGGGAAGCAGGGATAATCTCAGGCGGCAACCAAGCTTGGACACAAAGTTATCTCTGATCAGATGTTATCCCTGTGTTGTGGTTAGCGGCTCTCTCTGTTCTCTGTGGGGTATTTTTCCAACCTCTCCAACTTGTCACCTCAAGCTATATTACTCTAAGAATTAATTAACTCCTGTTGAGCAAGCCAGCACACTATCATAAAGATTTTATAATTGGTCCAGGATTCTCACTTTAACCTTCTTCAAATCATCACTACAGATTTGCCAAGTATAGTGATGATCAAGAATGATCTTGAATCTCATCAGATTTAAGTTCAATTCATTTCACTGCATCTCTGTGCTGTCTCACTTGCATCACAACATATAAATAGCTGCTGGATGTGGCTGGGATGAGCACTTAATTAACCTTGGTTGTCATGGCGACAGTCTCCATGGGGTATCAAGTGGGGTCAGGGCAAATTGTTGCTGACCCAATTTTCAAAAGGCCACCTACTAATTCACATATGAAAATTTCAAAACAGGGACGAGGGCCCATAGATGAGAAACCCATACCAGGACCTAAAGGCCAGAGGGTCTGGTGATTAAAACTTGTGGTGCAAGGCTAAAAGACGACACTTTTTTTATTTTGATATTTTCCCTGACATACAATCCAAGATTTGTCAATATTTTTGTTTCTAGTGCATATATATCTCCACTCTAAAAAGTCCTATCAGTATCTATACAACATAACAATCATGAAATAAGAGATATCTAAGAGATCTGAATGTTATATAATACCATAAAAGTGTTAAAACCGCCAGGCGCGATTAAGACATTTTATACTCTTTTTGTCACTTACTATTCAAGATTTGCTAATATCTTGGCTTGTAGTGAACATTTTTTCAATCTGAAAAGTCCTATCAGGGCCTATCAGTATCTAAACATCAACAAAATCATGAAATAAGAGATATCTAAGAGATCTGAATGTTATATAGTACCATAAAAGTGTAAAAAACGTCAGGCGCGATTTAGACATTTTATATTCTTTTTGTGACTTACTGTCCAAGATTTGCTAATATCTTGGCTTGTAGTGAACATTTTTTCAATCTGAAAATTCCTATCAGTATCTAAACATCATAAGAATCATGAAATAAGAGATATCTATGAGGTCTGAATGTTACATAGTACCATAAAAGTGTAAAAAAACGTCAGGCGCGATTTAGACATTTTATACTCTTTTTGTCACTTACTATCCAAGATTTGCTAATATCTTAGCTTGTAGTGAACATTTTTTCAATCTGAAAAGTCCTATCAGTATCTAAACCTCATAAGAATCATGAAATAAGAGATATCTAAGAGATCTGAATTTTATATAGTACCATAAAAGTGTAAAAAACGTCAGGCGCGATTTAGACATTTTATACTCTTTTTGTCACTTACTATCCAAAATTTGCTAATATCTTGGCTTGTAGTGAACATTTTTCAATCTGAAAAGTCCTATGGGTATCTTAACATAATAAGAATCATGAAATAAGAGATATCTATGAGATCTGAATGTTATATAGTACCATAAAAGTGTAGAAAACGTCAGGCGCGATTTAGACATTCTATACTCTTTTTGTCACTTACTATCCAAGATTTGCTAATATCTTAGCTTGTAGTGAACATTTTTTCAATCTGAAAAGTCCTATCAGTATCTAAACATCATAAGAATCATGGAAAAAGAGATATCTAAGAGATCAGAATGTTATATAGTACCATAAAAGTGTAAAAAACGTCAGGCGCGATTTAGACATTTTATACTCTTTTTGTCACTTACTATCCAAGATTTGCTAATATCTTGGCTTGTAGTGAACATTTTTTCAATCTGAAAAGTCCTATCAGTATCTAAACCTCATAAGAATCATGAAATAAGAGATATCTAAGAGATCTGAATTTTATATAGTACCATAAAAGTGTAAAAAACGTCAGGCGCGATTTAGACATTTTATACTCTTTTTGTCACTTACTATCCAAAATTTGCTAATATCTTGGCTTGTAGTGAACATTTTTCAATCTGAAAAGTCCTATCGGTATCTAAACATCATAAGAATCATGAAATAAGAGATATCTAAGAGATCTGAATGTATTTTAGTACCATAAAAGTGTAAAAAAACGTCAGGCGCGATTTAGACATTTTATACTCTTTTTGTCACTTACTATCCAAGATTTGCTAATATCTTAGCTTGTAGTGAACATTTTTTCAATCTGAAAAGTCCTATCAGTATCTAAACATCATAAGAATCATGGAAAAAGAGATATCTATGAGATCTGAATGTTATATAGTACCATAAAAGTGTAAAAAACGCCAGGCGCGATTTAGACATTTTATACTCTTTTTGTCACTTACTATCCAAGATTTGCTAGTATCTTGGCTTGTAGTGAACCTTTTTTCAATCTGAAAAGTCCTATCAGTATCTAAACATCATAAGAATCATGAAATAAGAGATATCTAAGAGATCCGAATGTTATATAGTACCATAAAAGTGTAAAAAACGTCAGGCGCGATTTAGACATTTTATATTCTTTTTGTGACTTACTATCCAAGATTTGCTAATATCTTGGCTTGTAGTGAACATTTTTTCAATCTGAAAAGTCCTATCAGTATCTAAACATCGTAAGAATCATGGAATAAGAGATATCTAAGAGATCTGAATGATATATAGTACCATAAAAGTGTAAAAAACGTCAGGCGCGATTTAGACATTTTTTCAATCTGAAAAGTCCTATCAGTATCTAAACATCATAAGAATCATGAAATAAGAGATATCTATGAGATCTGAATGTTATATAGTACCATAAAAGTGTAAAAACTGCCAGGCGCGATTTAGACATTTTATACTCTTTTTTCACTTACTATCCAAGATTTGCTAATATCTTGGCTTGTAGTGAACATTTTTTCAATCTGAAAAGTCCTATCAGTATCTAAACATCATAAGAATCATGAAATAAGAGATATCTAAGAGATTTAAACAGAAACCTTGTTTTGCTCAGATGACACAATAAAGCTCCTGCTTACACATGTTTGCCCTACAATTGAGAGTGCCAGATACATATATTCAAAGCATGAAGAATGTTATAAACTTCATGTTTACACAAGGGGTTTGTGGCAGGAAACACTTAATTATTACCAGATAACAATCCCCCACTGGTTCACCATTTCAAATTTTAAGGAGTGGCAACGTTCATATCATGCTTCAATTATCTACAGTGCAAGTAAACATACAGTATATGTAGCTTTATATTACATCATATATATCCATAAGTAAACTTAGAAAGTATAAAAATGTTTACATTCACAGTTCATAAACAAGACTAATCGTATGCAGTATACAAAGGTTTCCAATATTGTACCTTATCAGAGGTAAACATATTAAGTTTAGAGATGTATATGTAGACAGTGCATAAACAGTGTTAAACATATGCTGTATATGAATGTTAGCTTATGTCAATCACAACCAGAAGTAAACTTAAAAAGTATAGACATGTTTACACACAAACTTGATAAACAGGAGTATACTTACACATTACACAAAAGTTTATTTTTATCATATATAACCAGAAGTAAACTAAAGATTTATATGACAGTTTACTCATAGCATACCTAATCAGGAGTAAACTGTTGAATTCTAGCAAAGCTAAATATGATGATAAAGTTTAGGATGCTTTACGCTGCCAGTTTAGTCTTGTGGTTACTGATATGTAGTTTACATATGTATATATGAAACTTGAAGAATAAGAGGGCTTAAACATATAGAGGATATCTTTGATTATATGGATCTTGGCACAGTGTGAATGCCCTTGAGTCCATACAACTGTTTGTTTGTCAGAGACTGAAGGCAGAGTCTGAGACCTTATATCTCCTGTCTGGCATCCTCTAACATTTGTCTGGAACTACCTCCAGACATCTTTTCTCCCCTACATACCTTTTCCGGTGAATCTTCGGACACAAACAAGCTGCTACTGACCTGCCATTTTCTCTTGTTGTGCTTGGCTATGCTCACTGTTTTCAAATCACTGATGTCTACATATACATCTTTAAGTTTACTTGACAAAACCAATTGATATCACCACATCAAGGCCACTCATGCCTGGATGGACAGATACTTTATTTACCAGGCTTGGGTTTGTTGTACGGACCAGATCTAGCCTGTTTCCTTCCCTGTTTGAGCGTGGGTCTACTTGTATGAAGCAATGTTTGGTAAGACCTCAACCATTGCTGTATTCAGGCCAATCCCATATGCAGGGCTTTGGCTTATAAGACGTATACTCCCAAATGATATCTGGTACATTGAAATCACCTGTTAGTAATATATTAGGGGTATTTGTGCCAGACTGGGTGGATAATCTTTCCAAGAGATGTGTTTAGTTCATGGATGTTAGATCTGGTTCTATCTATTCACCTATAGTAACATCCTATGAATAGTGGTTTAGTCTTTTCTCCATATATCATACATGTAGTCAGGGTGGATGACACAGTCTCAATAGTGGTCAATGTGGGATTCAGTTATGCATAATATATCAGGGTAATTATGCTCGGTTATTAGTTCCTGTAGCTTCAATTGCTTTTTAATTGAGTTTAGGGCTCTACAGTTCACTGTCATAATCTTAATATGCTTTTGAATATTTTGTTTTTTTCTCCCTTGCTTTGGTTTTGTGAGGTATGTTTTTCATAAATTTTGATCTTCTGATCTCTCACTTATCTATCACTGTGACCGATATACGTTATATGTATAATATGTATATGCCAAATGAAATTATAGTAAAAAATAGATATACTACCTTCATTTAACCCTCTCCTTGCTGTCTTTCTTGAACCCTAGGGCCCAGATGCTGATCATCAACAATTAGAAACCATTGTTCGTCGAGCTGATATTGTTCAAGGGCCAACTGTTGCTGTCCTTACGCCTTCACCCCTAATGACTGCACAGTAATTTGGGACTTTTACGTATTGAGGGTGGGGTAGCCTAAAAGCCCAATCCTTCCTCAGGGTTTGACGTATTGAGGGTGGGGAAACCTAAAAGCCCAATCCTTCCTCAGTGTGTGACATATTGAGTAGGGCAGGACTGCTGCACTACCTTTTATTTTTATAATAAATAGGGTTACAGATAATATACTACCCTGTGGAACACCCATTTCCTGATCAAATGCATCAGAAAGTGATGAACCAACTTGGACCCTGAACTGTCTATTTGACTAAAAAATTGAATAAAAATGGGTAAACGACCCCTTAATCCCATATCATATAAATCGCTCATTATTCCAAATTTCCATGTAGTATCGTATGCTTTCTCTAAATAAAAAAAAATACTAACCACATGTTCGCCCTTATAAAAACCCTCTCGTATAAATGTTTCTAAATATACCAGATGATCAATGGTACTTCGCATTTTTCTAACGCCACTCTGTGCAACAGAAATATAAGCTGCAGTTTCTAAAAACCAAACTAAACGCTCGTTAATCATTCGTTTCATTGATTTACAATACAACTTGTTAGCGCAATGGGACGATAATTATTGGAATCTGACGAGTCTTTGCCAGGTTTGGGAATGGGAATGATAGTGGCTTCACTCCATGAAGGAGGAAAATAACCACTTTCCCAAATATTATTAAAAATATCCAAAAGATGCCCAAGTGTTTGGTCAGGGAGGTGTTTGAGGATTTGATAGTGTATATGAACAGGTCCAGGAGCGGTATCATGTAACGTAATCTTTCCAACTTTTTCTTTTGCTTATTTTAATGATATAATGGGCTTTAGCTCTTACTATACGGAATTGGTGCAAATTATATTGAGTTGGATGTCGAATTAATTTTTTAAAATGTTTTTTCCATCCTTGACAGCTTTTTTGCACTCATAATTAAACCAGGGTTTTTCTTTAATTTTAGAATTTCGCTTTGATTTGGGAATACACCCATCAGCAATATCATACAATGTATCCGTAAAAACTTGAAGAGGATCATCTACATTGTTAAAAATTTCTGAAGTTATTTTATTAAAACAGGATGTTTGAAATTTTGCCCAATCGGCTTTATGAAATTTCCACGTAGGGATTCGTTCGTCTGGTGGAGGAAAATGGTTATTTAGAATAATGGGGTAATGATCACTACCCCATTGATCTTCCTCGACTTCCCAGGAATAGTCTAAAAATAAATTTGGAGTGCACATGGAGAGATCTATTGATGTTAAAGAGCCTGTAGCAGTATGTAAATATGTTGCAGAATTGTCATTCCAAAGGCACAAACTATTTTTGTTTAAGAAATCTTCTATTATACGTCCTTTGGCATCAGTATTATTTCTGCCACCCCAAAGATAGTTGTGAGCATTAAAGTCACCAACTAGCATATATGGTTGTGGCAACTGAGTTATTAGGTTATTTAAATCTGTAATATTAATTTGTTCACTTGGTTGTAAATATACTGAACATATTGTCAATGTATTGTGCAAGGTACTCCTAACAGCAGAAGCTTGTAAATTAGTATTTAATGTTACTTTACTTTGGGGGATACAGGATTTAACAAAAACAGAAACTCCGCCATGTGCTCGGTCCATAATGTCAATTGAATCGACTTTATTATAAGGTACATATCCCTTAAATGTTGTGGAATTATCTTTGAATTTAGTTTCTTGTAAACAAATTACCAATGCATTATATTTTTGGGCTAATAACTCCAGTTCTGGCCTGTTTGCCTCAAATCCTCTACAATTCCATTGTATGATATTGTCGATAGCCATATTAAGAATAATGAGAAAAAATATATGATCTAACATAATCACTTGTTAATTTATGATTATGCTTCGAGTGCACAGGAGTAAAATACATATCCGGAGGATCACCTGTGTCCATCCTTTCTAAGGATTTAGTTCTATTTTTATTTTACTTTTAAATTGTTCTTTGATTTCATTTTTGTCTGATTTATGTACTGGTCTATTACTATTGATACTGTTATTACTAGATGATGTAGAGGGAGTTTGTGAAGAGGGTTTAGTGGATGTTGTTGTTGGTTGAGTTACTACTGGGATAGTGGGTGTCTGAGTCTGAGTAGACATTGCTGAAGATTTAGAAGATTTTGTAAAAAAGGAATTATATTTGTCATTGATTAGGCATGTAATTTCGATCTGAATTGCTATTGATTTTGTTTCTTTAGGTTTTACAGAGCTGGCATAAGATGTCTTTGTTGTGTTCAAACTTTCTACTCACTTCCATGCCTCTGGAAAAGGTATATTCTCAGTATGTCGTATTTGCTGAATTTCCTTCTCTTTTAAAACGGAAGGACAATTCCGCAAATACGATGGATGATTGCCTTGGCAATTGACACATTTTATTATATTTGAAGAATAATCGTCTCCACTGTGCTGAGCGGTACATTTTGGACAGGTTACATCACCTTTACATCGATCAGATCCATGTCCATACCTCTGACACTTGAAGCAGTGCAGAGGGTTTGGAATTAATACATCAACTCCAACGTTCAAATATCCAGCTTTAATAGATGTTGGGAGCTGCGCTGCTTCAAATGTCAGAATTAACGTATTGATAGGAATTTTGACACCATCCTTTTTTATAAATACCTGCTTGCATTGAACAACATCCTGGTCTTTGAGCTCATCCACTATCTCCTTCTCAGAAACTCCCACTAAATCTGGGCATCTGATTACTCCTTTTTATTGTTGAGAGTTTTGTGAACCGTTATAATAACAGGAACTGTGGCCAACATTCGGCATCGTATTAGATTGTCCGCAATCAACAATTTATTTCCCATCTTTTTTACAGTTTTTGGTACCCCGGCATTGCCTTGTATCCCCTTTGCAATTGCAAAGGGGGATATTTTCGCCAGGGTATGTTCAGCGTCAGAACTTGACACCATCCTTTTTTATTTTTTAAAAATCAAGGCCATCTTTTCTCATTCATGTTCAAATCATTGTCCGAGTCCGTTTCCGTATCTGCCCTTTGTCTTTTTTGTTTGTTTGATGCCATGTATGTTTTGTTCATTATTCATTGCCCATGTTCCTAAGCCTTACTCTGACTCCTATTTTAATAATAGGGAGTTATAGATATGGGGCAGAGCCATCAGCACACCTATAAAACTCGGCTACATTAGACAATATACTCAAGAATACATAATATGTACGCCGGATTGACCCGTTTCAGCAGTCAAGCTCCACATATCTGTTGAGCTAATCTCGTGAAAATTGTTTTAATATTTTGATAAGTGTGTAGAAGTCACCATATATTTCATCTTAATGGAAAATTTAACAAAAATATATTAAATATACCAAATTTAAATCATATTTACTTTAAAATTAGTTTTTGGAAATTGGAAAAATGTGTGGAGCTATATTCCACGACGATATCAGGCCCTAAAGTCCTCCATGTGTAGGGTGAATATTTGGGTTAAAACAGGTGTGTTGCAGCTGGACCGGTATAACTGCCAAACCAGTCCAGTGCTCAACCTGCAGAACTCCATATCCTCCCCTTATAGGTCGCACCTCACGGCAAACAAGGCGCCATGGTTATTTTTTTCGTTCGCCTTTTACGAACTGACAATAAAACCAGGGAGTAAAAAAATCAGAGAACCATTCTAACCCCAGGCCCACATTGGGCTGTCTGGTATAAAGCTAGTCAGAGTGATAATGAATATGTATATGAATAGCAGTGCACAGGTGCATTGGGATGGCCATACATCCAACAGTTTTAATGTTTCCAATTGTGTTAAACAAGGGTCTGTTATATCTCCATTGTTGTTCACATTATATATTGATGACTTGATTGAGAAACTTCAGACTAGTGGATTTGGTTGTATGATTGTTAATAAATATTATGGTTTACTGGTCTATGCAGATGATATATTTTTACTATCTCCATCAGCCTGTGGCTTGCAAAAGATGTTGAATGTTTGCAATGAATTTTCTATGAACAATGGACTTCAGTTTAATACTAAAAAAACACAGTGCATTCATTTTCACACATAGAAATGTAATGTACCAATTACTCAAATGGTGCTTAATGGTGATGTGCTTGACTGGCATAAAGATGTTGATAATATAGGGTCACACAGATCCTGGCAACAGAGAGAAGACCTAAGAATTGTGGCATGGCATGAACTTCACAATTCCATACCAGAAACATTGCTGCCAATGTCTAGACAACAGGACTAATGAGCAAATGCAATTCCCATAGTTTATCAGATATATGATCAAATTTCCTGATCTTACCAAATACACGTGTTGCAGAGTTCTGGCAGTATTGTCGTTTCCTGGTGATTGAATTAGGGTAACAAGCTCGGGAGACTACTTCCCAGAGACAAGCTCAGAGACCATTTCCATAACCCAGAGGTGATGTCAGTATTAGTTTTTCGTCTAGACAGGCGGTTATATTTCTAATGTGATAATCTCCTTTTTTAAGCCTTCATATCCATTTGTGAATAAAAAAGTGACACCCATGTCAACCACAGACTCATTTGGTGAAATGTCCAATCTTTATAGTATTTATGTCATAGTTGACAGCAGTATTGGGTCTATCAGCATAAATCAGCATCTGAGTTTTGCTATTTATTTGCGTTTTATTTGAAATTAGAAAGGTCCTCACCTCACAAATGCAATTTTCCAGTTTCATACTTATCCCAGATGGCAAGTGTCCTCTGGTGTTGATGTGTGTGTTGGTGGTGAGTGTCCTCTGGTGTTGATGTGTGTGTGTTGTTGGTGTCCTCTGGTGTCTGATTTTCTAAACATCAGTGAAAATTACAGTTTTGTTTAATTAAATGTCTATATATTTTGTTTTATTAAATGTCTATATATGCCTCACATACTTTCAGGCATAGGAATATTTGCTGTATTCTCTAAGTGAATAACACATAGAATATTGATTCCTTAAGGTTTTACTCCCAGATATTTGCACAGTAATTATTGTTTAGATTGGGTGACATATACATGTAACGAAGCTTGCAATAATAATAGTTTTGCTGATGACCCTTTGTCCATCATTGCAGAGACAAACAAAAGTAAACTTGTCAACTTCATTCATGATTTGGTGCCATTAAGTTGAACAAAGTCATAATAATAATAATAATAATAATAATAATAATAATGATAATAATAATAATAATAATAATAATAATAATAATAATAATAATAATAATAATAATAATAATAATAATAATAATAATAATAATAATAATAATAATAATAATAATAATAATAATAATAATAATAATAATATTGATAATAATAATAATAATGATAATAATGATAATAATGATAATAATAATAATAATAATAATAATAATAATAATAATAATAATAATAATAATAATAATAATAATAATAATAATAATAATAATAATAATATTAATAATATTAATAATATTAATAATAATAATAATAATAATAATAATAATAATAATAATAATAATAATAATAATAATAATAATAATAATAAAGCTTCTATAGCGCTATATCAGACGAAGTCTGCTCATGGCTCTTACGCAGATAGTGTTCTCATAACAAATGAGTCTTTAACTGCTTTTTAAAGCAGTCAACCGTCTTACAATTTTTCACTATAGGGGGCAGGGCATTCCAGACTTTAGGTGCATATGCTGCAAATGCCCTATCACCATATGTTTTTAAATTAACTTTAGGAACAATATATTCATTTTTTTGGGCAGATCTTAGGTTTTTTTTCACTTGTTTTTATGTTCAACAAGTTATTTAGATAGTCAGGGGCCCTGCCATTTTGTATTTTCCATGTGAGGAGAGCAATTTTAAAATCAATTCTAGCCTCAACAGGTAGCCAATGCAGGTCCATAAGTTTTTTTTGTATATGATCCCTCCTACTTAATTTTCCTACTTCCCTAGCAGCCGCATTTTGAAGCTTTTGGAGTTTTGCCAATTCACATCTAGGCATGCCAGCCAGTAAGGAATTTCCATAATCTAGTGTAGAGGAGATAAATGCATGTGCAAATGTTTTAGAGGTTTTTTCATTTATGCAGTTTCTAATCCTAGCCAGATTTTTTAAATGATAATATCCATTTTTGCATATTTTCCTAATTTGGGGCTTCATTGATAGCTCCTGATCTATGAGGACACCTAGATCTTTGAGCTTACTCGATCTAGGGATGTCAGAGGATCCAACCTTAATTTTCTCAGGGATATTTCTTTTCTTAATGTCCATCGTCTTCCCACAAATCAGCATCCCTGTTTTTCCGTCATTCAGCTTCATTTTATTGGTAAGCAGAAATTTTCTAATTTCATCTATACATTTTTCTATTTCCCCCAAAGATGATTTTATACCAGAGGTAGACTTCGGGTCAAGACTAATGTATATTTGCGTATCATCAGCATATACATGGTGTTTCAGACCATATTTATCAATTATATCTGATAGGGGTTCCATGTATGCTGTGAACAAAATAGGGCCGAATACAGAGCCTTGGGGTACCCCATACTTTATATCCATGTTCTCTGATCTGTCACCATCTATCGTGACACATTGCCTCCTTTCTGATAGATAAGATCTGAACCATTTCAGCGCCATACCCCCAATACCACATCTTTTATCAAGCCTATTTAGTAATATATCATGGTCAATAGTATCAAAGGCCGCTGACAGGTCTAGTAGTATGAGCATTACCGTCCTGCCATTATCTATATCCATCAGTATGTCATTTTGGACTTTCAACAATGCTGTTTCTGTGCTGTGAAATTCCCTATAAGCTGATTGGAACATACTCTGAATACCATTATGTACCACATGTCCAACAAATTGTATAGCCACAGCCCTCTCAATTAATTTTGAGAGATAGGCCAGATTGGACACAGGTCTATAAGTTTTCTTAATTAGTTCCAGACCTAACTTTTTAATTAACAGTCTTATTATTGCTTCCTTCAAACTATCAGGCATGTTTCCCAGCGTAATAGATTTATTTATGATTTCTGTAATTAATGGTATCAATTTCTCCAAGCATTCATTTAGCAACCACGTGTGTATGGGATCAAGTTCACATGACTTCTTTGCTGCTTCTTTTAATAAGTTCCTAACTTCTTCTGAGTTAAGGGGTTTGAAATGATTTAGTCTTATTGTGAATTTTGGCTCCTCGACTACAGGATCCAGATTCAGGCAACATGTATCCATGATTTTAATTCATCAAGAATCTTTTTTTCATTTGTTTCATTTATCCATGTTTCTGTTATCGATATCATTTTCATTTATATACATATTAACATGTTCAGTTTCATTGCCAATACTTTGTGCATTCGATACTGCAATAGTTAAATCTTTAATTTCTACTTTATTTTTATTTTTTTCATTGTGCTTTCTATTATTTAAAATTGCCGTTGGGTTTAAGATACGTGAAGCATGCAATGTGAAGGCAGGGTCATCGGTCACGTGTTCGTCTGGGTCAACATTTACTTTTAAAAGTAAAGAAATATTACTTGTGATCTTAGCATTAAAATATGACGACTATTAAGAGATTGCTGCATAATGAGAACAAGCTGGTCTCTTCAAATTTTTTTGAGAAATGACAGCTCAGATGTTTCACAAACTTTTGGTCATATCTCGATGAAAAATGGCTTGTAAACTTGCCATTAGCACCAAAGTATTTATCACAACTTACAGAATTTCGCAGAACACAGTGGACAGTTCAGGAAAGATAACATTGCAGATATGGTCCAGAACTTACTTGGCAAAATGATGTCTGGAAATATATTTCGTTGACCATAAATAGTGACCGGTAGAGACCATCTTATTTTCAGGTGAAAATGTGGAGAATCTACCGCAACCTTTCATTATTCTACCATAACCTTTTATTAAATCTACCATAACCTTTTATAAACCTACCATAACCTTTTTTTAAATTTGCCACAACCTTTCATAAATCTACGATAACCATTTATAAATCTATCATAACCTTTTATAAATCTATCATAACCTTTTATAAATCTATCATAACCTTTTATAATTCGATCATAACCTTTTATAATTCTATCATAACCTTTTATAAATCTATCATAACCTTTTATAAATCTATCATAACCATTTATAAATCTATCATAACCATTTATAAATCTATCATAACCTTTTATAAATCTACAACAGCCTTGTGTTACATATGCAGAAAAGTGGAAAATCTACCACAACCTTTTTAAAAATCTACCACAACCTTTTTATAAATCTACCACAACTTTTTTTTATAAATTTACCACAACATAAAGTTACCACAACATAAGTTTACCACGATCTTCATCAATCTACCATCACCTTTATAAACCTACCACAACCATACATAAATCTATCACGACCCCCAAATACCTTTTATAAACCTGCCACAACCTTTTATAAACCTTCCACAACCTTTAATAAATCTGCCACAACCTTTTATATTTCATTTTTATATTGACTTTATTTTCAGTTTATTTTCAACATTAACGTTTTCTTCAATTGAGTATAATATGTACTTTCATAAGTTTCCCACTAATAAGTTGTTATTATAGATATTGTTTCAAAAGAGCTCAGCATATCAAAGTTTCAAATTTAAAAATTGTTCTAATATTGTACATTTTGAACGGACTTTGGTGAATAAAGACTCTTTGAACTCGTTTTTGGAAGACGCAGATGATAGAACAATGAAATTCACAACAAAATGAATGGAAATAGGAGTTTTATTTTCAAAGTCATTCAAAAGTCACTTCCAGGTCACTGCCAATGTTTTATAAAATGTTTTATAAAAATAACCTGCAAAGGCCAACATTCCGGCACGTGTCATTTATAGATGTATCTCACATAGTAAAAGCGTTATAGGCCTATGTCTGTCATTTCTACTCATGCAAATTGCCTAAAAAGCTCCAACTCCTTGTCATCAACTTCAAGGGAAGCAAAGATTCTTCTGTCCTCGCCAAATTAGTTGGAGTTCTATTTGGTCATGCATGGTCGTGACAGAATAAGGTCATGCATTGCAATTACATTACTTCACCTTGTCCTAATAGTAGTAGCATTTCGTGGCACTATTTGATCATGCATGCCTTATATGTGGAACAATATGGTCACGCAACAGCCATGCGTGATCTTATTTGGTCACGTTCATGCATGACCGAATAGATATTCAGCTCCAACTGTTAACATAATAAATGCACTGCATTTATAAGAGAAATCCGTATATTTTGACAATTGTGAATTATACTAACAATATTGGCGACAACATTGAAATGTTGTAATATAGACATCTTGATTGATATTCCCAAGAAATTACTATTCTACATTTCAAATATTCACTCGTCCATTTTCAATAATCCAAGGCTGTATCTGTCTTTAAATACAAAAAACTGTCAGTCTTTACTGGATGCCATGCCATCCCGATATAAGCTCAAAGAGTGTTTCCCTCCCAAAATTTTATAGCTTGAAAGCCAATGGGAACAAACTCTTGCTGTGTATATGAAGGTGTCCACCAAGTGCTAATCTATAGAATGCTTCCTAATTGCTTCAAAACTATTTCCGTTGACTGACTGAGATTTAGCCCCTTCCATCAAGGCCAATACTTTCACAGCATAGAAAATGTCATAAGGGACGATAACAGTTAATTCCTCTCAACGAATACAGTAAGGTATGTTGTTTTTTTTTCAAACATTAATATTAAGAAAATAGATTGCTGAGAAGTTATTTACAACCTAATATCTTTCTTAGAATCTCGCACAATTCACTGGACTCCAGTATTTGAATGCCAAATGAATTTATTTTTTAATAATATTCTATAGTATAGGTTGTTCCCTCTGAGATTCTCTCTATAAAATAAGCGTAGAAGCCGTAGATCCTGTGTTCTCTTATTAATTCATACCCACCTGAGATAGAAGTGACCTTTCCCTGTGAACTCGCAGACGACATTGAACCCACTTCCGCTGCGTCCTTGTCTCAGCATTATAATTGACAGGGATCACCTTTTTACATTTCTCATTTATCATACTTCTATAAAGATAACACAACTAAATCAATATATGTAACATTAAGCATTCCCTCCAAACCTTCATTTAGCAAAACAAACACGCTTCTTACCAACTTGAATATTTAAGATACGTGTATACACAAACAGGAGATACGATTTTTATGCGACTGAAGTCATTTTATTTGGAATGAACCATCAAGCACAAATCGGGCGTGGAGCGCTAACCATAATAAAGTCACCAGCTTTGAATATAGTTAAAAATGAGAGGCCTAAATTGGCAGGGAAAAGATATTGACATTCATATATGAAGCTGCTGGACAATGATTTTTATTCTTCAGCCGGGAAAATATATTTTACATTATAGAAATTTTAATTCTACTATGAATCTAAAGAACCATTATGGAGGAATTGAGACATCATCAAAGAATTGATCTTTGCAGATGTGCACGCTTAATTAGTCATTGTGATGTAAGGCCATACCTATGATCAAAGTACAGAATCATTGTTTCCACATCTCAGCCTTTTAGGGATGTTTCTTGCAGCACTTTAGTCTGCAAAAGTAATAATTATTTTAAACATTATTTTTTCAGTCATATAATAATACATTGGAGAATAATACACTTACAGAAAAATACCGTTTCTGAACTCGTAAGAACAATAAGACAAGTATAAATGTTTAAAGTCGATTTTATTGTTATATCATTTCATTCAAACGCGGATGTAAATCCAAGGTAAAACAAAATGTCATTTTCTTTCTAACATATTCGCAATAATATCTCAATTAATATGACACTTGCAGAATTCAAATAGGTTCCAAGAAATCCCAATCAATAATGAGGGATCTAACCTCCAGAGTGATCTTAATGCACACCAAATTAATAAAATTGATGATTATAGTATTTATAAGATATGCAAAAAAATAAAAATAAACAGAAAACTTCCCCTTTAGCATTGCCCAGAGTTTTGGTTCACTGAGGAGTTCATAGATTTATATTTATAAGAAAAATCAAATGATATGCTATTAATTATTGCTTGGCATGTACTTCCCCTTAGAGAAATCATACACATTTCAACCAGTATTCGACCATCTTGATTTCTGTTCTGAGTGAACTAATTGAGTACATATCAACACACTAGCCCTCTATGAAACTATCATCCTACCAGATTACTTTCCATATGACTGTGTCTGGACATTATATGACACACTTCATATTTAATATAAGTATTTACATGTTTATCTTTTTTACCTACCTACAGAGAATCAACTAAAAATGGTGTCCCAGATTTAAATGAGATGTGAGTTACAAAATTTTAGTGCTTCTTTTGATCTTTTTGCATTACTTTTGATATCATCCTAGACAAACAATTGTTTGGAACTTTTAGTCCATAAATTTAACTTAGGCTCCTGTGTGAAATTACTGAATATCTTCCTACATAACATATTGAATTGAATTGTTTTTGTAAACGCAGAAAATATAAACAAATAATGACCTTATATAAAACAGGATCTTATTTGAATGATAAACAAATAAATAAATATAAACAAATAATGACCTTATATAAAACAGGATCTTATTTGAATGATAAACAAATAAATAAATATAAACAAATAATGACCTTATATAAAACAGGATCTTATTTGAATGATAAACAAATAAATAAATATAAACAAATAATGACCTTATATAAAACAGGATCTTATTTGAATGATAAACAAATAAATAAATATAAACAAATAATGACCTAATATAAAACAGGATCTTATTTGAATGATATGAAAGTCCGAACATATAAAATTGCGAAAATGATAATGAAAAATAAACAAAATAACATGACTTTATACAGAAAACAAAGATGGATTCAACATATTTGGGCTAATTTTGAATAATGACACATCAGCAAAGAAACTGTAGCATAGGGCCAATTTCAGTTTTTAAAAAATGCTGTGACCCCAAAGATGTCTGTCTTCAATGCTAAAGGTCCAGGCTTTGAATCCCGGGTGAATTACAATTATCATGCTGAAGGTGAAATCCTCATATTGTTTTGTCTTTTTCAAATGAAGAAGAATATAAAAATATTGAAATGACTTAATACTGAAAAGAGAGGAAACCTTTATATTGGGATTCAAATTGAGCAATATGCACATATTCAATCATTTTATCTTTTTTTTGGCAAAAAAGATAAAATGAACAATAATGACTTCATATAAAAAACAAATATGAAATCTTCATATTGGGGTATTATCTGAACAACATGCATATCAGAACATATGGAATTGAATAGGCTTTTTGCAAAAATAGAAAATATAAAAAAGTAGTAATTTTATACTGGAAACAAATATAAAATCTTCATATTCCAATTTTATTTGTGCTCATATCTTTAAAAGAAACTATAACATCGGTCCAATTTCAAGATTTTATCATAGATTTTAAACGATAAAGTTGGTCATGAGGCCAACCTTGAGCTTGTATGAATATATCTAGTACAATGCAATAGTTCCAAATGTTTCAGCATCACAGAAGAAAAAGGCAAGGATCCTAAGGGTGATCTCGACAACGATCGCAGTCCCTTCCAGGTGTTTCAGCATCACAGGTCTGATGATATGCCTTAACCTTTTCTCAAGGTAAGATACTCTCCATTACAAGTAGTAATTATCAATGGAGGCACAACATCGCAAGATCAAAAGGGACATCACAGTTGCTGCATTGGCCATTGTTATGATGATGCCATATAGGTGCAAGTTTTTTTTGCTACCTCTGCAGACCTATATTTGATACCATGGAATTCCCCAAGTTATAGATACTTATAAATACAAAAATATCATTAAATCTAAATTGACCAATATCAGGTTATAAACCGTTATCAGGTGCCCGGCACATTAACTTACCAATTGTTTATGATTATTGATGACTTGTGCCATTAGAGAGTCCTGATATGAGAGAGTCCTGTTATGGAGGGTAATGGCAAGATTGCTCACTTAACATTTAACCTCGATCCACATTTCAAAATAAATATGGACTTGACTTATCAAAGGTGTTATAACAATTCACCAACTCTTAACAAATACCTAGTGTATACAATGCTCATTCTTGAATATATTCCATCAGATTGGTATATTATTTATTCCTGAACAAGATCATGATGGAAATCAACATCTCACATGTCACCTATATGTGTCTTTGTCTGATTCCTAGTGAGATCACCCAAAAATGCATGTGCTCACATGTGCACCTCTTGAAAATGGTGTCAATGCCTCCAAAATAGCTATCCAGTTTCACAGTTGTTTAAATAAAATTTGTATATTATTTAAATAAATTATCAAATTAAATATTGCAATCATTATTTCAATTGTCATATGAATCCACAACTTAGATAAACAAAAAATATGTGTAGTAAAAGTGCTCAGATGTGTGCAGTGATATTTCACTATTTCAGACATGTGAAAGTGACGAAACACATGCCACTAATCTGAGTTCTAGAGTCTGACTTCATTGGATGTAGACCCATTCAGAGTCTGAATTTGTCAAATAAAGACTATGTAGAACCTTGCTAGATATCCATTACTGAGATTCTTGTGGGAATAATGTATGTTAACTTAGTTATCCAATATTCCATTTATATCTATTCTAAAATGTGAGCCCCATGTGGCACTGGGGTTAGAATGGTCCTCTGGTCTTTTTATTCCCTGTTTTTATGTAAAACAAGAAAAAGTGGTGCTCCACATGTAACACGGATGGGAAAAAAATTAACAAACAAAACAAAAATTACAATAAACAAAACAAAAATTACAATAAACAAAACAAAACAAAAAATTACAACAAACAACAACAAAATATATTTAAACACAAACAATCATTGCAAACTGATGGGGTAGGTGAAATTATTTTTATTTGTCTCTTAAAAACATTTAATTTGGTACATGAACGATTTTTTTAGCACATCTGTATGCAAAGATGTGCCTTTCCAAGCTCGATTACGTAAGGTGCTCTATTATCGCTCAGGCGCTAACCGTAAATCATCGATCAGACTTTTACATTGTCATCTGACTTCTAATCGTCCGATTTACACCAAATTTGAACTAAACTTACTGATACACCTTGTTCTATCGATTGGGAAGCATTTCCAGGCAATTTAAAAAGATAATTTTATGAAACGATGGGCGAGCATGATGACATCGTTCTGAACGTTCTCCTTTTTTACATGACGCACTTCTTTTCTTTTGTTCACTTCTTTTAGATATGTATTCATTCGCCGGACGCATGCGCGAATTGGAATCTTTCGCAAGCAGACGACGAACACTCCACAGTGGCGTCAGTTGCTTTAACAATTATGACCACAGAAAAAACCGAATTACAACCCACAGGAAACAACTACCCATTTCCCATGATCGTACCGATCACAGAATAACACAGATAGTCCCTTTTTGATATCCACTGCCTGTCGGCAGTGGATATCAAAAAAGGGCCATCCGTGTTACAAAAAAAAGAAACCAGTGTCACTGATGGATATACCCCACTATAGCACATACAGTGACCGGCAGTCAAATCCGGACATTTTCATGTTTTTCACTCCCGATTTTCACAAAACCTTTCAAAACTGTGTAAAAACAGCTCACATCGAAAGAAGATCTTCAACTTTAACGGTCTATGGAATTTTAATGCTACCCGTTCAATATTAACAGAAATAGCATGATTTTCACGCATTCAGCAAACCTGCAGATTGTCCGTGTTTCCATTGAGTTATATGGTGATGTTGCTTACGTCAGCACTTCTGACGTCATTTGACAGTGATGCGATCATTCGTGCCGTGAAAACAAATAAACACTTTTAACGTTTTGAAAAGCAGTGGGAATACAAGAAAACATGTGAGAGACAATATTCAACTTAAGGGTCTGCCTCCATCTTTCAAATGGGTTTTTCCAAAATATTTAATATTTGTCCCTAAAAGAGGCCCAATCTTGGAACTACTTTTTAGGGGGGCCCACTGGCTAATAAGGGGATCCCAAAATAGGATTAAAAGTTTTAAAACAGTTCTAAATGTGATCTGTAATGAAAACTTTGCAATTAATGTTTGTTTATTGTATTTTATTTGAATAGGAAGGTACATTTTTATGAGAAATTGACAAGTTAAAATGTCCTGGATGTGATGACACATTGACATATCAAGTTTGTGATGGCAAGTTGATACAAACTGTATGTGATAAGTTGCCATGTCCTATATGTGATGGCAAGTTGCCATGTCCTATATGTGATGGGAAGTTGACACATCCTGTATGTGATAAGTTGCCATGTCCTATATGTGATGGCAATTGCAATGTCCTATATGTGATGGCAAGTTGACACATCCTGTATGGAATGGCAAGTTGACATATCTTGTATGTGATGGCAAGTTGCCATGTCCTATATGTAATGGCAAGTTGACACATCCTGTATGGAATGGCAAGTTGATACATCTTGTATGTAATGGCAAGTTGCCATGTCCTATATGTAATGGCAAGTTGACACATCCTGTATGGAATGGCAAGTTGACACATCCTGTATGTGATGGGAAGTTGGCCCTGAAATATCTGCAGAAAAATAAATCTAAATATTTACCTGATTTCCAGAAAAAAATATTCATACAGAAAAGTTGCTCTCACGTTTTTGCTCATAACTTATGAACTATTTGTCCGATTTAGTTACTTTTACCACCAAATGAAAGCCAGGAAAAGTCTCTATCAGACCTGAAATTATTAACTTCCTAGCTACTGTGAAAAGCAGTGAGAAAATTTGCCGTTTTTTTATTGAAAAAATATTCATATATGAAAAGTTGCAATCACGTTTTTGCTCATAACTTTTGAACTGTTTGTCCGATTTAGTTACTTTTACCACCAAATGAAAGCCAAGAAAATTCTCTATCAGACTTGCAAGTAATATCTTCCTAGCTTCTGGGAAAAGCAGTGAGAAAATTTGCCGTTTTTTTATTGAAAAAATATTTATACAGAAAAGTTGCTCTCACGTTTTTGCTCATAACTTTTGAACTATTTGTCCGATTTAGTTACTTTTACAACCAAAAGAAAGCCAAGAAAATTCTCCATCAGACCTGCAAGTAATATCGTCCTAGCTACTGTGAAAAGCAGTGAGAAAATATGCCGTTTTTTAAAAAGTAAAGAATGAACATGAAGAACATTTTTAAAAAGTAGCCCCAAAAGGAACCTCCCCCTTATCAGTAACCATGGACTCTCCCTGCTTAGCAACATAAGCTTTACAACCTTCTCATGAAAAAGTGGCCCTTCCATGTCAACAAACTTTTTTCCATATTGTGAACACATACATATCCCTGTAAATATAGGTACCACATTACAATCTAGATATAATTATTTAAACATTTGAGAGGCTGATAACAAAAATTACATTGTTTACTGCTTAGAAATTATGATATGCTCTGACAATACAGACAAAAAGTTCTCCATTTTTGATTCATTTCTTACAGAAATTATCCCCCTTGGAATTCCTTCAATTTCAATGAGTTATACCAAAAATATAAAAATGTTGGAAACAACAATTATTCTTCACATGTATGTGCTTATAATTAACATGAAATAATGTATGAAAGCTTTGATAAAATCAATGTAACTCACCTTGTTTTATTTATGTTGTGTCCTGCATGTGTCTTTTATTGCATCACAAACTGTTGTCCTCAAAAAGTAGGTCAAAGTGAAATTGGGCCAATCACTCAAAATTGTTACATAGTAGTGAAAAGTCCGTGCAGTTGTAACAGTTTATACAACAATGGAGACTGATATTTTGAAACAAACATATTGGCTATTTATATATGACCCAGACAATTCATATAATCACAATAAAAACATCCCTAAAGGCCTGAACTTGTCCTCCATTCAGTGAGTAGTAATATGACAACATTACCTGTCAAAGGAAGGTTATTTTCATGTCAGCTGTTAAAATGTGAGTGTTGTAGCCTGCAGATTCTGCATTTATACACAAATATTTTGAAAGCAGATAAGTTTTTTCATGAACTAGATGAAATTTTAGACTAATCTGATTGATCAAAATTTTGCTTAATCTTTTTAATGTTTTACATTCTTATACACAATAGGGCTAATCTTCAAAATGGGTAAAAATAAAAAATTTCAACTTATTTCAAGATTTCAAAGTTGAATTACAATTTTTTAATTCTCAAAGGATTAATTCTGATCAATCAGATTAGTTATAAATTTAATTTTGAAAATATCTAATGTGGTCAGATACACTTTGATGCACTTTGCAAGTTCAGATTTGCAGGCTACAAAACCATGTCATTTTTTAAATAAAAATTTGAAGTGCAACTTTTGTTGCAATTTAAATTGAAATATTAAAAAATATGCATGAATCTAAAAAATATGCATGAATATTTGAACTTTTTTCTATCATGCCTCAAATTTTTAGAATCCTAGCCTTTAAAATAACATTATTAAAAAATATTCAAATTCACATGTCACTTTATGAACAAGAAAAAGTGGTGCTCCACATGTAACACGGATGGGAAAAAATTAACAAACAAAACAAAAATTACAACAAACAAAACAAAAAATAAAATAAACAACAACAAAATCATTTAAACATAAACGATCATTGCAAATTGATGGGGTAGTTGAAATTATTTTTATTCATCTTTTAAAAACATTTAATTTGGTATATGAACGATGTGCACTTCATGCTCGATTACGTAAGTTTCTCTATTATCGCTCAGGCGCTATCGCAAATCATCGATCCGACTTTTGCATGTTATTTCTGTTCTAATTGTCCGATTTACACCAAATTTGAACTAGACTTACTTAAAATTCCTTGTTCTATTGATTGGGAAGAATTTCCAAGCAATTTAAAGGGATAATTTTATGTAACGATAGACGAACATGACGACATTGTACATGTTGTACTTGAACGTTCTGCTTTGTTTACATGACGCACTTCTTTTCTTTTGTTCACTTCTTTTAGATATGTATTCATTCGCCGGACGCATGCGCGAATTGGAATCTTTCGCAAGCAGACGATGAACACTCCACAGTGGCGTCAGTTGCTTTAACAATTATGACCACAGAAAAAACCGAATTACAACCAAAAGGAAACAACTACCCATTTCCCATGATCGTACCGATCACAGAATAACACAGATAGTCCCTTTTTGATATCCACTGCCTGTCGGCAGTGGATATCAAAAACGGACCATCCGTGTTACAAAAAAAACCTTTAGTTCCAAATTGGCCACCAGGACCAGAATTGGCTCTGGGCATCCTACACTGATGCAAACCCTTAATTGCAATTACTACAGATCAGTTTTACACGATATTTGACTGAGTTAAAAATGTCCGAGTTTAATCTGCCGGTTTCGGACAGTTGCCGGTCACTGTATATAATCAACTGTCCATGTTTTGTTGGATAATATAATGATTGACAAAGACCAAAATGCGCGAAATTGACGGTTGTTAGCCCTACCTATTTAGCTTACTTTGGTATGTTACAAAGGTGCTCTATTTCAAGTAGTTCAAGAAGTAATGACGTCATAATGGTGCTGTGGCTATTCATCAATGAAATAGTGATGTCATACCTTTTGGTAACTTAGCAACAATCAACAACACATTTCATACAACTATGATCCTCTGTATGAAGTGTCCATAGAGAACCGCATTAGCTTCCAGCCAGCTCTCACAGCACGTGGACCACTGCACGTGCAGGGTTACCGATGCGTACGCAAATATGATAGTACATCATATTTGAGTTACGTAATCGCCTCGTGCACGTGCCAGCAATTGACATGACGTCATTGACCAGCACGTGCAGCGAGAAAAAACTGATGCGGTTCTCTATGGAAGTGTCCTTGTTCCTCCTAACGTTAATAAGATTGGTTACATTTCATATTGATTTTATAAATCATATGTCTACTCAAAACGCTTATATTTTTACCATGTTTAGGCATTGAATGACCTTGGCGGTTAATGTGTCTTTAAGCCATCATTCATTACATTCATTATAAACTGTGAAGTGTGGCAGGTGTGATTTATGTTATTTTTTTATGGAGTGATTTTCTGTGAATCTAATATTGATCTTAATAGGACAGTACTAACAATTTTCTTGTAACTTTAATTATTTTCTTCATTGATTTATCAACCTTACACCTACCCAGTGCTGGGGATGTTATAAATCTGCTTTTAATGCCAGAATCACCCTTGGAATTTGGAAGGGGTTCTAGACCGTTCTAATGTACAGTAGAGCCCAAAGAGTACGCCACGTTATATCGCGAGATTGGTGGCAATACATCGGCAATAAAAATCCCATAAAACTGTCAAGACTTTTCTGCCTTCTCTTAATTGGGGGTTTAACGCGTTACAACGGGGATCCTGTTTCTTCATCAAACATAAATCTCAGTGGGCAAGCACCCACCTTTGACTGTGGTGTGAATTGCATTTACAGCTTCCTTGCCTGGTATTCCAACATTTACTTTGAAATTAATATCATTCTTCTTTATTTAATAATTTTCCTGTGAACATGTCATATTTTTCGTTTTATTATTATTTTCCTTTCAACATATTATGAGGGAAATTTGCAATTAAAAAAAAATTCACACGAAATTGCTTATTTGTAAGGTTACTATAAAAACCATGTTATTTTGTTTAAATGAATATGCATGTGTGAGTGGTCATGATATACAAGATATAATCATAACATGCTTCCTGTTACTTAAACACCTAAAGTACTCATATTTCTTATATGAATGTTGAACATGCTTGTTTTCAGTCTAAGGTCTCAGTTTAAAATCAATATTGGTTTATTTTCAAGAAATTACTTAATATATCCTGATTCCCAAAAGAATATTCCACAAAAGCTCTGTTACATAAAGTCATGAAAGTCATAAAGTATATCAGCATGAGGGTTAAGCAGTGAAAGATTAAAGTCATTATCATTTCACACTGATTTGGGTAATGGTGTATGCCATAGGGAGTCTGAAAAGCTAAGACAGTGGGTGGTTAAATATCTGACATACCCATTTCAAATCTCTATGTATACACCTAAAGGGATGAAAGCTTGAATAACAACATTAGAACATTGCTGCAGAAATATCTGATTAAAGTCTCTAAAGGTAGTTTAATATCAAAACTGTGATCCTATAACTGTGCTGTCCTATCTATTCCATGATTTCCATTGGTGAAAACTTACCCAAACATTGCATGCATTGATATTTTTCACCAAATGTCAGTCCTCTTGTATAAAAAGTGAAAGCCTGTGATCCAATGGAGGAAAATTCTATTTATAGTTAAAAATGAACCCAAATAAAAATAATCCTTTTGAAGTTCCCTAACTGAATGCCAGGTGTCTCAGCATGTTTAGTACAGCCTACTACAGGTGTTCTTGAAGGTCTGAGGGACCGTTTCAATAAACTGTCTTATCCCAGGATATTGTCTTAACTTTAAGATTTGTCTTTAAAATGGCTGACTTAAGACACTTACTGTTTCAATAACTAAGACAATCCTAAGACTGTCTTAAATCCTCCAATATTTAAGACACCTACCCCCCTGTCCTAAGTTCATGTCAAATGTCAAATCATGAAAATTATTAAATATTTCTGACCGAAACCAACAAATGTGAATAATATTACATGCTGTTATCATTCTTTGTTGATAATTATCATTTATGATTGCATTTTCTTTGAGAAAACTGACATTTTAGGTGCCCTGTAAATATCATATATTGTCACTGTTTTGTATATAAATATAAGATGAACAGTTTGCTGCCCCATATCTTGATAATTTTTAAATAATTTTGCATGCAACCAAAAAATGTGAATAATATAACATGCCGTTATCATTCATTGTTGATAATTATCATTTATGATTGCATCATCTTTGAGAAAACCTGAGATATTTAAACATATATTAATGTCTCTGAGAAAACTAAGTGCATATCGCAATTTGTTGTTATTGCGCAATCATTATCATATTGGCACATTTTCTTCTCCTGATCCTCACCTTTCAGAAAATGTCTTTGTTTAATCCATGAGACGTTTATTTACAAAGATATTCACTTCACAACAACAACCACATGTATCAGCTGGGTAGTCAGCCATTGTTTACGATTGAGTGACCTATATTTTTGACAGCTCTCACTAGAGACATTGGGTTTCAATAGTCATTAATCACCAGGTGGCACTATCAGGTCAAAGTTCAGTGGGGCAAACCTGCCTTCCCCTTTATTCCGCAATGCAATCACCGGTCTTTTGTTTTTTCTTTACAAGAGGGACATTCGAACTCATCAAAGAAATAGTTGGACCATGTAAAGGGTATGTTTGATATCCATGATAAATTGGTTGTCATCAGGGCAGCAAGACAGATATATTATTATACTTTTAGGACGTGTGGAACATTTTATACAGACTTTTAAACATGTGCTTCTTTCAAAAGAGGTGCATGAGTTTTCATGAGTTTTCATGCCCTTAGTTCTTATATAGGAAAGAGACATGGCGGACAGGCTGACATGAGTGTCATTCCCATTTGGTTTGCAGAGAGCTCGTGGTGTATGCAACCCCTCAAGACATGGCATTACCCTTCATGCTTAGATACTGCACCATAGCAATGTGAACACTGTTTATGTGGTGCACATGTGCAGCACTCATATAGTATGTCAACGGAGGTGTTCAGCAGATGGTTATCACCACAAAAATATTGAAATGATCTTTGGCTAAAATAACAGTGTTTTAACAAATAAAATTTCAAATGAATGAATATATATATATATATATATATATATATATATATATATATATATATATATATATATATATATATATATATATATATATATATATATATATATATATATATATATATATATATTTAACAAATAAAATTTTAACAAATATAAAATTTCAAATGAATGAATATATATTTATATATATATATATATATATATATATATATATATATATATATATATATATATATATATATATATATATATATATATATATATAATGAATGAATGAATGGTTGCTTAGAGGCACATCAACCACTAAGGTTATTTAGTGCCTAAAAATGGTAAGAATGAATGAATGAATGGTTTGACATTGACACAATAAAGTGCCAAAACAGTAAAAATAGAAACGTAATATTGACTAGAAACAAAATGTAAATGTTAATACAATATGTAGATAACACAAGGATTTATCAACAGCATTTATATAATATCAATCAAATATAATAAATATGTATAATTTGTTTAAAAGACTTTATCAGTATGATGTTTTGCAGTTCTTGATAAATAAGTCGATGACATAAATAAACAAAAGCTCTGCCCTTAAAACTGATTATAAAGTCCTATGTGAGTTCAAAACGATACTATCACAGAAGTATCTACAGTATCAAATAACATATGTAAATCTTGTACATTAAAATATTGAGTTCTTATAATATCAAAATCGATACACTCAATTAAAATATGTTTAATAGTCAAAGCCCTTTGACAACCAATACATTCCGGTTGATCTTCACCTTTAAGCAGATAACAGTGCGTCAAATGACTATGACCTATTCTTATACGGGTTAAAACTGACTCTTCTCTACGGTTAATTCTAATAGCACCTTTAGTTTTGCCTAGAACGGGCTTAATTTCATGTAGTTTATTAAAAATAGCTTCGTTCCAGCGTGATTGCCACTTAGAACGTAAAAAAACAGTAATATATTTCTTAAATTCTGTATAAGGTATAAACATATTTATTGGCCGCTTATCCAATGCTGCCTTGGCAGCTTGGTCCGCAGCCTCATTTCCAAGGATTCCAATATGACTGGGAATCCAGTAAAAACGAATCTCTTTATTTTCCTCAGTACAGAGTTTATGATACCGTTCAAGGATATTTAAAATAAATGGATTTTTCCAATCCTTGGCTTTTAATGCTTGTAAACAAGACAAAGAATCAGAAAATATTAAAAATTTCCGATGTGGAGAAGTCTCCACATGATCTAAAGCTAGGTATAAAGCATGAAGTTCTGCAGAATAAATAGATGATTTATTTGGCAGACGTTCTGAATAAATATGATTGCCCTTAACAGCAGCTGCAGCAGCCTTGTCATCATTAAACGATCCATCAGTGTATATACACTGATATCCAGTGAAGATAGATTTTATTTCATTATATCTATTTATATACAGGGATGGATCGGTTGAGTATTTCTTTAATTCCGTCATGGCTAAATTAATATTTAAAGTTTCATAGGTCCATGGAGGTGTTTCTGGATATTGAAATTTAGCTATTTGATTCGGATTTAAATTTAAGGATTGTAAAGATTCCTTGATGCGAATGCCAAAAGTTGGTATTGTATTTGGTTTATTTTCAAAAAGATCAACATAATTTGGATTGAATATAATATCATGTGCAGGATTGTCTGGACAAGCTGCAATTTTTGCAGCATACTGAAGGGCAAGCTTTTCTCTTCTTAAATCAAGAGGCAGCTCATCTGCCTCAACTGCCAAGCTATCTGCAGGCGATGTACGAAATGCACCAAGGCAAAGTCGTAAACCTTGATTTTGTATAGGATCAAGCATTTTAATATAAGATGGACGTGCTGATCCATATACCATACACCCATAATCAAGCTTAGAACGAACCAATGCTCTATACAATTGTAATAAAATATTACGGTCCCCTCCCCAATCGGTATGGGCAAGAACCCGTAATAAATCTAATGCCTTCTGGCATTTCTTCTTAACGTATTTAATGTGGGGGATAAAAGATAATTTTCTGTCAAAAATAAGTCCAAGAAACTTGGTTTCTTCGACAACAGGTATCCGAGTTTGGCCTAAATAAAGATCAGGATCTGGGTGAACCTTCCATTTTTTACAAAAGTGCATACACACAGTTTTCTTTAAAGAAAACTTAAATCCGTTATGATCAGCCCATTCTTGTAATCTATTTAAATGTTGTTGGAGCTGTCGTTCTATTGTATGCATGCTTGTGGACCTGTAGCTTAAGTTGAAATCATCAACAAAAAGTGAGCAATCTGCTCCAGGCCTCATACAATCAACAATGCTGTTAATTTTAATAATAAAAAGGGTGACTGATAATATACTTCCCTGTGGAACACCCATTTCCTGATCAAAAGCATCAGAAAGTGATGAACCAACTCGGACCCTGAATTGTCTATTTGACAAAAAATTTTGAATAAAAAGGGGTAAACGACCCCTTAATCCCATATCATATAAATCGCTCATTATTCCAAATTTCCATGTAGTATCGTACGCTTTCTCTAAATCAAAGAAAATGCTAACCACATGCTCACCTTTTAAAAAACCCTCTCTTATAAATGTCTCTAAACGTACCAGGTGGTCAATGGTACTTCGAGTTTTTCTAAAGCCACTCTGTGCAACAGAAATAAAAGCTGCAGTTTCTAAAAACCAAACTAAACGCTCATTAATCATTCGCTCCATTGTTTTACAGATACAACTGGTTAAAGCAATGGGGCGATAATTATTTGAATCTGAGGAGTCTTTGCCAGGCTTAGGAATGGGAATAATAGTGGCTTCACTCCATGAAGGAGGAAAATCACCACTTTCCCAAATGTTATTAAAAATATTTAAAAGATGCCCAAGTGATTGATCAGGGAGGTGTTTAAGGATTTGGTAGTGAATTTGATCAGGCCCAGGAGCGGTATCATGGGATTTATCCAAAGCAAGTTTCAAATCTTCTATTGTAAATGATTTATTATATTGTTCCAAGTTATGAGATATAAAATTTAGTTGGTTTCTTTCTTTTCTATTTTTTATTTGTTGAAATTTTGCAGAATAATTATTGGATGAGGAATTCTTAGAAATTGTTTGACCTATTGTGTTACCTATTTCAGTGGGATTTGTAATTAATTGGCCATTATGAGTTAAATGTTTGATCCTTGCTCCACCTCCCTTCCCCGAAATTTTACGCACCATATCCCAGCATTTTTTAATCGGTGTACGCATATTTAATTTGGAAACATAATCCTTCCAACTTTTTCTTTTGCTTATTTTAATAATATAACGGGCTTTAGCTCTTTTTACTCGAAATTGGTGCAAATTATATTGAGTTGGCTGTCGATTAAATTTTTTCAGAGCTTTTTTCCGCTCCTTGACAGCTTTTTTGCACTCATCATTAAACCAGGGTTTTTCTTTAATTTTAGAATTTGGCTTTGATTTGGGAATACACCCATCAGCAATATCATACAATGTATCTGTAAAAACTTGAAGAGGATCATCTACATTGTTAAAAAGTTCTGGAGTTATTTTATTAAAACAGGATGTTTGAAATTTTGCCCAATCGGCTTTATGAAATTTCCACTTGGGGATTCTTTCATCTGGTGGAGGAAAATGGTTATTTAAAATAATGGGGTAGTGATCACTACCCCATTGATCTTCCTCTACTTCCCAGGAATAGTCTAAAAATAAATTTGGAGTGCACATGGAGAGATCTATTGATGTTAAAGAGCCTGTAGCAGGATGTAAATAGGTTGGAGAATCGTCATTCCAAAGGCACAAACTATTGTTATTTAAGAAATCTTCTATTATACGTCCTTTGGCATCAGTATTGTTTCTGCCACCCCAAAGATAGTTGTGAGCATTAAAGTCACCAACTAGCATATATGGTTGTGGCAGCTGAGTTATTAAGTTATTTAAATCTGTAATATTTATTGGTTCACTTGGTGGCAAATATACTGAACATATTGTTAATGTATTGTGCAGGGTAATCCTGACTGCAGAAGCTTGTAAATTAGTATTTAATGTCACTTTACTTTGGGGTATACAGGATTTAACAAAAATAGAAACTCCGCCATGTGCTCGGTCCATTGCATCTATTGAACCAACTTTATTATAAGGTACATATCCCTTAAATGTTGTTGAGTTATCTTTAAAATTAGTTTCCTGTAAACAAATAACAGATGCATTATATTTTTGGGCTAGTAACTCCAGTTCTGGTCTGTTTGCCTCAAATCCTCTACAATTCCATTGTATGATATTGACGATAGCCATATTAAGAATAATGAGAAAAAATATATGATTCAGCATAATCACTTATTAAGTTTACGATTATGCTTTGAGTGCACAGGAGTAACATTCATATCCGGAGGATGACCTGTGTCCATCCTTTCTAAGGATTTAGTTCTATTAATTTTACTTTTAACTTGATCTTTGATTTCTTTTTTGTCTGATTTGTGTCTATTGCTATTGATACTTGTATTACTGGATGATGTGGAGGGAGTTTGTGAAGAGGGTTTAGTGGATGTTGCTGTTGGTGGAGTTATAACTGGGATAGTGGATGTTGTAGTCTGAGTTGAAGATTAAGAGGTTTTTGTAAAAAAGGAATAATTTTTGTCATTGATTGGCCATGTTATTTCGGTTTGAATCGCTATTGATTTGGTTTCTTTCGTTTTTACAGTGCTAGCATAGGATGTTTTTGTATTGTTCAAACTTTCTACACGTTTACGTGCCTCAGGAAAAGAAATGTTCTCAGTGTGGCGTATTCGCTGAATTTCCTTCTCTTTTAAAAAGGAAGGACAATTCCGCGAATACGATGCGTGATTGCCTTGGCAATTCACACATTTCATGACTTCCGTAGAACACTCTTCTCCACTATGCTGGGCTGTACATTTTGGGCAAGTTACATTTCCTTTGCATCGATCAGAACCATGTCCATACCTCTGACACTTGAAGCAGCGCAAAGGGTTTGGAATAAAAACATCAACTCGGACGTTTAAATAGCCAACTTTAATAGATGTTGGAAGCTGCGCTGCTTCAAATGTCAGAATGAATGTATTGATTGGAACTTTGATTCCATCCTTCTTAATAAAAATTCGTTTGCATTGGATTACATCTTGATCTTTTAGTTCATCCACTATTTCCTCTTCAGAAACTCCCGCCAGATCTGGGCATCTTATCACTCCTTTTTTATTATTGAGGGTCTTATGAGCCGTTATAAAAACTGGAACTGTGGCCAACATTCGGCATCTTAAAAGATTGTCCGCATGGCTTTTCCGCTCAACTTCAATTAATAAACGTGTTCCCATTTTTTTAACTGTTTTCGGCACCCCGGCAATGCCTTGAATCCCCTTTGCAATTGCAAAGGGGGACATTTTTGCCAGGGTATGTTCAGCATCGGAACTTTCCGCAATTAAAAATCTCGGCCATTTTTCTGATTTATTTGAATCGTCATCACTGTCTATGTCATTCCTAGGTCGTTTTTGTTTGTTTTGCGCCATGTGTGTTATTTTAAATTTCATCAGTTAGGTCCCCTACCCACCACGGAGCCCAACAAGGGGACGCCTTTCTGGGCCGGTAACTCCAAGCCCTGACGCCATGAGGATACCCAACATGACATACTCTAAGAATAAAAACTCCACCCTTTCGGATTTTATTTATATCCCTCGATTGACCCAATCAGCAGTAATCTCCTTTTAAGAAATATTTATCAAAAATTTATCAATTGTTCCTAAATTTCAAACATTAAAATTGTCATAAATAAAAATCAAATAGCCAGAATATATTTAAGGAAATATACCACAAGCCGGTTAAATCAGATCCAGGCCTAATCTGATCTGCCTGTCTGGTGAACATTTGGATCCAAGACAGGCGTGTTGCAACTGGACCGGTATTACTGCCAAACCAGCCCAGTGCTCAGCCTGTCAGGATTCCATATCCTCCCCGACACAGGTCGCATCCCACGGCAAACAGGACGCCCCTTTAGTCGCCTTTTACGACATGCTGGGGGGCAGTGGGGCTATTCTTTAATCCCCGCACCCACAGGGGAGTATATATATATATATATATTTAGTCCAAAGTAACATAGAAGCCAGTTTTAAGAAGTGATCCAGTCAGTTGACACCTAAAACAAACATGCATGCCAGTAAATAATCTGCCCATCTGCTGAATGGTTTAGGGGTCAAGTGATCGTAGCACAGTCAAAATTTATGTTATTTATTGCTAAAAGTATTTGCTAATGACCTTATTCTCACTTTAGAATAGTCCAGAAGGAAGAATATCACTTGCAGATTGAAGTAACTGACATATTATGTTAAAGCACATGTGCTGAATGCAGTTATCTAGAGTGTGCATGTATGAGACCTTCAGGGACAAAGATATAAGTGTTGCGCAGGTTTGATATTTATCCAGTATAATCCTAGAAATTTGTTAAGTTTACTGAGGGACTGATGGGAAATCATGGAAAATAAAGTAAACAGGAGTCAGATTCTTATCAACAGTGAGTTAGATAATCAGTTTCAGAAGTTGGCCGCTTGCTCCGCCTTCAACTGAGGCATCTTGGCCCAGTGATGCCAGGGGGTAAATTAAAATTATGTTACATAATGCCATAAATCCAGAGCTGGACCTCTTCTCTTCTAGTCTTGTTGCTTTGACAGAACATTAATTAGGGATGGGTATTTGCACAGAAGATGTTAAATTAATAAAGGAAGCATGTAAAAGTGTCCTGCAGATTACAGGATTAGTCTTTGTATCAAGTGATTATGGTTAGAATGCTACACTGTGGAAACAATTAAGTCACATCTTGATGCGGTGTTAGGTTGCAGGTTGTGGATATAGTACACTGACCACAGATGGGTGGTCAAAGAGGATATGGGAGGGGTGCAGAAGTGGCATTCAGGCAGGCCACTGGTAAATTTAGATATCACAGGTGGCAGCGGATTAAACCCACTGAGTGAAATTTGTGAACCTGACCCATTTTCGTAGTGGAGTTGGGCAGCACATATTTCATCATCACACACCATATGAAGGTCTTTTTGCAGATTCTTACAATTCAATAAATTTAATTTCAGCATTTATGTGATCATTTTGTTTACCAATTTTGTTAAAAGATGTCTGAAACAGTTAACATTTCATTATGTCTTCATGTCTGATTGTGAAATCACTTTTTACATTACTGTAAAACATTTTATCATGATATGAATCTGAGAGATATTGTTGCCTGGTCACACAATTACATTGAAATATCAGCACTATATGGCACATTATGAGTTATATAGACAGGATCTTTACCTCTAAATAGTTACATGTCTGTTGTTTGATGTGCAGTGTTAATACTAAATATTCATTGCACAGTTATTTGAGGATTTCATAGATACCATTTTTCAGTCGTCGCACATCATTTTATGCTGTGAAGCAATGAATATTTTTGAAATTTTGATAAAATATGGCTGAAAATATTTATATTTCATTGTGTCTACATACCTGAGGATAAAATCCTATCAATATATTGCCTACAGCACAGATTTACCATGATATCAGCCCAAGCGACGTCAAAATTGATGTCTGGTCATGCTTTAGAACTAAAATATCAGCTCTATATGAGACATTATAGGACATGTGGATAGGATATTGAACTCTGAATAGTGAAATGTCTTTGTTTTGATGTACAATAATAATATTAGATCGTCATTGCACAGTTATTTGAAGATTTTGAATTATTTCTTTATTAAGACAGAGCTCATAGATACCATTTTTCAGTAGTCGCACATCATTTTATGCAGTGAAACAATGAATATTTTTGAAATTTTGATAAAATATGGCTGAAATTGTTCATATTTCATTGTGTCTACATACCTGAGGATAAAATCACCAATATACTTTGCCTACAGGACAGTTTTATTGTGATACGAGTCTGAAAGATGTTAAAATTGGTGCCTGGTCATGCTATCAAATTGAAATATCATTTCTATACGAGACATTATGAGGAATATGGATAAGATATTGACCTCTAAATATTCAAACGATTATATTGTGATGTGCAATGTTAATACTTTATACTCATTGCACAGTTATTTGAGGATTTTGAATTATTTCTCTATTAAGACAGAGCTCATAGATGCCATTTTCAGTAGTCACACACCATTTAAGCTATGATACAATGGATTTTTTTTAAATTTTGATAAAACAAAACTGAAACTGTTATTATTTTCTTTTGTCTACATACCTGAGGACAAATTCACCAAAATACACTGCCTGCAAAACTGTCTTATTGTGACTGGAATCTAAAAGATCTTAAAATTGATACCCGATGTCATTCTCAGTGGCCGCACACAATTTTATGGTTTGATGCAATGATTTAAACTAATTTTTGGATAAAATATGGCTAAAATTGTTTAGATTTTCATTGTGTCTACATACCTGATCACTAAAATGCATTGCCTGCAAAACAGACTTATCGTGACACGAGTCTGAGAGATGATAAAATTGATGCCTGTTCACATTATCAATCTGGAATATCAGCTCTATATGAGACATTATGAGATATATTGATAGGATCTTGACCTCTAAATAGTTACATGTCTATATGTTGATGTGCAATGTTAATACTTGACATTTATTGCAGTTATTTGAAGACTTTGAATAATTTCTCAATTACGACAGAGCCCATAGATGCCACTTTCAGTAGTCGAACATCATTTTAAACTGTGATACAATGGAATTTTTTTTTATATTTGATAAAACATGGCTGAAATTATTCATATTTCATTGTGTCTACATACCTGAGGATAAAATCCTATCAATATATTGCCTACAGAACAGATTTATTGTGATATCAGCCCAAGCGATGTTAAAATTGATGTCTGGTCATGCTTTAGAACTGAAATATCAGCTCTATATGAGTCATTATAGGACATGTGGATAGGATATTGAACTCTGAATAGTGAAATGTCTTTGTTTTGATGTACAATAATAATATTAAATCGTCATTGCACAGTTATTTGAGGATTTTGAATTATTTCTTTATTCAGACAGAGCTCATAGATACCATTTTTCAGTCGTCGCACATCATTTTATGCTGTGAAGCAATGAATATTTTTGAAATTTTGATAAAATATGGCTGAAAATATTTATATTTCATTGTGTCTACATACCTGAGGATAAAATCCTATCAATATATTGGCTACAGCAGAGATTTACTGTGATATCAGCCCAAGCGACGTTAAAATTGATGTCTGGTCATGCTTTAGAACTGAAATATCAGCTCTATATGAGACATTATAGGACATGTGGATAGGATATTGAACTCTGAATAGTGAAATATCTTTGTTTTGATGTACAATAATAATATTAGATCGTCATTGCACAGTTATTTGAAGATTTTGAATTATTTCTTTATTCAGACAGAGCTCATAGATACCATTTTTCAGTCGTCGCACATCATTTTATGCCGTGAAGCAATGAATATTTTTGAAATTTTGATCAAATATGGCTGAAATTGTTCATATTTCATTGTGTCCACATACCTGAGGATATAATCCCCAAAATATATTGCCTACAGAACAGTTTTATTGTGATATGAGCCCGAGAGATGTTAAAACCGATGCCTGGTCATGCTATCAAACTGAAATATCAGCTCTATATGAGACATTATGAGGAATATGGATAAGATATTGACCTCTAAATATTTAAATGATAATATTTTGGTGTGCAATGTTAATACTATATACTCATTGCACAGTTATTTGAGGATTTTGAATTATTTTTCTATTAAAACAGAGCTCATAGATGTCATTTTCAGTAGTCACACACCATTTTATGCTGTGATACAATGGATTTTTTTTTAATTTGATAAAACATGGCTGAAATTATTCATATTTCATTGTGTCTACATACCTGAAGATAAAATCCTATCAATATATTGCCTACAGAACAGATTTATTGTGATATCAGCCCAAGCGACGTTAAAATTGATGTTTGGTCATGCTTTCATACTGAAATATCAGCTCTATATGAGACATTATAGGACATGCTGTGATACAATGGATTTTTTAAAGGTTTTGATAGAACATAACTGAAACTGTTATTATTTTCTTTTGTCGACATACCTGAGGATATAATCACTGCCTGCAAAACTGTTTTATTGTGATTTGAATCTGTAAGGTCTAAAAATTGATACCTGATGTCATTCTCAGTGGCCGCACACAATTTTATGGTCTGACACATTAATCATTGTTAAAGTCTTGATAAAATATGGCTAAAATTGTTTAGATTTAATTATGTCCACATGCCTGATGATGAAATCTCCAAAATGCATTACTTCAAAATAGTTTAATCATGATATGAGTCTTCGATATGTGAAAATTGATGCCTGGTCATACTATCAAACTGGAATATCAGCTCTATATGACACATTATGAGATATATAGATAGGATCTTTACCTCTAAATAGTTACATGTCTGTTGTTTGATGTGCAGTGTTAATACTAAATATTCATTGTACAGTTATTTGATGATTTTGAGTTAGGTCATAGATGCCATTCAATAGTTGCACACCAACTTATGCTATGATACAATGAAGTCTTTTGAAATTTTGATAGAACATGGCTGTTCATATTTCATTGTGCGTACAGAACAGATTTATTGTGATATGAATCTGAGAGATGTTAAAGTTGATGTCTGATCATGCTATCAAACTGAAATATCAGCTTTATATGCAACATTGTATGGAATATAGATTAGATATTGAATGTAAAATATAATTTGTAAATATTCACTGTGCCTTTATTTGAAGATTTTGATTTTTTTTCTGTTTGGACAAAGCTCACATTTGTAAGGTCTGATTGTGATCAAATATGTCTAATCTTGATAAATTGCCTGATCACACACTCAAACAGAAATTTACCCTTCTCACGATATTGAAAATTTCTTTCTGATCACTTTACTAATTAGTTACTCTGATTTGCAGGATGGATATTATTTTATCACTGAATTGTCATTGTCATGAATGTTGACTATCAAATGAAGTAATATCTGAACTTTGGACAAGGGCAGAATTGCACTGATTTACCCCTGTCCATGAAAAGTGTTGTCTTGCTTCTCTGATCACAAGAATGTCTGTTGATATTCGATCTTTATATATCAGTCATGGCGGGAGCCAGAGGGTATAACAATAAACCTCTTACACAGGGCTGTACTATGGGTTGCTTCTGACATTGATACATTTGTGTGATAACATTGTCACCATTCACTCTGCCTTGCATTTAAAACTCTTTGGAGTAATATTTTAGAAATATATCCTTTTGCTATTGAGTTAATGATGCACTAAATGGATGTTTTTGGTTTATAGAGATATATTACATTTTTTATTTCAGGATATATAAGTGGTCAAACTAAAAGATAAAAGTACTTCTTGTATGGTGCGAATATGTTCTCAAGACTTGAGGGTCATTAGTAACACACCACCGCCCCAGCACACATTAAGGGTTGACCATGGCACACTTCCCTCATTACTGCTCATAATCACATTCATTTATGCCACAAAAGCTTCAAAGTTGTATCATATTCTAATACATCAGTTTTCTGGTCTTCTCAGTACTGCGGTCATGCCACATCTATAATATCAATACAAAGGCCACTCTTCATCTGTGTCATCAATACAAAAATCATGCTTTATCTTAATGCTGCAGTCATCCGACATTTAACTCATTAATCCAGCAGTCATGTCCATTTGTCGTCATTAATACTGCAGTCATGTTTAATCTATGTCACCAATACTGCAGTCATGTTTCGTCTTTATCATCAAAATTTGTGCTTCATCTATCTACTCAATACAGTAATCATGCTTACCCTATGTCATCAATACTGCAGTCATGCTTCATCCATCCATCAATACTGCAGTCATGCTTCATCTGTCTTCTCAATACTGCAGTCATGGTTCATGTATGTCATCAATACTGCAGTCATGGTTCATCTGTCTACTAAAGTCATGCTTCCTCTATGTCATCAATATCAAGTCATGCTTCATCTCTGTCATCAATATGAAATTCTTGCTTCACATATCTACTCAATACTGTAGTCATGTTTCCTTTATGTCATGCATTTTATGCTTTATCGGTGTCATCAATACTGTAGTCTTGTATGCTTCATTTTTGTCATGCATTTTATGCTTTTTCTTTGTCATCAATTCAAAAGTCATGCTTCATCCATCAATTGTAGGCATGCTTCATCTTTATCATCAATACAAAAGCCATGTGTCATTTACTCAATATTGTAGTCTTATTTCATCTCAATACCGTAGTCATGCTTTATCTGGCTTCAATAATGTAGTCATGCTATTCATTTATGTTCTTAATACAAAACTCATCCTTCATTTATCTACTCAATACAAAAGTTTGCTTCACCTGTTACCAAAACTGCAGTCATACTTCACGTAATAATAATAATAATAATAATAATAATAATAATAATAATAATAATAATAATAATAATAATAATAGAATTTGTATAGTGCTGATACCAGACAGGTCTGTTCATAGCTCTACTCAATGTTGCAGTCATGCTTCACCTATATCACTACAAATGTCATGTAGTCATGTTTCTCATCAATACCATAGTCATGTTGCATTTAATCAATATGGCAGTCATGCTAAATCTATCTCATCAGTAATACGGTACACATTACATCTAGCTTATATAGCTTATATCTGCTAAGTATGCAACAACCACATTATCAAGATTACTTAAAGTGGGATGTATTAATACTCTGTCTTGTTATGATACTTATATGTCCTCATCAGTGAGAAAGTAGACATACCTAAGCACACCATATGTCACACCATATTTTATATATATATATATATATATATATATATATATATATATATATATATATATATATATATATATATATATATATATATATATATATATATATAAACTAAGGGAAAAGCAAGTGTCAGTTAAATAAAACTTAAATGCATCTCAACAAGTACAGTAGCCATTATCAAGATAAACATTATGACCCCCAACACATGCCCAGATAGCAATCTCCCACAGCATGCCCTCCATGGGTTGGATTAACCCCTTGCCTTCACTTTAATCATACTTTAACATTTAAATGGTCATTTCTTATTGGAAATCTCACCATGAACCTCAATGTTATATTGCACAATTTGGAGTATTTGATAAAATGAGCATATCAATTTTAGAGCCAATAAAGTTTTAATCCTGCCCTTTCACCCTGCATTCTACTGTGATCCAATCTACATGTGTCTAAATTGAATATCCTGGTTTCTTAAAGGGGCTTCTAAAATGAAGGGTGTAGAGGTATTGCAGACCTGGCTTGACAGTTTAATGAGGGGTTCATCGCGTTGTGAAGTCCCATGTGGGACATTCACATTAACACCACCAGGAATGATAAACGATCCATGTGAGATTCATCGCGATACATCTCGTTGACGACATCGCGTTAAAATGGAGCGTACACTTCGGGCTCTACTGTATAATGAACTACAGTGACCGGCAGCCAGATCCGGACATTTTCATGTTTTTCACTCCCGATTTTCACAAAACCTTTCATAACTGGATAAAAACTGCTCACGTCAAAAGAAGACCACCAGTCTTAAAGGACTGTAGAGTTAAAATGATACCCATTCAATATTTACAGAATTATCGGGAAATTCACGCATTCAGCAAACCTGCAGATTGTCCGAGTTTCCATTGACTTATACGGAGAACTTGGCTACGTCACCACTTCTGACGTCATTTGACAGTGACAGCATCACTCGTGCCGTGAAAACAAATAAACACTTCTCACGTTTTGAAAGGAATAGGAATTACAAGATGACACGTGAGGCACAATATTCAGCTCAATTGCAATTAGTACAGCACAGTTTTACTCGATATTTGACCGAGTTAAAAATGTCCGAGTTTAATCTGCCGGTTTCGGACAGTTGCTGGTCACTGTACCTGCTGCCCGGTAGACATTAGATGTATGAGTAAATCTGAACTCCTCTTATTAGACTTATCACTAAGATGCTGTATATGCTAGCACAGTAGATAATGTAGCTGGTATCACCATTAACCCATGAACTTACAAAGGTAAACAAACTTGGTTTGGCCTGAAGTATATACTTGTCTTGTTGTCGATCGTATCCCACACTATTTAAAGTCATAAAAACAAAAAGAATCTGATGCCATAAAAAACAGAAATCCTAAATATTGCATTATTTAAGTGGTCTGCGCTCATTAAACAATAAAATTTGTATTTTCATAAAATCTGGTGACAGCTTTCTCAGAGAGTTTTAATTCCTCTCCTCACATCAGGGGCTTAGATTGCATTAGTATGAATCTTAAAACTGAAATGAATTGTTATGAATATTCATCAGTTATTCATTAGTTACAGGTCACTGTGCTCTGATTGACCGCACATGTCAAGTGACTGTCAGATATATTGAAAGTCATTCACTAATACTCATACATTTGTTCTGGCACAAATACCCCTGTCACATTTGTGGTGGGTGCCATGAAGTGAGAAAAAGCCAGCTTCCCAGATTCTTGGAGGCAGTGGAGTTTTGTCCTTTTTGCCATGATTATGGTCACACTAGATTTTGGCTATGCATGACCCACATGGCCATGGCATATTGAAGACACCATATCCCCCAGACACCACACATTTTCCAGACATCTAGTGGTTTATAGGCGCCCTGTATTACTGGTTAATTTTGTCTAAAAAAAGAACCAAAATTAAACATCACCTGTATGCCTTTTCCAAAATTAACACAAATGTGATTTTGGTTACAATCACAAATAACACTTCAAGGTTATAATTGAGGTCATTCTATTTAAGACTTAATGAGATGCATGTGTGGTAAAAATTTGGAGCCTGTACCTCAGATATTAGATATAGCAAAATGCCAAGGTTTTTGCTGACATACTCACATCCAGACACAGACCCATGAACACATGAACAGAGTCTGACACCATAACTCCTATGCCACTCAGGCGTCAGAAGCTAGAAAATATTGATGAATAGTTACGATTGTTAATGAATTAATTACCATGTATTTTCTCTTGTTCATCTCAAAGGTTTGGTTTAAAAAGTGCACAATAAAAATCTTTCTCAAAAATCTGAAAATTCTTCTGTTTAAAACATTCATTAACCCCACCCAATCCCACTCAATATAATAATTTAACTGTTGAGTATGTGTTATGAAGCAAATTTTGTCATTAAGATATAGATATATAATTAATGTTAAGTTAATAAATCAAGTTTATGAAAGTCTGTCTGTTGCCCAATAATTAAGGTAATTTACAGTAATCAGGCTGAGCATTTTATAAATATAAAAAATAAAATATATTTGCAATAGCTTGTATGTTGCAAAAGTTACAAATTATAATAATTGTTGCTGATGCCCAAACCTGGCTCCCTTAAATTTCCTTTGGGTAGATTTTACCTATTCTAGATTATACCTCAAATTTTTATCCAAAAATCCATCACTCTGAGCATTTTCTTCTGTGCAAATTTATTTTTTCCTCAAGTTTGGCACTCTAAATATTTTTTTCCATCTAATGCATGATGACTAAAATATTGACGTCAAATCGTGTCAACAATATTATCTAGTATGATAAAACTTGATAAGACTTCTATATCGCGTTATCAGCTTCATCTTGACATAACGCACCTCTCTTTTGTTTAAATTTGCTGACTTTGAAACATTCATGCGCATTCATCAAAATATCTTTGATCATTCATCAAAACATCTGCATGATGTGTCATGGTAACAATGCCAACAAGAAAAATCTTGCCTGGAAAAATTTAAGGAAACACAAGTTGTTTCAGTTATAGTGTCTTTAAGTTAGCACATCTCGACATTACAGTATTACCTGAACATAAAGGAACAATGGTGATATCAAGCGGTACAGCAATAATTGGTATTTTACTCTCTGTAATATCAACCATTCTACTGGGTATCGCCACAGCAATGCCTGGCTGGTATTACACAGACACAATAACATTTGGAATGTGGGTATATTGTGAGCAACCAAAAAACCACTGTCATCAAATACGGATGTCAAATATTCCAGGTAGGCATACTTATATTATGTGTTAAAGGTAGATATGACAACCAAGTAATTGATGCTCCACTGACAACTAAAATAGTTCATTAAAATTGAGAATCTCTTCAAAATTTATGTTTTAATTTACTTGCTGTTATATTTTGTTGATCTTATTTTTTGAAAGACGCTTGCAAACATTGAAAATTTTAAAATGATAAATTGATTACTTGTTTCCAATCAAAACATGTCTGGGGCTACCTGGGATGCTGACAGTAAAAATACTTTCCTGAATAAAACAAAAGTTAATATAATGATATAATAATTCAATATAGCATTTCATAATCCAAAGGCATAAATCACATTGGTCTTCAATACATTTGAAAGTACACACAGACATCAACAATATTACTGAAGGGACCTATATAATTCATTTTTTTATAACAAAACATGAGGTATTCTTTTGTAGTGTGTACATAACCTGAATCAAGTATATGATTGGGAAAAGATCAATGTTGAGATAAAAGTGTTAATGATTTATAATATCTAAATGCAATCTCTAAAACCTTTGTGAGAATGACAGATTGATAAGTGATACATCAAAATATCAATTCATTTCACCGCCAATAATCATTACTATTTAGAACACCCTGACAATGCATATTTCCCCACCCTAATGTATTGATTGATCAGTTGAATGCCTTAAGAAATGATAATCATTTAGGTATTATAAATTATTATAAATCATAAATTTAAGTAATTAATTTCATTATTTCATTGGAAACAGATGTTTTACCCACTGAGCCATGTCAAAAAGTATGACTTGACCTTCTCACTGGTAAATCATACAAATAGTCAACATCTTTATCACTTTATCTTGTTATTTTATGAAGGAGGATATTCAATAATTTTACACTATACGTTAAATTTACAGACTAAAATAATCCAAAAATAAGAGATATATAAAGAAATGCAATTAGATCAATTGAAGTTGATATCTTTAACTCATGTCTCATTGAAATTTGACACAATGTTCTAGTTGACTCTCTGAAGGCTGATTGATAGGTTAAGCATATAGTTATTTACATTAATTATGAGGTGTCATATAATGTTCAGACACCTTTTATATATTTAACTTTGAACTCAAAACAGACAATTTTAATAAAACGCAGGGATTGGAGTGGTGCATATTTTTCTGAAGAAGCCAAATGGAAAATAGTCTGGTAGGATGTTGCAAACCTTGGTATATGCACTGGCCCAGTGGCCTCTGGCCACCCAATCCTCTGTTTGGGCAAGTGAATGCTATGTTGTAAAGGCCAAGTTGGGCAACCATATATTTGGTCTTTTAGAGGCCCCAAAATATCTTTATAACTATATCTTTATTCTAATCCTTGATAGATATTTGTCTCATATTGTGATTAATGGAATTGTAAATTGTGATTGGGACAAGTATCCCCCACTCAGACACTATACAGCCGTATGTACAATACTCTTCATTGTTTCACACATCCTATTATCCTTAGAAACCTCGGGCCACCATTTCTCATACTTTGGTGGCCCAACTGGGCAACCAATATTTTTCTCTTTATTTCAAGGCCTGATGTTGGTTTCATTGGAAGCTAACATGTTGATATGTACTCGAGATCACACATAACAGAAATCAAGATGGCCGAATACTAATTGAGAATGTGCTTGATTTCTCTTAGGGGAAGTACTTGAGTATGATATATAATTAACCGTCAAAAGGAGTTTGATACCAAGTTGAAACAGGCTCCTTTTGAGATATAATTGTGTCAAATGATTGTGTCAAGTGCCATTATGTTTAAAAGTTATAATCATGTGAATGAGTGCAATTTCTCTTAAATTCAACATAAATCTCAATTTTTAAATTTCTTTTTTAAAAATCTCCTTTTTAATTGACTCAGTAAAGGATAAGACTGTGTGGTAATACATTTGCCCCTCCCCTATTCAACTTTTTAGTCCTCTCAAACACGATGTGTTTTTCCCATACATGAAAATATTTTATATAAGAGATGAAAGATTTCGTAATGAATAATTGTGGGGGTTTTTGTTTGTTTTTTGTTTGTTTGGGGCTTTACATCACTTTCAACATTATTTCGGTCATTTCGTGATGAGACCTACTTGTAGCAGATATAGAGCTGCCTCACTGAATTGTCATGTCGCAGGTCCTTGACATGACAACCCACCTGGTCACAGATTTACAAGGACAACAGGTTAACCCTTCGCGCACGGGCCTCAGCTCATGTGTGAAATTGTATCATGAATTCAACCTCGCCACAGCCGGGGATCAAACCCACGACCTTTGGATCACAACAGAGGAACTGGCGCTAATCAGCTGGCACTCTAAACAACTGCGCCACGGCCCGTGGGGGTTTAAAAATATTACTAGGGCAGAGTGGTGAAAGCATTTGCATCGGCCTATTGTTCATATCAAACAGATATTTTGGCATTTTCACATTGGAAATATTTATCCTATTGCTTATTCTTGATATCAAAATTATGTAATTTTATCAGGGTTTTCATAATTACATAGTGAGCTTGGTAGACATTTTTTCATACAATATAGAAATGAAGAGAAACTAGAATTAAGCTTGTATTGATTGTTGTTGTTCAGGTTGGGTGCATGGGTGGAGAGCAATGCTAATTATGGCAACCATAGCATCTGCTGCAGCTGCAGTGTGTGGACTCATCTCATTAAGGAATATATCTGTCAAAAAGTGGTTCAACTTTGCTGCTATTGGAATTAACTTCAGTTCAGGTAAGACAAATAAAGAGTATACATCACCAATATATGATTTATAAGGTGCTATCTCTATCTATCACAAATATTTTTTTATGAATGAAATAAGTACACTCCAATTTTTGTTAATCTTAAGGAAATCTTCCCTGTCCCAATTTCAACCATTACTCCTGTCATTTTGAATAAACTTTGTACTTTTTAAAATTGTTACAGTAGATCTTGTCTAATTGTTTATTTAGGTCTCTTTGATTTCACGGGCATCCTTCTGGTTGCTTCTGAGGTACACTATCACTTCAATTACAGCTTTGGCCTTGCTTGTTTGGGTGGTATTATAAGCTTGATTGCTGGTATGTTAATGATTTTAAAACACAATGATGATAAGAAATGTCTGCAGCATGTCAACAATGCAAACCAAGTACAGATGATTCCAATGATGGCTGGTAACCAAGTACAGATGGTTCCAATGATGGCTGGTAACCAAGTACAGATGATTCCAATGATGGCTGGTAACCAAGTACAGATGATTCCAATAGCGGTTAGTAACCAAACACAAATGGTTCCAGTGAATGCTGGCAACCAATTGCAGATGAGTCCAATAGTAAGTGGCGACCAGGTACAAATGGCCCCAATGACTGCTGTCAACCAGGTACAAATGGCCCCAATGACTGCTGTCAACCAGGTACAAATGGCCCCAATGACTGCTGGCAACCAGATACAGGTGACCCCAACGACTCCTGGTAAAAAGGAACAGATGACCCTGGAAGAAACGTCCATCCAAATGTGATTTCCATGGAGGCCCACCTATCCCCAATAAATGAATGTGCCATATTCCTTACTAATGGGATACAGATTAGAATATCTTACACATAAAAGATCTTTGAAAGGTTCATTATTATTACAAATATATTTGGAGTTGTAGAAATAATCAATATTCAAGTTCAAATAAATTGTAAAGATACCGACATAAATATCACACAACAAATGATAGATGATAACATTATTATCATTATAACCAATAAGTATTCAAGTATTCCCACAAAACTAACCTGAGGATGATAAAACATGTATTCCTGGTAGATATAGAAATTGTTTTCAAATCGTGTTTTACAAGTGCAATGGGCCATATCTTGAAGTTACCATTGTCAGTAATGGATAGATAATAAGACACTTGGAGATAATGATTTCCATGTCAGCTGAACAATCATCACTGTCAGAAATGGGACTGGACCTTCCCATCTCCTGGCCTCCACTTGAAAACTAACTAAGGGAAAGTTCTGGCCTGACTGTGCAAGTGAGTTTAAAGATTGGGGTACTCAGGGTAGCATTTTATCTCTTGCTCTTCTCAATGGCAACATTCATCTTATTGAAATAAATAGAATCATGACCATAAGGGTAAACATTCTAATATACAATACTGATTATTTGAAATGTTTGACCACAATTTAGTAACATAATTAATTGAGATATCACTCATTGCATAAATATACAGTTTTAGGTCAGAAGATTTAGGCCACTATAATGAGAACCACCTATGATTCACATTGGACATTATAAAAAAGGCAAATGGTCAAAACATGATAAAGTGATTAAAAATGATTAATACAAAAAAGTAGAAGATATTCTACACAAAATGTATATTGAATGTACATTTTCATATTGTGTGACATAAGGTAGGATCCAGTTATGCATACTACAGTGATTAATATCTTGGATGTATTATGATTGTGACTAAGTATACATATCTTAATGGCGAGAACAAATCTTACAATCTAGAATTGTGCATGTATCTTGATAAGATGGCACAAAGTACTGTTTGACTTAATTATCAACCCTTGCATACTGTTTGTATCTACTTTATCCAAAATTATATTAGGCATCTGATTGAGGAGCTTTGGAAGGTCATGTCTGATACATTTGGTTTTGTTCGATTTTGTTTGAAGCAATCAGAATCTATTTTTGGATTGAGTACAATGTCCGTGTATGGCTCTTCTATATTTTACAGGCAGATTAAGAAGATAATGAGCTAATTGATCATGCTTGAATCTGTAGTAAGGTTATAGCTCATAGAGCTTGAAAATATCCTCAAATGTTAATAAATTCAGTTATTTGAATAAAGGCTCTGTATTTTAACTATATATTCTGATTCTGTGTATTCTTATCACTTTGCAATTTAATGATTCTGCAAAGTGACACAAGCATAGCCCCAGACAAAAAAGTATGGCAAAATTTGTGTGTGACAGTATGAAAGAACTGTAACATATTTATTTTGTCTTAATTGGTAGATAGTGTTTTATTCTATTCACTACTTCCAGATTTCTGGATATCTTGTGGGCAATTTTATTTATCAGTCTATGTAGGCTCCTTTATTAGGAGTCCTGAGAATCAGAATACCTTAACCTTTGCTAACCGTATGCCACCTATTTCAAGGTCATTGTTTATCTTTTTTCTAGAAGTGTGGAACATCATAAATTATAATTTCTGCACATTTAATGACAGTTTGTTTACCTCTAGGAATATGTTGATTTAATTGACTAAATCATTTTTTTCTTTTATAAAAAGTACAGATCAGATCCCTGTGAGTCAGAAGTGAGTCAGAATTGATAACTTCTATCTCCACAAACTATTTTCTGTTTGTGTGATAGCTTTCAAAAAAGTTCAAGTATTTTCCTTGAACACCATACAAATCAAGCTTTTCTGATAATATTTCATGATTTAGTGTGTAAAATGCTTTTGACAGTTCTAAAAAATATTTAAGGGTATGCCATTAATATCTATTTCATTGAATGTTCTGTCAACTCATAGTAAGATCTGTAGAATATGCAATTCTAAAACTATACTGGTTATTATACAGTTATCTATTACTTTGAAAATAGTAGTAATGTTGTTGAAATATCAATTTTTCTAGGACATTTGAATAAAGATATTGCAGGGTGAATTAATATTGGTCTGTACTTTGTCAATAATATTTCTCATTACATGTTATAAAATGGAATTATTGATGATTGAATTTTCGAAGAATCCATGTGACAGTCAATTACAAAATAAACAAAGAACTTAGTCTGCATTTTAATAAATTAAATATGGTAGTTACTCTGCATTACATCAGTTGTAATTTATAGTCATTCAATCTTGTCACTACCTCTGCTGGCATTGGCCTGTTTTTACATTATAAATTTTGAACTCCATGTCCATCCATGCAAGCAGAATCTAAGTCGTGTTCACCAAAATGTCACAATCATAATTGGACACCCTCAGGATATCATAAGAATCTGTATGAAGAATCACTGTCTTATTCTTTCACCAATCAGTTCTCAACCAGAGTGTTATCATGAATCGTTTGGCTGATACTGCACACCTTTGATGGCAGGGACTGATGATAGAGTCCTGTTTTGGAGGGTAAGTTTTTTTTAAGATTATGTCAATAACTAGATTTTGGAAAACACTTTCCAAATTAGAATGAGTGTTTCAACTTGGGATAAAAAAATTATGTTACAAAACCTTAATTTGTGCACTTGCACATGACATATAATATGTGAATGTGTAACTGATAATTTTTGTCCTCAAAGTTATGATTAGACGGTAGGCTGTTGTGTTATATGGAATTCATGTATTTTCCCAATCGAAAATGACCGTCTATCTGGATAGGGTTGTCTCAAGATATTGGTATTCTAGGGGCTCATTCATAAGAAACAAATATTGACATGGTAGAACAAATATTCATTTATAGGGCAAAGTAGATTTGATGATCAGCATTCTCTATTATGATATATATTGTGATTGTGAGCCTCATTATAATGTAATGGAAAAAGGTTAAATTGGATTATCTATCTCCTTAGTTCTCTCCACAAAATATGACATCTTAGCTTTCCTAGAAATAGTATCTTCATCAACAGAGTTCATTGTCTTTTTAAATGGGATTACATTTAACCAGAAACATCAATCAATATCAGGCAAAGTTAGGTTTGAGCCAAAATACCTGAAATGAAGAGAAAAGACTCTGGTCAGGGTACCACCAATAAATTTGATAGTTGAGGCCATATTTGACCAGGATATCTGCCAGAGGAGACATATAGATAGGAAAGAGTATGGGACCTAAGACCGAGCCTCTGGGACCCCATACTTTAGGGAGGGAGGACGTATGGGACCCTACCTTGACACATTGTCTCCCATTACAAAGATATCCAAGACAGGGCATGACCTCTTGACATTGCATCTTGTTTCCAATTGTTCAATCAATTGGTCAGCAACTGCCCTCTCTGTGAGTTTAGAAATGTAGGTAAAGTTAGAAACAGGTCTATAATTCTTCTCAAATATTTCTTCACCCAATTTCTTCAATAAGGGCGTAATGAAAGCAATTTTTGTATTTTCAGATACTACTGAATCCATCAGTGATCTGTTTATGATGGCAGTAATTATTGATAGGAGGTCATCCATTGATTGCGCGCGCATGTATCGATGGTGGTCGATTTTTCGTCAAGGACCCGTTTCTCTGATAAATATCATCGATTATTGAACGGAATAAGAAAAAATTAATTATTAATTTTCAGCTAATTCGCTCAAATAACCATCGGTGCCTGCGCAAACACATCTTTTGGGGCGGAAAAGACAGAACAATTGGCCTCAGAAGAATTCTTGCTAAGTGTATGATACAAACAACTGGCTTCATTGATACCGCCATCTTGGTCTATACACTTATGAAAACAATATCATAATCATAAAACCATTTTTACACACCTCGAGCACTACATATGCACTGATCACACTGAATCAAACAGCTCGAGCTTGAAGGCGTGAACTCATATCATTAACAACTCGCAACTGACATTTCACCGCGAATCTCACAACCCGCCAAATACCTCAGTTGTGGCTTGTCCCTGGCATAGAGCACATAAAAGATATAGCATATCGGATATACTTTATCGGAAACAATTAATTGATAAATCAGGAATCAATCTATACGGAATTAATCTATATGCATCAATTACACACGTATCAGACTAAACAAGATAATAACACGGTAAGTCTTATATACCTGTTAAATTCTAATCCGTTATTGAACTGTGACAAATTTTTCTCACTGTGTATGAAACCATTCTGATCTGCGTATCAAATTACGAATCGTTCTCGACCACCAATCTGACCAAAATAATAATTGAAACTGGAAGACACAAAGCTGTACCAAATTGAACCCTTGGACAGTGAAAAAAGAAAAAATCTCTGTACCAAATTGAACCCTTGGACAGTGAAAACTTTCATAAAAAACCTCTGTACCAAATTGAACCCTTGGACAGTGGAAAACATCATAATCTCTGTACCAAATTGAACCCTTGGACAGTGAAAAACATCATTATCTCTGTACCAAATTGAACCCTTGGACAGTGAAAAACACCAAAATCTCTGTACCAAATTGAACTATTGGACAGTGAAAACCATCATAATCTCTATAACAAACTGAATCTTTGGGTAGTATAAGACATACTTAGAATTATTTATGATGGATAATGATCAATATGCAGTAAAGGCACTGATAGATGACTTCTATCACAAAAAAGATAAAGTGAAATATTATAAAGTCTGGTGGGATGGGTTTAAGAAAAAAGATAGTACCTATGAACCAGAAGAAAATATTGACCCTGCATTAATATTAAAATATGAGGAAACAAAATTGAAACCATACAATAAACATAAGAAAAAAGTGAGTTGCAAAAAAATGATTTCTGAATTAAAAAATAAAAATACTCTAACACTAGATAATAACAAAACATCACCTGTATCATTGCAGATGGCATCGAAAGCAGCTCCTAAACCAAGAAGAGGATTGAAAAGGAGAGAATCCTCTAGATCATCAAGATCCTCCTCTCGCTCATCGCAGCTTGATTGGGCGGAATCAGTAGAGCTTGAAGAGGAAGAGAAAGAAAAGGGAAAAAATGGGAAATCTCCCATGGAGAAATCGATCCCCGCGGCAGCCCCTGAGGGGGAGGAAGGGGTCAATGGACCTAGTGGATCAGCATCCCCACCTAGTGGAAGACCTGCAGTGACCTCTAGTGGTGATCAGCAACAGTTAGTGGGTGTGGATGATATGGAAATAAGCATGAAGGAGTTGATGGACCTCCTGAAGTCAAAAACTGATGAGTTTGCAGCTCTAAATCAGCAAAATGAGGAGAAGGATGAAAAAATCATCAAACGGGAGGCTGAAAAAAAGGATTTGCATGAAAAATGTACGAATTTGGATATCTGTGTAACTTTTGAAAAAAATAGATTAATGAGAGCACAGCAAAAGATAGCAGAACTTAATGAGACAATTTCCACCAATAATGATCAGATATCCCTGTTAAAGGAGAAAAACAATGATCACATTCGACAAATAGCAGCTATGGCTGAAGCATCTACTGCTCAATCTCAGGAAGGAACTGATGAAGGAAACGGCCAACCCTTGAAGGACAAAGTGTGGTTTATCTGTGATGATACATACAAATCGCTAATCACAATATCGGAGCCAAACCCAAGCTGGGACTGGTATGTGGATGACAAGATCAACAATATGAGGGATCTCACTAAATTCATGGGAAGTGCAATATGGGAAAAAAGCTTGATAGCTTCGCAGCAGTGGTGATTTGTATGGGCCTGGGTGAGGTCAATAAGTGTGTCTTCGGCAAAGACATACTTAAGAGCTTGAAGAGAGTTCTCTACCACATAGCGCAAAAAACCTCTTGCCCGGTGTACCTATGCAAATTGCCTCCCATAGCAACCAGCAACTCAGAGGTAATTTCCTCTCATACCATCCTGAACCATCACATTGGCAAGTTTGGCGAAAGCTTAAACGAGGAGCAGGTTAAGGTGCTTTCGACAGCCACCTCAATCTCACTCCTACCCATATCAGCTATAATCAGCCCCTCAGATGACCAACAAATGTTGGAAAATGTAGGAATGGATTGATGATATATGTAAAAAAATCAGACCAGCCAAAAATAGTTTTAATGCTGATCCGGTGGGGCCATGGTGTGAAGAAGCCAAAAAACTTGGAGCTTTCCAGGCAGATGTCATATCAGATGTCAGTGACAGTGAATCAGATGGTCCCCTTATTGACCTTGACTTTGATGATGGGGATTTTTCCGGAGAGGAAATAATTACCAAAGTCCGTAGAGAATCTGGCTCAAAGATCATAGGGTCAGGTGGAGAAACCATCAGGGAGATAACAAGGAAGTCAAACACCAAAATGAAGAAGACCAGTGGAGGCATGACAGATGACATGAAAATCATGGGCACCCCTCTAGGGATTGCTAAGGCCCTAGTCGAGGTCAGGAAAGTCATCAGAGCCTATTATAAGGAAAAAGATGAAAAAAAGAAGAGGATATGCTATTACTACAGGAATGGGAAGTGCAAAAAGGGCAATAAATGCGACTTCCGTCATAATGTAACCCGTAAGCAAGATCAGCCAAGAAGGAGAGAAAGTGAATATAAGAAGAAGGAACCAAGAAGCCCAACAAAGGAAAATAGACCAAAGAGAGCCAGGCAATATTGACATTTACTTAGTGGGTGTAGTGTGAATATGAAAATCTGTAAAAACTGTGAAAATGGCTCAAACACTAAAAGTAAAATAATGGAAAATGTTAGTAAAATCAATACATGTATAGATCAAAATAAAAAAGAACAATGTTTGAAACATCTATCAAGACTTACCTCAATCTGTATCCATGAACCATGCATCTGTAAAAAAGATAAACAAATTATTGAAGTTACTATTAACTTATCTGTAACTTATGAAGATAACCCACAGGTATACAACACTGTAATCTCCCTGTTTCTGAGTTCATATGTAAATAAATCGACTTGGATCTTACCGGTAATGAAGGGAAAATCCTATGTAAGGCTTGCACTATACCCACGCATAAAAGATAAAGATGGAATTGATTACCATGAAAATGCCATAAAACAATATGAAAACATAAAAATATTGAATTTTGAGAAACTTCTACATTGTACCCCTTTACTAAATGAATATGAATCAATTTCAAATAAGGGAAAAAATCATGCAATTAGAATTCTAATTCAAATTCTACAAAATAACGCAAAATTACCCTATCACACGATTAACTTATCAAAGTCTATAACCAATAAAAACACAAATGAAAAAAATGTATTTCAAGAAAAAATTTCTATTACAAAAAATAATATGACTATTGATTCTAGTGAGGGTGGCATGGATGCTCAATATAAGTCAGTTACAATGCGCCCGTCCTTAATGCCCTACATCACCACAAATACACACACACATGAATCACAAGTAAACAAAAATCCACATAAAAGAAAAGTGAAAGAAAAAAACAAAAATAAAACAAGATTGTTAATAGGAACATGCAATGCACAATCTATCACAGCCAAAGTACTAAACATTAAAAACTATTTCAGAGAAAATGAATTAGATGCACTATTCATAACAGAAACCTGGTTACAAGATCATATAGACCAAATGACTATTGATAACCTTAAGAAGGGTAACCTTGAATGGTTATCAACCCCCAGGGTAGGAAGGAAAGGGGATGGAATAGGTTTGATACACAAACGGGAGCTGAGATTTGAACAAAACAAGAAAAACCAACCTACTGTAAAAACAATGGAACTAATGGAAACATCACTATATCATAAAAATAAAAAAATAACATTTGTTACAATCTATCGACCTGAACCATCGCAAAAAAATAGATATACTTACTCTGAATTCTATGAGGAATTTACTCAATTATCATCACATTACTGTGCAATGAAACATGAGGTAATTTTCCTTGGTGACTATAATTTTCACATGAATAAACCAACAAAACCCGATGTGGTTAAATTTAATGATATTCTGTCAACTTTTGACATGACCCAATGGGTAACTGAACCTACCCACAAACTTGGAAATACCCTGGACTTGATCATGACCTTCAAGGGAAATAAACTACTACACACTCATCAAGTGGATGAATATATTTCTGACCATAAATACATTAAAATATGGCTAAATATTGCACCCCCAAGATTGAAGAAAAAATCCATAAAGTACAGAAATTACAAAAACCTGAACTTAAAAGCACTCAAAACAGAAATAAGAGCATTATTGAATGAGGGGAAAAAATGGGATCGACTACCAATACACGATTTAGTTGACTATTATGATAAAAATATTACTGTATTGATGGATAAACATGCCCCCTGGAAGCATGCGGATATTACCCAGAGAAAACCTGCACCATGGATGAATGACACCATTAAAAAAGAGAGATCACTTAAAAGAAAATTAGAGAGAAAAATGAATAAAACTGGAAGTACAATAGATAAGGAAGTATATAACAGAAAAAAGGATGCATATAACTCGCTTCTGAAATCGTCTCAATCCAACTATTTCACTAAACTAGTACATGAAAATAAAAATGATCCGAAAAATTGTTTAGAGTATTAAATAAAGTTATGCATAAGGACAAAGACATACCAATGCCACCAACTGATTCTGAACCCAAATTGGCAAACAAATTTAATGACTATTTTATGGGAAAAATAGAAAAAGTACGACTGGATCTAGATGAAAAATCGAAAAACATGCATTCATCAACAGATTTCACCACTAGTCAAAATGAAAATCGGAATTCCCCACCAGATGTCAGCACTACTGGTAACATACCACCAGATGGAAACATTGCTGAGATTAGAAAAAATGATCATCTAAGTGATAAGACGGCCAATATGAGTGATGCAAAGAGTAACCAGATATTGGATAAGTTTGAAAAACTAGAAATAGAGGATGTTAGGAAATTAATGAAAGTAGCAGCGAAGAAATCATGTGAACTGGACCCTATCCCAACATGGCTCCTACTTGAGATAATTGATGATATATTACCCCTAATCACTGCTATCATCAACAGATCATTATCCAGTGCACAAGTACCAAATAACATGAAACTAGCCATAATTAAACCGCTACTAAAGAAACTAGGTCTAGAACTAGTGGAATCTAATTATAGACCAGTCTCCAATCTAACATACATATCTAAACTAACTGAAAGAGCGGCAGCCAATCAATTAGTACCGCATCTAATTAGAAATAACTTGAGTGATAAATTCCAATCAGCATATAAAGAATATCATAGCACTGAAACAGCACTACTTAAAGTGCAAAATGATATCTTAATAGAAATGGACAAAAATAGGTCTGTTATTCTACTGTTACTAGATCTATCGGCAGCATTCGATACTATTGACCATTGCATTCTGTTGGATAGACTTCAGAACAGATGTAAGGTCAATGGTAAAGCCCTGGCATGGATCAAATCCTATCTTAATGGCAGAAATCAATGTGTGAAGGTTGGATGTCACAGATCTGAAAAAAAGCTGATAAAATATGGGGTCCCCCAAGGATCGGTCCTGGGTCCCATCTTATTCTCCATATACATGTCACCATTATCAGACATCCTAAACGAATATGGACTCAATTACCACATATACGCGGATGACACACAAATATACATGCCAATCGAAAATAACTCCATGGAACATAAAAAACTTAGCATGAAAAGACTAGAAGAATGTGTTGACGAAATTAGAAAATTCCTAGTATTAAATAAAATGAAAATAAATGATGGGAAGACTGAAATGTTAATATGTACTAATAAAAAAGGTGAAATGGATGGCATAAACAATATTAAAGTGGGAAAAGAAATAATATCACCCAGTGAAAATGTCCGTAATCTGGGGGTAACACTAGATACTAGGATGGATATGAAATCTCACATAAAAAATATGTGCAGAAAAGGCTACTACCATATCAGAAACATCTCGTCCATTAGACAATGTCTAGACGAGAAAACTGCTAATACTCTAATACACGCATTCGTTACCTCCACTCCGGACTATGGTAATGGGCTTCTTGTTGGCCTTCCTAAGTCAGAGATAAAGAAGCTGCAATACATACAAAATGCGGCTGCGCGTGTGGTAGGAAGAATTAAGAAATTTGATCATATCTCAAATAAACTAAAAGAATTACACTGGCTGCCTGTGCATGCCAGAATTGATTTCAAAATTTTGCTGACAACCTGGAAGGCACTAAATGGTAAGGCGCCCACTTACT